>CM020224.1:25189442-25215434 GCA_009819775.1 Phoenicopterus ruber ruber
GCGGGCAGAGCTGCAGCCCGTGTGAAATGGCCCCAGGCAGCCCTTCCCCACAGTGAGCAAGCTGTGTCCTGCAGGTCAGCCCAGGGGCTGCCGGGCATCAGAGCCCAGCAGAGGGGCTGGGTCCCCGGGGCTGGGGCCAGAGAGGGAGAGCTGCAGTGGCTGTGGAGGGCCGAGGGGATGCTGCCAGGGCAGGGTGCCCATCCACAGGGCTCGGCACAAGGACAGGGCACATCAGCCCAAGCCTGGTCCTGCCACGGTCGTCCCCGCCACGGCAGGGAGGCCAAGCAGTGCGAGTCTGTGCGGAGGGAGTGGGCAATGGGGCTGTCCTGCAGCAGCAAGACCGGCTTCCCCAGGCTCTTTTGCCTCTCCTGTCTGGGGGGCCATGTTTCACTTCCCATGCCCACAGGCAGAATCGGGGGACAGAAAGGGGCACCCGTGGGGCGCGCCTCTCCCTCGCTCCTGGGCCCGCTCCTGGCTCTCTGCTCTTCTCAGCCCCGGCCACGGCGAGCACTGCAGGGGGGGGGAACGGCATGGAGCCACTGAGGGCAGCGGGGGCTGCTTCAGCACAGGGCCTGGCTGGGGACTGCAGGGCACAACATCCCCTGGCAGAGCACGGGGGCTGCGGTGGGAGGCACGGGTGACTATGCCAGTGGGCACAGGCAGGGGCCGGGGCCACTTGCACGCCCTGCGGCCCTGCTAACGGGCACCAGGCTCTCTTGCCAGCCTTACGTTGTCAAAGAGTGGCTGGAGCTTGTCAGCCAGCGCCAGGAGCAACCACACTGCGCGTCTTCCCCTCCAGGAGCCGGAGCATGTTGCTGAGCACAGGCAGGGCTGCCACACTGGTCTCGCTGTTGGCACCCTGCAGCTGCTCCATGATGAAAGGCAGAGACAAGCGTTCTCCTTGCCTGTGGGAAACACATCCTTTTTGTAAAGCGGCAACCGTTCGCGTGGCAAAACCCCTCTCTGAACACCAGCCTCCCCTCTGCCTTCTCGGCAGGCAGCATGGGGGTTACGAGGGCAAGGTCCTGGCAGGCAGGGCTCACCAGCAAAGCGCGGGGACATGGGAGAGCAGGGCACAGAGGGAGAGGACAGACAGCACAGGCTCCTCGCCAGCCCGTCAGCCACCCCCTTCTCCACACACCTGCTATGGGCAGGCTGGTGGGTAACCAGCGCTGCCTGGAAAGGGGCCCGAGCCGCAAGCAGTCCCTGCCGCGGCCAGCTTTGCTTCACACCAGGGCTCAGTGCCCCGGGGCCAGGCTCTGCAGACCCCACAGCTTGTGCACAGGGCTACGGTGCAGCGCACAGACCCCCATGCCAGCCCGTGCAGGCGGTGGCCCTCCGCAATGGGAGGCTGCTGTCTCTGCGCCCGGATTGGCAGCATGCAGCGCTGGCCTGGCCCCGTGCTCGGGCTTGTCACTCTGCCTGCCACTATCCTTGCCTGGCGCAGCTGGGACGTGCTGCCAGCAGGAGCCCTTTCCCGTGGGCACTGGTGCCTCTCTCCTCGTGCCGCCCAGCCAAGGCCTGGCCCGAAGGACGCGAGGGGCAGAGGAATGGGGAGGCAGCTGGGGAGAGGTGGCAGCAGCTGCACAGCTCCTGATGCCCAGCCATGTCCAAGCCGCTGCGTTAGTTACCCACCGCCCCACTGCTCCACCGAGGCTGCTGGCCCAGCTTTCCTCTGGCTGCCCTACTCACTGTGTCGGGCCTCTCGGTGAACCTGAGGGCACCCCTGAGCACCAGGCTGCGCATCCCCAAGCACTGACTCCGCAGGTAGGTGGGGAAGATGTTCAGGGCACGGTCCAGCTCTTCGCTGAGGTCGGTGTCGGTGCAGCCCAGCATCTGAAACACACACAGCAGGAGCTGGCAGGACTCCCCGCGTCGTGCAGTGCTGGGTCCAACCATCAGCTCAGGGCAAGGATGCCAGGGCAAGACCACGCCCTGCCTGGAAGCAGCAGGGCCTGCGGAGAGCCCCAGTGCCCCACGCCGCACCGCACTGCTTGCTCGCCTGCTCCTCCTGCCCTCCAGCCATCTGCAGCCCTTGGCCTCATAGCATTGGGGCAGGATTGGCGCATGGGAGCTGGCACAAAGGCGGCATGCAATGCTGGTGGTGATAAGTGTTACCCCACTGAAACAGGCTATGGCCCAGGGTGCCAACCGGAGCCCACCTGCTGCCCCGGCTCCCCCCACAGCTGTGGGTATGGGAGCGCCGAGCATCGCAGGCAGCTTGGAGTGGTGCTGGCGGCCGTCAGGCTCACCTCAATGAGGAAGGCCATGGCAGCTATCTTCCAGGGGGAGTCCTCCATGCTAAGCAGCTCTGCCAGATGGCAGAAGATGGCGGAGCGCAGTGGTCTTGGGGTCTTCATCATCTCCCTGGCAGAGGGAAGGAGGCACTGTCAGTCCTGAACTGGGCAGGCACCTCTCTTCTGTGTTTGCACCAGTCCGGTCTTCAGCCCATAGGCCGTGGGGTGCAAGGCCATGCTTACACTCAGCTCCGGTGGGATTTGCTCATGCAGGGGAGGTGTCTCTCCCCACCACGCCCAGGGGATTGTGTGGGGTGCCCGCTCTCCAAGGGAGAAGTGCTGGGGGAGAGCGGCTGGGGAGAAGGGGCTCTCACCTGGCCACTACACACACTCCCCCGAGGTGGGTCTTGGCACTGAGAAGGGCATTCCAGCCACCCTGCGTCTCGATGGCCAGCGCCTGGCTCTCAAAGCCTGTGCTGCAGAGCAGCGCTTCATGGACTGCACTATGAACCTGCACGAGAAGACCAGGTCACACCGGGACCCCCAGCCCTGGCCCCAGGCCTCTGGGAGGGATGGGAGGATGGGGATACAGCACCTGCTGGGAGCAAGTGGATCCTGTTGGTGTTCCCTCCTGAGGAGCGACTGCTCCATGGTGACAGATTCTTGGAAGAGTAGTGCCAGGAAGAGCTGGGGGAAAATGGCCTTCGCTGCCTGCAGGCACGTGGGCTGCAGGAGGATCTTGGGTATCGTCCTGGCTGCCTGCAGAAAACACCCGGACACCATTCTTGCTGCTGAGATGTCCCTGCTGCACAGCTCGAGCTGGAGGCTGAGGCTTGGGTGCTGCCCTGGGCCACAGGAGACGTGGTGGGAGCGCCTTGCCCGGCCGCTCGGCCAGGGCCAGGTCTCAGCGGCTCTTCAGGGCTGGGGTCCCGTTTGTGACGTGGGCTTATCGAGCCTTGCCGGGAGAGCGAGAACACCAGCAGGCCTCACGTCAGTGGCTGGCTACCCTGGGGCCCTGCCTCAGCCCTGCCCGCCTGCCCGGCTGGTGCCCTGGCCCTCATCCTGCCTCTCACCTAGGTTTTCAGCCCACCTAGAGAGATGGGCGGATGCAGGGATGGAGGAGGACAGGGAGCCCCTGAGCTGGCCCCGTGGTTGTGCCTGCGTGCCCGCAGGGAGGTCAAGGCTTGAGGTGGACAGGGAAGGGGAGCGAGGGCCCTGCCTCTCACCCGGACAGCTGAGTGCAGCCCCGGGGCAAGCAAGGCCTCCTCCAGAAACTCACGGCCAGGGCGAGGATGCACGGGTTGTCCCTGGTGCAGGTGGACGTCTTGCACAGCAACTGCTCCATCAACACGCTGAGCAGCTCCCGCAGTACCTTCTCTGCAGCCTGGGGCTCCGAGACCATCACTTTCCACATGCGCATGGCAACACTGCGGGACGCCGGGGCTCTGTCAGCGGAGCTGTCCTGGCCAGCAGCCCCTCCCCAGGCCGTGCCTCCTTGCCTCCTGGCAGATGACCAGGCTGAAGTCCCTAGGGAGGGTCTTTGGGCCCCTCTCCCAACTGCGAGAGGAGCCCTAAAGGCTGGTGGGCCCCGTACCTGATGCACATTGGGGAACACTGCAGCAGGCTGGCCACCATCTCACTGGGGTGTTGGCCAGTCAGCATCAGAAGGGCCCTGTCTAGGCTGTTGAGGGCTGACACCTCTCTGATGGATGGCAGGTTTCTGTAGATGGCCCGCACGATGTTTAACACCTGGAGGGGAGACAAGGCTGAGACCTGGGGCTGGTACCAGGGCGAGCGCAGCCGTTTCCCCATCTCTCACAGAGAACTGCGTCCATTCCCATTGCTGTATGCTGGCCTAAAATGGTGTCAGTGCCTGACAGACGTGGATCAGGGGAGGAACGGTTCCCCAGAGGGCGCAAGCCTCAGCCATGCCCCCCACCCGTGGGCTACTCACCTGCCCCGGCTGGAAGGCAGAATCTGCCACAAGCACGTCCACCATGTGGGCAGCCACGTTCATGGTGTAGGCACTTGGGGCTGCCAAGCTCTTGATGGCCACGGAGATGACATCTGCCCTGTCGGAGGGCTGGAGGTATTTTGTAAACAACTGCGGCAGAAAGGAGGGGAGGGAAGGTTCGTCACCCTGAGTGCCCCACCACCTCTGGAGCAGTTCTGGAGAGACACACAGGGCAGTGCTGGCCCAGCAGCCCCAGGCCAGCCAGGAGCAGGGGCTGGGCTGTGCTGGGTGATAGCGCTGGGGAGGAGATGGACGGACGGGGGGGTGGTCAGGGTCTTGTGATCTGGCCCTGCAGGGACCTGGAGCTTGCCGCAGGGAACAGGAGGGAAGCCTTTGCCTAGCCTCTACTCAGGGACAGCGGGAGCCCTCTTCCCGACGACCACAAGGCCCCATCAGCCCCACGGATCAGGTGTCCCTTTGCCCATCCAAGGCTCACACTGACCCCACCCCGCCAGGAGTGCCAGCGAGGAAGGCATTTCTTACCATGAAGATATGGCTGGCAGAGCTGGATTGCGACTGGCCCTCCTGGAGCTGCAGCTGCCCTGCGTCGTGCTCCCACGGCCGCCTGCCTGGGGAGGAGCAGAAACAGGGTGCTCAGCAGAGAGGGGGGAAAGCTGGAGGTGCAGCCTGAGGGTGTTGGGCAGAACTGTCACTGGCAAAGAAAGGGGGCAGCCAGACAGGTACGGGGACCAGGAGTCCCAGGGAGGGTCCAGGCCTGTTGCGAGCAGGGGCAAGGGGAAATTGCTTTTCAGGCGGCAGGCAGGCAGGTTGCATCAGGCTTTTTCTCGCCAAGGAGAGCGGCCCTGGTGGCAGCGCGCTTGCCTGGCCCTGCCTGGCTGCCCACGCCTGGAAGGACCAGGCCCCACACGGCTCCTCTTACTTCTATGCTGTTGGACGAACACGTGCAGATGATGGAGAGCTTCTGCAGCCTCGCAGCGGGTGCCCTCGTCCTTGGAGGTGCAGCACAGGGTGAGGTGCCCCACCAGCCTCCCCAGCATGGCAAAATGATGCATCTTAGAGCAGCGATGCCTGGGGCCTGTGGCTTCTGCAAAGCAGGGGCAGACCTGGGGGAGAGAGGCAGCACGGGCACCACGGCTGAAGGGGGGGCATCCCAGAGCAGGGCGGGCTGCCGCACCTGGGTGCATGGCTGTGCCCAGGGTGGCCCTGCCTTGCCCCGAGCTGGGGTGGCACTGGCTCCTGAGAGAGCAAGGCCAGGACAGAGAGGCCCACAGGGGCAGGACAAAGACCTCTGCTCCCAGGCAGGGCCTGGCTGAGAGTGCTGGCCTGTGACCAGCTTCCCTGCAGGCAGCCAGGAGCTGCCGGGGCTACGGGGCACAGGGACGGGGGGCTGGGCCAGCTGAGGGCTGCCCGGACCAGGGGCTCCCTACCTGAGGCAAGGGGTAGGTGGTGATGTAGCCGGTCAGCCTGGCAATCCGCGCAATGGCCCTCTCCTGCACCGCCGCTGTCTGGGACTCGCTGAAGGGCAGCAGGAGCTGGCAGGAGAAAAGCTGTTGGGGTGCCCCGCGCCCGGCGGCTGCTCCCAGGGAGGCAGCTCAGCACAGCCCAGCCAGGCTTGCGCTGGGGCAGTGCCTGGGATGGGGCATGTGCCCTTCGAGTCCCTCCCAGCGCTGGAGACAAATCCCCCGGAGTGACCTGCTGCAGCCAGGCAGGTCACCGGCTCCTGCTCCTGCTGAAACCTCTACTCCCTTCCAGTTGCTCCCCCCCAAAATGAACCCTCCTTCCCTCTGCCATGGACCCCAAACCTCTGGGGTGACCACCTCCCTGGGAACCTGCAATGGGAGCTCTGGGGTACGGCCCATGGTGAAGCCGGAGGAGACAAGCTCCAGGGTCCCGGGGGGCCGCTGCACTGCTCACATCTGGGGAGGAAAGCGTGAGGGCCCTGCGGGTGCGTGGTGCCAGCTGCCAGCTGTGTGGGGCCTGCTGCTCCGCCTGCCTTGGTGCAAGGGAAGGCTTTGGGGGAGTGCTGGCCAGGATGGGCAGTGGGCACGGCTTTGCCCTTCCACTGCTGAGGTGGGCTGGGGCGGGAAGAGAAGGGGCTCTGCCTGCAGCCGGAAGACACGGGACGCAGGGAGGAGCTCAGCGGAGAAGCCCTGCTTCCCTGACAGACATTCCCTGCCCTCCTCCCTGCACCAGCCATAGGGGGGACCACTCGAGCAGGGGCCATTGCACTTTGTGGCGCGGAGTCGACCCCCTGAATCCCACTCTTTGCCAATGCCAACCTGAAAGACGTTCTGAAGCTCCAGGAGAGCAAAGATGCCAGAGCTGCCTACCAGCACCTGCAGCATACTGTCCATGGCAGCCAGGGTCTGCAAGAGGACAGAAGGTTGGGGCACCCCTTCCCTGTTCCGTCTCACTTGCGGGAGGCTGGCATGAATTCCTCCTGCCTGAGGAGGACACCCGTGGCCCTGAGGTGCCCAGGAAAGAGGCCTTGGGGCGGGGGAGCTGCTGCACAGGGACCGGCAGGCTCCCTGTGCCTCACCCGTGCATACCTCGGTGCAGAGGAAAACATCCAGGTCCTGCATGTCCTCCTGCGGAGGGAGGCAGAAGACGCTGCGGAAGCAGGTGTGGAGGAGGCTGTTCTTCCTGTCCTGCAGAAGCAGTCCCGCTCTGCTGCAAGGAGAGAGAGAGGAGCTTTTCAGATGCTGCAGCTTGCAGCGGTCCCCTCATCCCTGGGGAAGGAAGAGGCACACCCCGGGGTGGGAGACCTGGGCTGATCCCCACACCAGGTGGGACAGCCCTGCAGGGAGGCACCTCCACCCTCCACGCTGCTGACCCAGGGCAGAGGACAGGCCTGGCTGGCGGGGCCTGACTCCCTCACCATCTCCTGCCCCTGCCTTTGGGGGGATAGCCCTGCAGCACCCCCTCCCTGCTGTCTGCCCCGCTCTCAGACCCAGGGCAGGGGCCCAGAAGACTCCTCCAGGATGGGGGATGCCCCCAGCCGGGCCTGGTGCTGTCTGGGCCATATGGCACAGGAGAGGCCACGCCTGGGACTGGGACAGGTACCTCATGGAGGCGATGGCGAGCATGGCTTGCTGCCTCACTGCGGTGCACGTGAGGTCAGGGGGCTCCTCTTGCAGCATCACCTGGAGAGCACAGCGGGATGGGGCACGGCAATTACCCTTGCCCAGCAAGCAGTCTGCAGGGCTGGCAGGGCCCTGCGCCCCTGCCCCAGCACCCACGCCCAAAGCCACCCCCTCCCTGCCCAGCACCCAGCTCACAGGGCTTCCCAGTGGTCCCCAGAGCCCCGCGGTGGGAAGGGCTGTGCCCATGGCAGAGACACAGGGTGGCTGAGGGACGTCTGACGGTCACCGGGTCCAACTCCCTCCTGCTCCGGCCAGGCCACCCGGAGCAGACTGCCCAGGAGCACGTCCAGCTGGCTTTTGACTGTGCCCAAGGGTGGAGACTCCACAACCTCCCTGGGCAGCCTGTGCCAGGCAGTGCTCAGCCCTCGAGTGAGTCCCTCACCCCCACGCCCGGCCATCCCCTCTCCCGCCCTCACTAGCGTGCCAGTGCCCAGCTACTCCTGCCCCTCCCTCAGGCTGGCTGGGCGTCCCTCACCTCAATCATCTCCATCACCTCCAGTTGGCATGACTGCACCACGTCCCACGCGGTGGTGTCCATGCTGGCAGCACTGCAGGTGGTGCAGACGGAGGCCAGAAAACTCAGCTTCTGGGCCTCTTCCTGCAAACCAGGGAGGGGAGAGACGGACAGAGAGCGTCAGAGGTGAGAGGCAGGGCTGTAGGAGCAGGACTCGGTGCAGCTGGCAGCCATGTGTGGGGTGCCGAGGGCAGCCTGGGCAAGGCCTGCAGCCCTCCTGCACCTTCTGAACACGGGCCAGGGAAGGAAAGACCTGTCTGGAGATGCGAGTGCAGCCTCGGTATGAAACGGCTACAGATACCTTTGGTCTGCTTCTGAAAAAGGCACAGAGAGCATTCAGGGTTTCCTCCTCCCCGCTTGGCAGAGTCAAAGCACAATGGCTGGGACCTAACCGAGAGAGCAGGCAGGGATGGGGGAATCCGAGAGCCAGGAGGGATGGGGGAAAGAGCCCAGCCACCTGCCCGCTCCCAGGGGCACCACGAGCCCTGGCTCCGGGCTGCGGATGGGACACTGGCAGCCGGCATCCCCCGGGCGCCGCAGGGCTGGCGGTGCCGGCAGAGAGGGCACAGTGCCGGAGCACCGCACAGGGAGGGAGCCCCCAGCTTGCCCAGGTAAGGAACGCGCTGGCACCTGGGCGGCAGGGATGGTCCTTGTCCCAGGAAGCAGGAGCCGGGTCCCCGCTGTGCCCTGGGGGCCCCCAGCCAGCCTGGCTGGGAGTCGGGAGCCCAGGGCAGGACAGGGCAGGGCGGCCGGGCTGGCAGCCCCTGGTCCGTCCTGCAGTGCCCGCTCACTCACCTGCCAACAGCGGCTGGACCTCAGACACCTCGTCGGGCTGTGGCCCAGAGCTGGGAGCCGGGGCGCCTCCAGCCTCCTCCTCCCAGGCTCGGCTGGGACGGCTGGGGGGTCTCCGTGCCATCCTACAGGAAGCGGGGGAGGAAAGGGGTGAGGGGGGACCCCGCAGTCTGGCTTGGTCCCAGGCCTCGCTCTGACCCGCGGGGATGGGGGCGCAGGGGCACCCCAGGTAGAAATGGCGACAGATATCGTTGCTCTGCCTCTGGACAAGGCTGGGATGACTTGCTGGGTTTCCCCTGCCTCCCTCGGCAGAGCCAACCCTCAGGAAATGCCTCAGCCCTGCAGCTGGGGGCTGCCGGGGGCTGCCCTGCCAGGGGTGGCAGGACTGAAGTGGTCGCGCTCAGGGGCTCCTCGCCGGACCCGCCCCTGCCCTGTCCCGTCACTGTCCCCTGGTCACTGCCCTCTGTTGCCCGTGCCACCTGTCACAATGAGCCCTTCTGCCCCACCCCCCCCCCCGGCCTCCATCACCCGCCCTCAGGGCCACGCCTTCTGCCCTCGAGTACCCCAGTCCCACGCTGCACCTCGCGTGTGCCCCACGGACCCCTGATGGCCTCAGCTGGGACGAGACTGACTCTCCCTTTCCCTCTTCCTCCTCTTCCTTATGGAAGAAATACACCTTTTCTTATCAATACGGCGCAGCTCCATCAGCTGTCACCATTAAGAGCTGTCTAAACCCTGTCCTCTCTGGAAAAACAATACGAGCCACTGGTACTACAGGATCTCCAGCTCCCCTTCCAGTTACAGCAGCCCTCACGGTAACTTCAGGGCCATCGCCTGCTAATCATGCTTTTTTGCTCTCCGAAAATCGTCCAGCCTATTCTGTAAGGAGAGGTTTGCTTTGGAAACCAAGTGCACCCTTGCTTGTACCTCAGAGGGAATAGATCTCAAGGTTCCCTCTTCGTTTTCAGAAATGGTGCAAGACCTTTTAGACAGCCCTAGGGATGGAACAGAAATCTCCCTTGACATTAACACCAGAACAACCTACGATACTGAAAGCAGACCCCGCCCTCTGGGCCGTCTCATCAACCGAAAGGGGCTGTCTAAAAACCGACCCAGTTCAGGTCACCGTAGTGCCAACAAAACCCTTACCAAGAGTTCCCCAATATCCACCAAGTCCAGAAGCCAAGGAAGGTGTAGCTGACGGGATCGCAGAATCAGAGATTGGTTGAGGTTGGAAGGCACCTCCGGAGGTCATTTGGTCCAACACCACCACTGCTCAAGCAGGGTCACCTAGAGCCAGTTACCCAGGACCCTGTCTAAGATGGCTTTTGAATATCTCCAAGGATGGAGACTCCCCAACTCCCTGGGTGACCCGTGCCAGTGCTCAGTCACCCTCACAGTGAAAAAGAGTTTCCTGGTGTTCCGAGAGAACCTCCTGTCTTTCAGTTTGTGCCCATGGCCTCTGGCCCTGTCACTGGGCCCTACTGAAAAGAGCCTGGGTCCGTCCTCTTTGAGGTCTCCCTTCAGGTATCTACACACACATTGATAAGATTCCCCCTCTGAGCCTTCTCTTCTCCAGGCTAAACAGTCTCAGCCTTCTCAGTCTTTCCTCACAGGAGAGATGCTCCAGTCCCTCCATCACCTTGGTGGCTCTTTGCCAGACTCTCTCCAGTATGGCCATGTCTCTCTTGTACGGGGGAGCCCAGAACTAGAGCCAGTACTCCAGGTGTGGCCACACCAGTGCTGAGTAGAGGGGAAAAAGTTATCCCAGAGGCGCCACCAGCTTCGCTCATGGACTCAGCTTTTGCCAGTGGTGTGTCTGTCTCTTTTGGAGCTGGCTGGAAGCGGCTCTGGCCGACATGGGGGCAGCCCCTTGTCTCTTCTCACAAGGGCCACCCTTGCAGCGCTTCCCACCACCACCACACCACAAACACTGCCACATAAACCCACTGCATCAGGTCAGGGAATACTTGAGCAACTTGGACATATGGGCCCTGACGGGACAGACTCACGAGTGCTGAGGCAACCGGCTGATGTGACTGCGAGGCCACTCTCGGTAATCTTTGATCGATGCTGGTAATTGGGAGAAGTTCCCAAAGCCTGCAAGAAAGCAAATGTCACCCCCGTCTTCAAGACAGGCAAGAAGGAGAACGCAGGGAGCTACAGACCAGTCACCCCTCATCAAGCTTATGGAGCAGCTAATCCTGGAAACCATTTCCAGGCACATGAAGGACAAGTCATCAGGAGGAGCCAGCATGGCTTCCCCAGGGGCAGAAGTCATGCTTGACCAACCTGATAAACGTCTGGGATGCAATCACTGGCTTGGTAGACAAGGGGAGAGCAGTGGATATTGTCTACCTGGACTTCAGGAAGGCCTTTGACACTGTCTTCCATAAGATCCCCCTAGAGAAGCTCTTGAAGTCTGGGCTGGCTGAGCAGACAGTGAGGTGGACTGAAAACTGACTGAATGGCCGGGCCAAAGGGTTGTGATCTGTGGTGCAAAATCTAGTTGGAGGCCAGTAACTAGCAGTGTACCCCCAGGGGTCAATACAATACTCGGTCCAGTTCAACATCTTCATTAATGATGTGGATGATGGGCAAAGTGTACCTCAGCAAGTCTGCGGATGACACCAAAGGTGGGAGGAGTGGCTGATAGGCCAGGGGGTCATGACGCCATCCAGAGGGACCCTGACAGGTTGGAGAAATGGGCCGACAGGAACCTCATGCACTTCAACACCAAAAAGTGGCAAGTCCTTCATCGGCAGAGTACAATATAGGCTGGGGCTACCCAGCTGGAAAGCAGCTCTTCAGAGCTGGTGTATCTTCTGATACACCAGAAGGCTGCGCTGCCATTCAGCGAGACCTGGACAGCCTGGAATGTTGGGTGGAGAGGAACCTCATGAGATTCAACATGGGCATGTGCAGGGTCCTGCACCTGGGGAGGAATAACCCCATGCACCGGTACAGGTTGGGGGTGACCTCCTGGATAGCAGCTCTGCGGAGCTGGACCTGGGCGTCCTGGTAGACAACAAATTCACCATGAGCCAGCAACGTACCCTTGCGGCCAGGAAGGCCAACGGCATCCTGGGGTGCATGAGGAAGAGTGTGGCCAGCAGGTCGAGGGAGGTTCTCCTCCCCCTCTGCTCCACCCTAGTGAGGCCCCATCTGGAGTCCTGTGTCCAGTTCTGGGCTCCCCAGTTCAAGACAGACAAGAAACTACTGGAGAGAGTCCAGCGGAGGGTACAAAGATGCTGAGGGGACTGGAGCATCTCTCCTGTGGGGAAAGGCTGAGAGAGCTGGGGCTGTTCAGCCTGAGGAAGAGAAGACTCAGAGGGGACCTCATCAATGCTTACAAGTATCTCAAGGGCGGGTGTCAAGAGGACGGGACCAGACTCTTTTCAGTGGTGCCCAGTGACAGGACAAGGGGCAACGGGCACAAACTGGAACACGGGAAGTTCCGCCTGAACAGGAGGAAAAACTTCTTCACTGTGAGGGTGACAGAGCCCTGGCACAGGCTGCCCAGGGAGGGTGCGGAGTCTCCTTCTCTGGAGAGATTCAGACCCTGCCTGGACGTGGCCCTGTGCAGCCTGCGCTGGGTGACCCTGCTCTGGCAGGGGGGTTGGACTGGATAATCTCCAAAGGTCCCTTCCAACCCCTGCCATTCTGTGATTCTGTGAGAAGGACCTGGGTGTCCTGGTGGGCACCAAGTAGCTGCAAAGAAGGCTAAAGGTATCCTGGGCTGCCTTAGGAGGAGCGTTGTCATTCTTGGATTTCTTCTGGATTTTTTCCCCCACTCCAAATAAAGAGAATAATCAGGTCAACCTTATGGAATTTGTTGCCTCAATTCCTCTGTATGTGATCATAGATGTAACTTGGGACTGTTAAACACAGTCACGGTTCCCTGTTGCTCCACAGGAGCACACTTTTATCCCAGAGGAGAAAGTGCAAGCGTGAAGTGCACTAGGAAGCAGGTCTTGCACAGAGTTAGTCCTGAAGCACTCCTGAGCAGAGGAGAGTCGAGCTCAGCAGGCAGGGGCCCCGAGAAGCAGACACGCTCACATTGCATATGCAGCGACATAGTCGGGAGCATTATGAGGATCTCCAGTTTCTCTGCTTGGTGTGATGAATTTCCTCACCGCTGGACTCAGCAACAGTGACAAAGAGACATCGCTGCTCGCAAATGCAGCCGACTTCTCCAGTGCTCAGAGAAGACAGGAGTGCTCCGGTGTCTTCGCGACGCAGAGAAGACAAGGGTCAAGTGGGAGCCCTCTCCTTTGGAAGAGACCAAATTGCACGAATGCTCAACAGGGTGGGTGCACGCAGCTCCTGTATACTCCCACCAAAGGCGATCAGCAACCCTTTAAGCACTGCGCTGACCCCTCTTACAGCGGCACTGAGCCTGTCACTCACGCTTCAGAAAGGCAAGGGTCAACCGGGCAAACAGTTCATCGCTCTCAAACCGATCTTCGCTTGCCTTTGCCCAGAAGCAGTCTTCAGAGACCTCGTGTGCCTCAATCTGCAAGAAAGACCAAGCACGAAACCCAAGTCTTTTAAAATATTTCTCCTCCCCCTCAGTTAGGTTTGTCTCAGCCCATCACTTCAGTATCTTTCAGCTGCTCCTTCTCATCGCCACTAGTTTCACCGCTGCCCAAGGTCTGGGACTTACTTCAGTCCTCCGCCCCCTTCTTTTACATGAAATCTCTGAGATTTTTCGTCCCAGTTAAAAGGAAGAGAAAGCAGGAAGAAAGTGTAATTTAAATTACAAAAGTAGTCTGTAATTGATCAAGCAGTGTAATTAGCTGATGCTTGCCTATTTCAAAAAGGTTAGGATTATTCAATTGGGTGTTACCATGGCACTGCCTTCAGAACGCTTTCTACGAGGCAGAGGGCAGGAAACGTTCAATAAACACCAGCAACGTGAAATTGAACTAAATACCAGAGATTTCACTAACCAGTGACTACAGACTAATTGACAAACAGTCTGTTCCTCTGCATCTCAAAGCGTGGAAGGGGACACCGCCGCGCTGCAAAGGGCAGCTGACCCAGCTCTCTGCACGCAAAGGCAAAGATGAAATCACCTCCTTCTATAGAAAAGAGACTTTTCTATAGGCTACAGAAAACAGTGCCATGAAACCACTCCATCAGGGTGATGTGATGAGACACGAGGAAAGATTGGAGCTTGCGTGGGTGAAAGAACAAGGTGCAAGAAGGCCGTTAAAATGTAGGTCTTACCTTAGTCCAATTTGGTCGTCTTGGTTGTATGGCTGGCTGGTGAAACTTCTGAGGAACTCGAGGCGCATGAGCTTCCCAGAACCTGAAGCCAGGGGAGGAGCTGGAATACCCACTCCTGGGGGAGGCAGTGGGATGCCCTCAGCCGATGCCCCCAGCCGATGCCCCTGGCAGGGCAGGGGGAGGTGCTGGCTCGATATTCCCTGCTTTTCCTGCAAGGAAAGCAGCAGGCAGGGCAGGAGAGCATGAAGCTGTTCCTCTCCTGGTCTCCTCCAGCTCTTTTTTCAGCCTATCTCTCTGCACTAGAAACAAGAACATTGTTAACAGTGGACTATCGTGGCCTGAATGAAGTCACGCCACCACTGAGTGCTGCCGTGCCAGACATGCTGGAACTTCAGTGCCAACTGGAGTCCAAGGCAGCCAAGCGGTATGCCACAACTGATACCGCTAACGCATTTTTCTCCATCCCTTTGGCAGCAGAGTGCAGGCCGCAGTTTGCTTTCCCTTGGAGGGGCATCCAGTACCCCTGGAATCGACTGCCCCAGGGGTGGAAACACAGCCCCACCCTTTGCCATGGACTGATCCAGACTGCCCTGGAAAAGGGTGGAGCTCCAGAACACCTGCAACACGTTGATGACATCATCATGTGGGGCAACACAGCAGCAGAAGTTTTTGAGAAAGGGGAGAAAATAATCCGAATCCTTCTGAGAGCTGGCTTTGCCATAAAACGAGGTAAGGTCAAAGGACCTGCAGGGGAGATCCAGTTCCTAGGAATAAAATGGCAAGGTGGATGTCGTCAGATCCCGACAGATGTGATCAACAAAATAGCAGCGATGTCTCCACCAACTAACAAAGAGGAAACCCAAGCTTTCTTAGGCGTTGTGGGTTTCTGGAGAATGCATATTCCAAATTACAGTTCTATTGTAAGCCCTCTCTATCAAGTGACCCGAAAGAAGAACGATTTCAAATGGGGCCCTGAGCAACGACAAGCCTTTGAACAAATTAAACAGGAGATAGTTCATGCAGTAGCCCTTGGGCCAGTCCGGGCAGGACAAGATGTTAAAAATGTGCTCTACACCACAACCGGGGAGAACGGCCCGACCTGGAGCCTCTGGCAGAGAGCCCCAGGGGAGACTCAGGGTCGACCCCTGGGGTTTTGGAGCCGGGGACACAGAGGATCTGAGGCCTGCTATACTCCAACTGAAAAAGAGATCTTGGCAGCATATGAAGGGCTTCGAGCTGCTTCAGAAGTGATCAGTTCTGAAGCACAGCTCCTCCTGGCACCCCGACTGCCGGTGCTGGCCTGGATGTTGAAAGGGAGAGTCTCCTCTACGCATCATGCAACCCGTGCTACGTGGAGTAAGTGGGTCGCACTAATCACACAATGAGCTCGAATAGGAAACCCCAGTCGCCCAGGAATCTTGGAAGTGATCACGGACTGGCCAGAAGGCAAAGATTTCGGAATGTCGACAGAGGAAGAGGTGACACGTGCTGAAGAGGCCCCACCGCATAATAAACTGCCAGAAAATGAGAAGGAATATGCCCTGTTCACTGATGGGTCCTGTCGTGTTGTGGGAAAGCATCCAAGGTGGAAAGCTGCTGTGTGGAGTCCTACACGACGAGTCGCAGAAGCCACCGAAGGAGAAGGTGAATCGAGTCAGTTTGCAGAGGTGAAAGCCATCCAGCCGGCTTTAGATATTGCTGAGCGAGAGAAGCGGCCAGTGCTCTACCTCTATACCCACTCCTGGATGGTGGCAAATGCCCTGTGGGGGTGGTTACAGCAATGGAAGCAGAGCAACTGGCAGCGCAGAGGCAAACCCATCTGGGCTGCCGCATTGTGGCAAGATAGTGCTGCCCGGCTAGAGAAGCTGGTTCTAAAAGTACGCCACGTAGATGCCCACGTACCTAAGAGTGGGGCCACTGAGGAACATCAAAACAACCAGCAGGTGGATCAGGCTGCTGGGAATGAAGTGGCGCAGGTGGCTCTGGACTGGCAACATAATGGTGAATTATCCCTAGCTCGGTGGGCCCATGACACCTCAGGCCATCAGGGGAGAGATGCAATATATAGATGGGCTCGTGATCGAGGGGTGGACTTGACCATGGACGCTATCGCACAGGTGAGTGTGAAACATGCGCTGGAATCAAGCAAGCCAAGCGGTCAAAGCCTCTCTGGTACGGAGGACGATGGCTGAAATAGAAATATGGGGAGGCCTGGCAAATTGATTATATCCCACTCCCACAGACCCGCCAAGGCAAGTGCCATGTGCTTACAATGGTGGAAGCAACCACGGGATGGCTGGAAACATATCCCGTGCCCCATTCCACCGCCCGGAACACTCTCCTGGGCTTTGAGAAGCAAGTTTTATGGCGACATGGCACCCCAGAAAGGACTGAGTCAGACAACGGGACTCATTTCCAAAACAACCTCACAGACGCCTGGGCATGGCATTGAGTGGGTGTATCACATCCCCTATCACGCACCAGCCTCTGGGAGAATTGAACGATACGACGGACTACTGAAAATGACACTGAGAGCAATGGGTGGTGGGACCTTCCAACACTGGGATACACATTTAGCCAAAGCCACCTGGTTAGTTAACACTAGAGGATCTACCAATCGAGCTGGTCCTGCCCAATCAAAGCCTTTACGTACTGGAGAAGGGGATAAAGTTCCTGTAGTGCACATAAAGAATATGTTAGGGAAGACGGTCTGGGTTACTCCTGCCTCAGGCAAAGGCAAACCCATCCGTGGGATTGTTTTTGCTCTAGGACCTGGGTGCACTTGGTGGGTGATGCGAAAGGATGGGGAAGTCCGATGGGTACCTCGAGGGGATTTGATTTGGGGTGAGAATAGCCAATGAATGAAACTGTTTGATGTTAATTGCTATATAACCCTGTCACTGTATGTCATCTCTGTCACAGTTGCTATATGCCAAATCAATGATATTAGAGCAAGAATGACCCAAATTAATAAGGAATGAACTATTGATAAAACGGAGCAAAGCGCAGCGGTGATGGAAGCAGAACTGGCTTTAGCAACTGGTGCCCAGCAACTTCCTCAAGAGATTGACACCTTCAACCCCCAGACCGTGGACATGATGCACCAGCCGCGCCAGATACCACAACTGCAAGCTCCAGCTGCAACAGGCAACAATCCAGCACTACCCACCATCCTCCCTCTGCGTCCAGCGTCACCTGCCGCACTGCACCGAGACCCAGCCCTGTTTCACCGACTGAGCAAACTCCACGTCATCTCCCCTGCCCCAAGAGACTGTTATGACAGATGGAGCCCAAAGTCATGGACTAAATGAGCTCAACAGACACTTTGAAGGGATGGTCCATAGACTAAGGGAATGATGTCTCTCTGTGTGTGTGTATATATATATATATATATATGTGACAGGAAAAGTGGTGGTGATGGATTGGAAAGTGTAGGATCTGAGCATGACGTAGATGGTATAGAATAAGGGGTGGATAATGTCCTGGTTGTGGCTGGGATAGGGTTAATTTTCACCAGATGCTGGCTGGGGTCTATTCTACACCGTGTGACCATCACGCTCCAGGGACAGTGCAAGGGGGTTCGGGAGCAGGCTGGGCGTTGGGCTCCTGGCGGGGAGTGACCTGCGCTGGGAAGCACCGCTAAGTACACTCTGTTGTTGTTATTGTTGGGGGTTTTGTTTGTTTGTTTTCTTTTCCTTTGTTGTCCGGTTAAACAGTTGTTGTTGTTAACCCAGGAGTTTTGCCTTTCTTTTTCCTGATTCTCTCCCCCATCCTGCCGGGGGGGGCAAGCGAGCAGCCACGTGGCGCTCAGCTTCCGCCTGGGGCTAAACCACGACACCCAGGCAACGCTTCCCGAGTGGGATGTCCCGTCCCGAGAGCGGGGCTAGCCCAGACGCGGCTGGCTAACGAGCCCGGCGGCAGGGACGGGCTGGCCAGCAGTGCTGAGCACAAGGCAAGGTCCGCCGTGGTGCAGCCGAGCGCTGGCGCAGCCGTACCCCCGGCTGGCACTGTACGCCTCTGGGGAGCGCCGGAATCACGAGAATCGGCTCAGTCCCTTTGCATCGGTGTCCTCGCCGTCAGGGCGGTCGCTGCCAGAGGCACAGGGACCCCCGGGTCGCTCCCCAGCCCACCCCTGGCACTGTCCCTCTCCATCTGCCCACCTACCCCTGCCGTGGGCAGGAGGTCTCCGAGCCCGCGCTCCCCCGCCCGAGCGGAGCAGGACGAGGAGCTGCAGCGCCCGGGGCGCGGTGCCGAGGGGCCGGTTCCTGCCCACCATCCCCTGCGGCTGGAGGAGCCGCACCGCGCCCGCGGGCAGCGCTGCCCGCCCTGCCCGCCCGTGCCGCTGCGCCCCGACCGGACCGGCTCGGCTCGGCTCGGCTCGGCTCGGCTCGGCTCGGCTCATCGCGGCTCCGCTCCGCTCCGGTCGGCCGGGCTGCGCTCGGCCGGGCTCGGCACGGTGCCGCAGCCCCCGCCGAGGCGAACCGCTCAAGATGCTGAGCGAGCAGGAGGTCTCCTCAGGCGGGCCCCGGACATCCCCGCTGAGCTCAGCCGACCCCTCCTCGCTGGGCAGCAGCTGGCAGGACAAAGAAACCCTGGTGGGCGCAGGGCAGAGACAGGGCGGTAACGACCTGCCCTTCCCGGGAAAGAGGAGTCAGCAACGGCTGTCCCGGGGCTGATGTCCCACGCCCGCCCGTGTATCTACACCAAGCAGAGTGGAAAAGGTACGTGGCTGCCGACCCCAAACGCGCTCCCCCGCAGGTGCTCCCCGGACCGAGCGGGCCGTGGCCGAGGACGCCCGGCTGGCTCCAGACTCGGGACGTGGAGCATCTCCCACGAGAGACTTTTCCGCTGCCGACGAGCCCCGCTGCTGGGAGCGGCGTGGGGAGTGCCCTACCGGTGACACCCCACCTGGCGGGTGGGCAGCGCGCGCAGGCAGCGAGTCCCGCGTGGGGATTCCCTGCCCCGTGGGGATTCCCTGAATAGCTTGGCATGTACATCCCTTTGCTTTGCTCCTGTACCGTAGCGATATTTGCTTTACTGGGGGAAATTTCGTAGTGACTTGTAGTGTGTATATATATATTTAAAATATATGTATTTATTTTTACTAGTGGCTGTTTCGCAGCAGTGTGTAATAAAGGGGCTGCAGGCAGGAGGACGGAGCCGGGGCAGGAGGACGGAGCCGGGGCAGGAGGACATTGGGGCTGCGCATCCCCGCCGGGGCTCCCAGCGCCGCTGCCGGGCTGTGCGCGGGGCCTGGCTGGGCACAGCCGTCGGGTCCTCTGCCCTTGGAGACGGGGCAGGGATGGACGGGGCTGATCTGCTCCCGGGGACGGAGCTGCTGCCCTGGGAGCAGAGGCGGGACGGCTGGGACCCCCCCGTCTGGCGGGGAGGGGGAAGGGGGGAGCCGGGGTGCAGGACCACGCGGGTGGTGGGCGAGCTGAGCGCAGAGCCCGTGTTGGCCAAGTCCCGCAGCGAGAACGGGGCTCCCGCGGGGCAGCGGGAGGAGAGGGGGTCACAGCAGAAGCGGAGAGCTCCTGGGTGCCTGGGGGCAGGGAGCGGGTGGGACTCGCTCGGTGGGAGGCTGTGGAGGCCCCGGCAGGGCCCGAGGGGCACAAAGGCCTGGCCAGCAGGTCCGCGAGCGGGTCCCCGCGGGAGCAGGCAGAGGCGCAGCCCTCGGGCCTGCCCAGGCCGAGGCGGCGGGTGCCCCTGGGCCCGGGTGCAGGGGGCCAGGCTCCAGCGCTCTCCCAGAGAGCAGCTCCTCCTGCTGCTGTCAGCACTGAGCAGCCCTCCGGGCCGGACGGCAGCATGGCCGTGGCAGCCCCTGCCGCTCCCTGGAGGAAAGGGCTGGATGCTGGCCAGGCTGGGGGGGACAGAGGTGCTCCCCTCCCTCCCCGCAGCCCCTGCGGAGCCCCTGGGCACGGCCCTGGCCCTGCCCGCTGCTGCTGGGGACGGGGGCCCGGCAGGGCGGCAGGCGCTGGGCTGCCCGCTGGGCAGTGGGGATGCGGAGGGGGGCCGGGCTCTGGCAACAGGCTCCTGTCCCATCCCTGCCCGCGGGGACAGGCCCAGGGAAAGCCGGGCTGCCGGCAGGGCAGGGGCTGCCGGACTGGGCAGCCCTGGGCCCAAGGAACAGGATCAGGCCTGGGCTGGTGGAGATGCTCTCAGGCTGCGACCAGGACAGGCGAGACTCAAACAGCAACTCTGGCAGAGGAGAACAACACTCCACTTTTATCGCATCCATGGCCGGGCAGTGAAGTGGCGGCTCCTTCCTGATGGAGCATAACACCTGCAGCCTTTCCAAGCAGGCCATGTTTTGCACAGGGCAGAAGCCCCCCAGGTGACCTAATACATGGAGGTCCTTGAGATTCCCCTGCCAACCTGGCACAGGGAAGAGAGGCAGAGGGATGGAGGGCACAGCTGGACTCCTGGTCCTGCAAGAGCAGGGAATCGCTGGCCAGAAATGGCCGCAAGGGACACTGGCAAGGGGCCGTGCTCAGTGCTACAGAGGAAGTTGAAAAACCCCCAGGGACCTGTGCCAATCTGCCCAGGGAAAAAACCTCCTTCCTGACCCCAGAACTGGCAGTCGCCTGTTCCGTGAGCATGTGAGCAACTGCTGCCCAGCTCCCCGGGGATGCCATGGCTCCAGGGGATGCCAGCACCACCCAACCCCTTCCGTCCCTCCACTGAAGCCACCTCAGGGGCTTCCCAGCATGGCTACCTGGGATAGTTTTCTTCCTCTGGCAGGTCTCTGTCATCCCATGTAACCACCACCACTCAAAGGAATATACTTGAAATTATTTATCTCTTTTGGAGGAAGCTCTCTCCTCAGGAATCCACCACAGATTCCACCTAGGAATCTCCTGGAGTCTTCCGACTTCTTCTCATGGGCACATGAGAATCCCAGGTAGGAGGCCCAGACTCCTCCAAGGAAGCTACTCAATATCTTTTTCTCCTTTGGAGGAAACTCTGTCCTCTGGGATCCACCCGAAACTCCTCCCAGGCATCTCCCGGAGTCTTTGGCTTCCTCTTATGGGCACGTAACCTATCAGATAGCAACTCCAGGCTCCCCCAAGGAAGCTACCTGAGACGTTTTTTCTCCTTTGGAGGAAGCTCTGTCCTCAGGGATCCACCCAAGACTCCTCCCAGGCATCTCCCAGAGTCTTTTGTCATGTGTTTTAGTGACCGGAGATCCCGGGAAGAAGCACCAGACTCCCCCAAGGAAGCTAACGGAGACGTCTTTTCTCTTTTGCAGGAAACTCTCCCCTCCGATCCACCCAAGACTCCTCCCAGTAATCTCCCGGAGTCTTTTAACGAGTGTTTTAGTGACCGGAGATCCTGGGTAGTAGCCCAAGGCTCCTCCAAGGAAGCTAACGGAGACATCTTTTGTATTTTGGAGGAAACTCTGTCCTCTGGGATCCACCCGAGACTCCTCCCAGGCATCTCCCAGAGTCTTGACCTCTGCCGTAGGGACCAGAGATTCTGGTTAGCAGCCCCAGACTCCCCAAGGAAGATACCTGAGACGCCTTTTCTCTTTTGGAGGAAACTCTGCCCTCTGGGGTCCACCCGAGACTCCTCCCAGGCATCTCCCAGAGTCTTTTGACATGTGTTTTAGGGACCAGACATCCTGCGTAGCAGCTCCAGACTCCTCCAAGGAAGATACCCGAGATGATTTTTCATTTTTAGAGGAAACTCTCTGCTCCAGGATCCACCCGAGACTCCTCCCAGGCATCTCCCGGAGTCTTTGGCCTGCTCTTATAGGGATATAAGGTTCCTGATAGTAACCCCAGACTCTTCCATGGAACCTAACAGAGACGTGTTTTGTGTTTTGGAGGTAACTCCGTCCTCAGGAATCCACCCAAGACTCCTCCCAGGCATCTCCCGGAGAATTTTGACGTGTGCTTTAGGGACCAGAGATCCTGGATAGCAGCCCCAGATGACTCCAAGGAATCTGCTCTGAGGCCGTCAATGCCAGGACAAAGCACATACGCATTTTTTGCATTAACATGTTGACAAAAAGTAAAGAGATAAACAGTGCAGCCACAAACTTTTTGACCCGTGCAGGACCTGTCACTTAATAACTACTACAGCTAGAGCACACTTAATATAAAAGTGCTGTTGTGCCCCATGTTGGCTGCCAAAAATGACTGTCATGGTTTAGCCCCAGCCGGAGGCTGAGCCACGCGGTTGCTCGCTCACCACCCCCCCCACACCCCCCCGGCAGGACGGGGAGAGAATGGGGACAAAGAAAGGCAAAACTCGTGGGTTAACAACAACAACAGTTTATCAGGACAACAGAGGGAAAGAAAACAAACCCCAACAATAACAACAACAGAGTGTACTTACCGCTGCTTCCCGTACAGGTCCGGAGTCACCTGGAGCCCAATGCCCAGCCCGCTCCCCAGCAGCAATCCCCCCCCTGCTCCTGTCGACACCCTCTATATAGTGAGTGTGACGGTCACATGGTATGGAATAGACCCCGGCCAGCTTCTGGCAAAAATTAACCCTGTCCCAGCCGCAACCAGGACAAGAGGAAAGTCTCTTCTCCGGGATCCACCCAAGACTCCTCCCAGGCATCTCCTGGAGTCTTTTGACATGGGCTTAGGGACCGGAGATCCCAGGTAGCAGCCCCAGACTCTTCCATGGAAGCTACCTGACACGATTTTTCCTCTTTTGCAGGAAACTCCGTCCCTTGGGATCCACCCGAGACTCCTCCCAGGCATCTCCCAGAGTCTTCACCTCTGCTGTAGGGACTGGAGATCCCGGGTAGCAGCCCCAGACTCCTCCATGGAAGCTACCTGAGACATCTTTTCTCTTTTGGATGAAACTCTGTCCTCAGGAATCCACCCGAGACTCCTCCCAGGCATCTCCCGGAGTCTTTTGGCCTTCTCTTATAGGATATAAGATACCTGATAGTAACCCTAGACTCCTCCAAGGAAGCTAGTGGAGACGTCTTTTGTGTTCTGAAGGAAACTCTCTCCTCTGGGATCCACCTGAGACTCCTCCCAGGCATATCCTGGAGTCTTTTGGCCTCCTCTTAGAGGGATATAAGGTATCAGATAGCAACTCCAGACTCCCCCAAGGAAGCTACCTGAGACGTCCTTTCCTTTTTGGCAGAAACTCTGTCCTCAGGCATCCACCTGAGACTCCTCTCAGGCATCTCCTGGATGTGTGCTCTGCGGTTTCTTCTGCTTCCCATATACTTCTTAGGTCCCTTTTTCTCATTCAATTTATTGAAGAAGTCTAAGGCGGGGGAATATAATTCCAAGTCAGCTGTAGCTGTAATACAGATGGGTGTCCTGTTCCCCGAGGCATCCACTGACTTGTCTTTACCTTTCCTTCTAGGTTCTTGAGGTGTGAATAATCTAAACAAACATAGAAGTCCTTGTCTAAATGAGTCATTAGGCTCCTCTTAGGGTGTGAGTAAAGAAATGGGCCCCTCCAGGTCCAGTTACCTCATTCTGAAGTGGGTGCCTGGAGCAGAGACTTCAAAGGTGCAATTCATACCACCTTTCCTTGATGCCAACAGCAAGGAGATTCTTGGGTGACTTAGATCTCTATTGTGATTTTTCTGAAGCAAAGTGAAATGAATCCTACCCTGGGTGTCTGTTCCCTGCTTCGCCCCAGCCATGCTTCTGACTCCCCTGCTGCTTTTTTCCTCCTCCTGTAATATGTAAAATATATATTGTAAATAATACTGTATATAATATATTGTATTTGATATGTAACATAATATATGTTTTATATAATATTGTGTATGATAATATATATTATAGGTAATAATTCGATATATAATTCAATTATATCATACATAATTCATATAATAATGTATAATGGCCTACACCTTCCTGCCAGCACAGCTGAGGGAGCCCCTGGGGCTCTGAGAGCAGCCTGCAGGTGCTTTGCACAGGGGCCGGGCTGGGACCCAGCAAGGGGGAGCTCGGGGCGCCTGGCAGCATCAGCCTGCCAGGGAGAAGCCGTGCTGGGCTGCAAAGCCCAGAAGCCATCCCACGAGAGCCCAGGGGAACAGCCCTGCCCAAATTCTGCCGCAGGGCTGGGCTGAAGGCAGCTGTCCTTGCAGAGGTCCCATCAGCGGGGCTCAGGCTCCCACAGCAGCTTTATGTCATCAAAGAGTGGAATAAGCTTCTCCACCAGCTGCAGAGCGATGGGGCTAACCTCCTTCCTCTTCATATGACCCATCATGTTTCTGAAGACAAGCAGGACCTTCATCGTGATGTCTGTGTGGCATCCTGCAGGGTCTTCATGATGTCTGGCAGGCAGGACCTGTGGTTTTCTTGCCTGTCTGAGGCACAGAATTTCCTTTTACTGAAGTGGTGAAAGACCATCCTGGCAGAAATGCTGTGGCCACTGAGCACCAGCCTCCTGTCCACCTTCCTGTCAGGTGGTGCAGGAGTTGCTGCAGCAGCCTCCTGGCAGGCAGTGGCCAATGGGCACATTGATGGGGATGCAGGAGAGCAGGGGTAGGGAAGGGAAGGCAGGAGAGCAAAGAGTCTGTGTCCCCTGCTCAGCCACCCTCTTTTCCGACCAGCCCAAATGGGCAGACGGCTCAGTAACCCTCCATGCCTGGAAAGCTCCACTAGACACTGCCCCAGCCCCAGGCTGCCAATGTGGCTCCACTGACTATGCCCTGCTCACTGCCTCGGGTCTCTCTGACAGTGTGATGAAGCTCTGAGCATGAGTGAGAGCATCACCAGGCTTGGATGCCTCAGAGACCTTGCAGACGTTGTACAGGACTACAAACTCCTCTGATTTAATGTCACTAGAGCCCAGCAGCCGAAACAAGATGATGGTGAGAGACAGGCAGACCTGCAGGGCTCCCCACACCATGTGGCTCCTGGTTCCCACTGGCAGCTGAGGGCAAGGGCACTGGGGCCAGACAGCCCATCCTGGGGCAGCCCTGCCTGTGGGGTGGGGGGGCACGTGGCCCCATGCCCTCCATCTCGCTGCACACCGCATGGTGTCTCTGCTGGCTCCTGTCCTCTGACCATCAGCAGCCTCTTGTTCTCACGCCTCTGAGGAGTGATGAAACAGTGAGAGATGGCAGAAAGGAGGCACAACATGTGGGTGGCAACAAGTGTCTCCTGTCCCCAACCTTGCAGCTGGCTCAGCCTGTGCAGAGGCCATGTCTCTGCCTCAGACCCAGCCCTTGCCCTGACTCTGGCTTCTGCCCCTACCCTTCCCCTGTCCCCAGCTGTAGCCTTGCCCCTGCCGTGCCCTTGCCCCAGGTTTGCAGTCTGCAGAGCAAGGCAGGAGGTTGCAGGGAAGAGGGGAACGAGAGCACCACCTGGGCAGAATGCAGGGACAGGCTTCATGTTTTTGCACCAGTGCTGAACAGCCTGCGCATCCACTGGTACCAGAGTTCGCTGTGCAGCTCCCTCAAGACCTTCTCCAAAGCCTGTGGCAGGGAAAGCATCACCTGCCCATGGCCCGAGCAGTGCTGCAAGCCAGAGTGCTCTGTCAGCAGGGCTGTCTCGGCCACAGCGCTGTGCCCGGGCCAGCCCCACAGGACCCAGGCTGTCCTGCCGCCCTGGCCCTGCCCGCCCCCTCACTTGCCCGCGCAGGCGGGAGAGGGCTGAGGTGCTGTTCCCCATGAGGCAGGAAGGAGCGTGGTGGCAGAGCTCTGGGCTGGCTTGGCCAGCTTTGGCTGCTGCAAGCCTGGTTGCCCCACCAGGGCTGGAAAGCATGGTGGGATAGGGGGCCCTCAGGGATGTCCTGCAGTTTTCCTTGGGTCTGGCAGCCAGAGAGTCTCTAGGGCCCTCTCCCCAGAGGAGTGAGGGTGGAAAGACATGTATCAGACCTCCAGGCTGAGAGAGAACAAGCATCTGTCACGGGAGTGTGCATCCAACAAGGAACACTCCCCACTTGCTTCTCTGATAACAAAGCTCCAGTGCGTGTTCCCACCGGGAGGGAGAAACAGCTTCTGTTTCTGGAAATCCCCATTTATGAAAGACTATCGACAGAGACAGCTCTTCGATGGGACTGTTTATAAGCATGAGAGCTTACTCCAAAGCAGCAGGAACACATTGCATGTCTTGGGAGGACACGAAGCAAGAAGCCACTGGAGAAGGACAAAGGAAAGAATCT
>CM020225.1:1800000-2100000 GCA_009819775.1 Phoenicopterus ruber ruber
GTGTAAGTGGATACAATAAAATTAAAGAGCGAGTATAAACAAAGAAAGTTTATTTATAAAACGTCCCTGGAAGTTAATTATTCTTCGGGCTGTTACGTAAGTTTTTTAACTCCAGCTGTAGCTGTCGGATCCGTATGTCTTTCTGCGAGAGCTCGTCTTTCAGCCGCCGGATCTCGTCCTGCTGTCGGAAGAACATCCGAAGGAGCTGGAAGGGAAGGAGGGAGCTGGAGGGGCCACAGCAGCCGCTCGCCCCTCCTGCCAGCCCCGGAGCCGTTTCTCAACTCGGCTGCTTTTGCAACCCGACTTCCTCTGCCACGCTGCCCGCTTGCTCGCACTTTATTTTCCACCCTCCAGCTCGGGGATAGCCCGTGCACGCAATCTGCAAACTCAGCTCCGGCAAAACAAATCCCTTCCGGGACCAAGTGCTGATGTGTTTCCCCAGCGCCTCCGTAGGTTGTTCCCGGAGAAGAATTTTAATTAAAAAAAAAAAAAAAAAAATTTAGGAGCTTAATGTTGTTCCTTTTGGGTGCTCTGTGGTTAATGCGGCGTGGGATGCTTCAAGCCGCAGGGGAACACGGTGCCCAGGTACCTCCGTTGGGGAGTACGAGCAGAGACCGCAGAGCGGTGGCTTTCCAGGCTGCACCCAGAAAATGTCGTGTCCCCCCCAGCGACCGTCCCCGTGCCCCGGCCGCGCTGCCCTACCTCGTTCTCCGTCCGGGGCGGCACGTTCTCCAGCAGGTCTATGCCGTTAACGACGACGCTCTTCTTCTCCCGCACCGGTGCCTTAAAGACGATCTTGGACGTCTTCTTGTAGCCCTCCTTCAGCGACATCAGGATGGGATCTGAGCGGGGCAGAGCGCGGGAGGGGGTCAGGGGGGGCTGCGGCCCCGTCCCGCTGCCCGGCCATTCCGGGGGCTCCGTGCCGCCCACCCAGCACGGCACCAGCGGCTTTACCTCTGTTCACCCCGCTCAGCCATTCGTCCGGCGTGAGGGCTGGCTCCGTACCCGGAGTCATCGGGTAAATGTCCTCTTGGTACGTTTCTGACTAAAAACACGGGGAAAGAAAAGGCACCGCCTCCGTGAATCCGCTCGCAATCTTAACTACACGTTGCAACCTGCTGCCACCGGCCGCGCTCGCTCCTCTGGCACGCAGCAACGCAGCCGCCCAGGGCACGCGGGGAAGCGCTAAACTGGTGTTAAGTTAGATGGGAAACCCAGCGCTGCCTGCTCAGGGCACACGTGCGGGTCTGGGAAATGCCGGCCGGCTGCCGGCAGCGGAGCCGAGGGGCCGGAGGAGGATGAGCTGCGGCAGAGCCCAGGACCGGCTCCTCTGTGCAGCCCCAAACGCCAAACCCTGCTCCAGCTCCGAGATGTATTTTACCAGAAACGGCCCCCAAACCTCAGGCGAGACGAGCCCCTTGCCGCCCGTCACAATGCACCCCGCTGATTTTGCATAAAACAATTTGTGCGTCTCCTAAAGACATTCCCATTAAGCCCTGGGTAAAAATCCCCTGGGAATCCCATGCCTGGGAAGGGTAACGACTAGGAGGTCTAAGACTGGTGCAAAGAGACCCAGCGTCGGACCGATCAGCAAAGCGGAGCAAGCCGGGGTATCTCCGTCACACCGGACCCGCTTCGGACACCCCCGGCCGCCGCTCGCCCCCGCCAGCCTGTCCCCGCGCCCCGAGGGACTCACCCTCCTCGGCACGATCATCGAGATGGGTTCGATCAGCCCCTTGAGGGTGACGAGCTTGTAGAAACGAAAGACCTCGCAGGCCGACACGTCCAGCCCGTGCTTCGGCATCACCCCTGCGGAGGGGGCGCAGACAGTAACCCCCGGGTGCTGCCAACCCCGGGCAGCCGGCTGGGACCCATCCGCCTCCCCGGCACGGAGGACCCCAGAAGGTCCTTGCTCTCCCTTGGGAGACCCAGATCCTTGCTGAATTAATCCCCGCCATCACCCTGGGGACCTGGGCCACACCAGGGGAGTTTGCAGGGACACTGGGAAAGGGATGAGCAGCCTTTACGCAGGAAAAATCACAGGAATCACGGACTGAGGTCCCTGTTAATGCCATGGCACGTGTGACAGCAGGAAGGGTGCCACTGGGCGTGCGCCTGGCCGGGACCCGGCCCCAGTCCGGCTGCATCACCACAAGGACAGCACGGCAATGCAAACACCGCCCTGCAAGCGCTGCAGCCTGCGTGGATGCTCCGGCGCCAGCACAGCGCCTGCCAAACCCATTTACAAGCGGCATTTAATTAAGCACCTTCCGTCATCTACCTTTCGCGCGTCCAGAGCGAAGGGTCAGCAGCAGAGCCATCCTTACCCAGTCCTTTTTGCGGGGCCGGGGAGCGAAACTCCATGAGATAACTCAGGTAGGGCTTTTCCGAGCCGATCTCGTAGTACCGAATGTTGCCGTCGCCCTGGAGCGAGCGCGGGGAAGAGGGACGGTTTATTGCTTTGGCAAGCGTGAGGTTGAATAAAGACCGTGATAACACCCCCCAGCACCCCGTCCTTGGGAAGTGCTGTGGGGAGACAGGCTGGGGATGCTGCAGCCGCGTGCATCACCCGGCGGGACGCTGCTCGCTCACGCAGCAGCGGGCACCTCTCCAAACCCGGGGTTTGGGGCCGAAGAGCTGCGTAACGCTTTGCTCGGGGCTCAGCACGGCCCTGTTCCCCACCCGGCTCTTCTCCCCCGTGCTGTTTGGCGGGGAGAGGCCCCTTCGCCTCCCCGGGAGATGCTGCAGCCCCGCGGCTGCGGGACGCGCGGCGCAGCCCGTACCTTGCCAGCCAAGTACAGCATGTGAGTGTCGGCGTCGTAGAAGGGGAAGAGGAGACCCGAGAGCCCGTCGATCTCCTCCTCTATCAGGGGCATGGACAGGTCCTCCTGCGCCACAGGGAAAAGCACTTTATCAACCAAGATATCCCGATGCTCGGGCTGAGCGGGGGTTCTGGTGGGGACGGAGCGGGGGTCCCGGTGGGGACGGAGCGGGGGGGTCCGAGCACCCACCTGGTCCCAGAGGGCGATCTGCCGCGTGTTCCAGCGCGACACCCCCGTCGTCAGCAGCCGCTTCGTGCTGCCCAGGAAGACCACCCGGTTGACGCGGTGGTTCTTGCAGCTCGCCTCCTGCACGACAGGACCGCGCTCGCCGGCAGCCCCCGGACCCGGCCCGCGCCCCGGGAAAGCCCCTTCCCTGGCAGCTACCCCGACCTGCCGCCCCCCAACACCTCTCCCCGCTCTGTGAAACACCGGCTCTGTGCTGGCAGGGCGGCCACCGGCACGGAGGGACCGTGATTTTGTGCCTGTTCCCTGCACAAAACAAAAATGCCCATCTCCCTGAATTTACCTATCACCTTTCCTGAGAAACCACCGTCTTCCTCCAAACCGTGGCTCCTTCTGGAACTTTCTGCACCCCTCCCCCTAATTTCTATTGTTTTCCACAAATCCTTAATTAATAAAAGAATAAAAGCCTCCAACTCCTGTGCCTGGGATGAGGCCGAGCCCTCCCCATCATCTCCACCTAATTAAAACAGCCAGCCCCTCCCCACAGCAGAGAATCACCTGCAGACCCTGACACACGCAAACCATCACGTCCTGAGCACGCGTGGTACCTTGCAAATGTTTTTTACGCGTTTCAGCAGGATTCCTCCCTGAGATCTTATTTCCACCCCCCCCTCCCATGCAGCACCCCAGCACCGCACCTGCAGGACCCTGCCGGAGCGCGGCTCCACGACCCGCAGCTTCTTGTCCTTGCAGGTGGTGGCCAGGAGGCTGCCGTCGGTGTTGAAGGACATGCAGAGGATGACGTCCGTGTGGCAGTCGATCATCTTCACCGGCTCCCCGATGTCCAGGTTCCAGATGAGGACCTGCGGGAAGAGGGGAGGCTGCCCTGGCATCGCCACTCCTGGAGAACCCCCCCTCCACCCCTCCTGCAACCTCCACATCTGCTTTGGGCATCACAACGTCTCCTATTTAGGCTGAAATCGTCCCCTCATCACCTACAGAGCCCCCATTCCTCCTCTCAGGGCTGCCCTGCAGCTGCTGCGTGTGCCAAATTAGAATAGTCCTTATGACCGGGTGCGAGACCCTCGCCCGAGGGCAGGTGCCCTCCGCTGCGGCCACGGTGGGTCCTGTTCTTCCAGCCGGCAGGATCCTGCGCCGGCTGCGCGCAGCTGGCTCCCGCCCGCGCCACGAGCGGGGAAAGCCCCAGGAGCGGGGCCGGGCAGGGCTCACCTTATAGTCGTAGCCGGCGCTGAAGAGGATGTTGTTGGTGGTGGGGTGCCACTCGACGAGGCCGACGCGCCGGCTGTGCCCGTACAGCTCCAGGACGGCCTCCGTCATGTTCCTCTTCAGGCCGCCCTCGGGGATCTCCCAGATCCGCACCTGCGGGACGGGGCGGGCATTGGGGCGGGTTTGGGAGCCCCGGCAGGACCCCGACACCCGCCCGGGGGGCTCTGAGCTGCTGAATCCCCGCAGTGCCCTGACGGCAGTGGCCTCATCCTGCACCCTAATGGGTGTCCTGGGGTCGATCCGGTCCCCTGCGAGGGCAGGGGGAGAGCACCGAGAGTGCGTCCCGTCAGCAAGCACCGGTGGGAAAGGGCAGCCCAAAAAAAGGCAGCGGTTTCGCCCCTGGACTGGAGGTGCCAAGGAAAAGGATCCGGGGGAGCGGGGCCAGGGGAGACCCCCGCTGCCGCCCACCCAGCGGGCAGAACCTGGGTTCAAAACAAGCCAGAAAAGCCTCTGCAGAGAAGGTGTTCACTGAAGGGAAGGAGGCGACGCATTGGGACAGAATAAGGTCCCAATACAGTGTCTCCTCTTCAATTCAACAGCTCCAGATAACGCTATCGAAGAGCAGTTATAGACGCTTTCGTCTCCGCGGCAGGTCACCGGTATGAAGCCGAGGTGACACATCACATTTCTCTAACCCCATGGGTCTGCTCCGTGCCCCCTGCACCCGTCCGAGCAGCGACCCAGGGTCCTGCCAGCCCTGCGGCCTCCCGGAGCCACCCGAAACCCGGCAGCGTTCGGTGGGGCGTACACGGCCCCATGGTTCAGGCGAGAGATGAAACCACTGAGCTCTGCGCTCCCATCTCCTCCCCGCGGCAGGCTGCCTCGGCCAGCGCGCTCGTCCTTCCCGGAGCCTTCATCTCACCCCAGCTCGAACATCAGTCGCAGGGACATCATACCACCTTTAAGTAACACTCACTAAAGAAGCCAAACCGTGTTGAACGCAGCACACAGCCCGTCCAGGTTCCCTTTCATTTCCTCCACCAGCATCCCCAGTATCAACACAGGCTGGGGGTGAAGGGATGGAGAGCAGCCCTGCCGAGAAGGACCTGGGGGTGCCGGGGGATGAAAAGCTGGACATGAGCCGGCACTGTGCGCTCGCAGCCCAGAAAGCCACCCGTGCCCTGGGCTGCATCCCCAGCAGCGTGGGCAGCAGGGCGAGGGAGGGGATCCTGCCCCTCTGCTCCGCTCTGGGGAGACCCCCCTGCAGTGCTGCCTCCAGCGCTGGGGCCTCAGCACAAGGAGGACACGGACCTGCTGGAGCGGGGCCAGAGGAGGCCACGGAGATGATCCGAGGGCTGGAGCAGCTCTGCTGTGGGGACAGGCTGGGAGAGTTGGGGTTGTTCAGCCTGGAGAAGAGGAGGCTCCGGGGAGACCTTATTGTGGCCTTCCAGTCCCTAAAGGGGCTTATAGGAAAGATGGGGACAGACTTTTTAGCAGGGCCTGCTGTGACAGGACAAGGGGGGATGGTTTAAACTAAAGGAGGGGAGATTCAGACTAGACCTAAGGCAGAAGTTTTTCACACTGAGGGTGGTGAGGCCCTGGCCCAGGTTGCCCAGAGAGGTGGGAGATGCCCCATCCCTGGAAACATTCCAGGTCAGGCTGGACGGGGCTCTGGGCACCCTGATCTAGTTGGGGATGTCCCTGCTCATGGCAGGGGGTTGGACTGGATGGGCTTGAAAGGTCCCTTCCCACCCAAACCCTGCTGTGATTCTATGATCCCAAAGGCGAGTTTGCCTTTGGGCAGACGCGGTGGCCGGGGCCGCGCTGCCCCAACGAGCATCGCTGAGTTGAAAGCAAGCTTTTCCAAAACGCCGGGAATCGCTGGGAGGCTGCTGCCCGGGGAGGACTGATCCTGCTGCCCCTGCGGTCGCGCCTCCCTCTCTTCGCCAGGTCTCACAAGGGTCGTCCCGTGCAGCCACGGGCTGAGCTACAGCCGGGGGGACACAAAAATTCACCTGCAATATTGCAGTGAAAAATCTGCATGAGGATGTACGGGTGGAGCGGTGAGTTTTCTGCCTGAACCGGCACATTCAGCGGTGGGAGACACTGCTCTTGGGGTTGCACGGCGTGCAGAGGAAGCGGCCTCAGGAGAGAGACATGGGCAAGAGGCCGGTTTGGCTCGGAGGGACGATTCTGAGAGCATCAGCGCTTTCCAAACAAGGCACAACACGAGGAACAAGCAACACAACCCCGATCGCCGGGCGTCGAAGGAACCGGTTACGAAAGCGGCGGGTTACGAAACGGCTGTTACCAAACCTCCGGCTGCGCCTCGCCCGGGCGATCTGCATCCAGGAGGGCTCGGAGCGGGGTCCGCACGCCGGAGACGCGCCGGCCTGCGTGCTCGCTGCTCGGGGGCCGCGCCGTCACACCCGGGGGGACACCGGGAAACCCTCACGCGCTCAGCTGCGACGCCCGGGCTCCCTGCAGCGTCAGGGGAAATCGGGCAGGAGCTACCTCTTGCCTTTCGCTGCGCAGGTAGCCTAAGGGATGGCTATTAACTTGTCCTGCATCCCTGCTCAGCTGGGAACCGGCGCCGGGACTCTGCGGCGCGGCACCACCTCTGCGGTCTGCTCCTAACAGGGTTGCATCATTCCTCACGTCTTGCAAGAAAAGGGGGTGGATGCCAGGACGGGCTATTTTAGGCAGGTTTCCCCATTACCACGGTCACTATGACCTGAAAATAGATGTGTCGGAACCGGCTGCAGTACTAACGCTGTTCTGCTGCCAGTACAGGCATAGCTGGAGCTAACCCGAAACTCAAGCACTGCGTTTCACAACCTCGTCCCATCCTGGGATGGAAATAATGCTTTTGGAAAATTCTCATTTAAAAAAACCAGAGGAACAGCCCTAGAAGTGCCTCCCTCCACCTCTTCCCATGACACCGGGGACTGCAGCCGGGGTGGGACGCAGCCTGTGAAACCGGAGGTTTCCTCTCCCAACCCATCCTAAGAAACCTTCTGGATAAAATTTTCCCTGAAACACGCCTTTCCACAAAGAGATGCATCCTGCAAACAAGACGCCGTGCTGCAAAATCCCCCCTCTAGCTCTGCGTGCCGCATCAGCTCGCTGCGCCCGAGTGCACGGACAGCCCCAGCACAGGAGAACGCGGAGCCTGAAACACCCACGGGGACGGGGTGATTCCCCTTTTAATCTTCCCGCTGGTTTTGTCCTGCCCTTTAAAAGCTCCTTCCCAAAAAGCCTCCACAGCATTTCAGCAGCACCGCAGCGGGGACCGGGAGCTCCGGGACCAGCCCTGCCAGTAATGGTCCCGCAAGGATGAATAACGAATTAGCAGTCCCAGTGCCCCACGGGAGAGCATCAGGCGAGGACAGACGGCTTTATCCGAGCGGGGACAGACAGGTACGGATGGATACGGGTTTGACAGCGAGAGAGTAATCCCGGGAGGGGTTTCAAGCAGAGCGATAACCCGGGCGGGCTGCAGGAGCTCCCTCCCCAGGGAGGCAGCGTCGAACAGCGGCCGTTCACATCGAGTCCTGCCGAGCTGTAAAACCCCTTGGAGAGGATTAACCCGTCGCGATGCCCCCGGGACAAGGCTGCCCACGTTGCCCTCTCCGCGTAGGGCACGATGGAGGAATAACACGAGCCGGAGCAGGACCGGCCGGTGGCATTGCCGCGCTCACGGCAGGTCCTCCGTGTCTCCCACAGCGGTGGTGTCCCCCCCCCCCCGGGACCCACGGTGCCCCCGGGTGACAAATATCATGCAAATGCTCTGTTTTCTGCAGCTTGACTCCATGAGGACCTGGGCAGGAGGATCCTTTGATAAAGGCCCTTGGCCTGAACCTCGTTAACCCTCCTGGGAGCGCGCGGAGAGAGCCCGAGGGTGCAGGACCTGCCCCTAAGCGTCGCCCCGGGCGCGGGGTGGGACCGGGAGCCACGAGCCCACCCGGCTGCGGGGCTGCTCCCCTCCAACTCATCTCCTTCGGGGGGGGAACCCCCCCACCGGACAGCCTCAGGGGCAATTAACTTAATTTCCCAGGTTTAACGATGGCTCACGAAGCCTTCCCACCACCCTCCCTCCCTCCCAGCAACTCCTCTTCCCCAGCGACCGTATATAAAAGGTTATAATTTAAAGCGGGAGACAGCTCACCATGATTCATGGCCATGATCTGAATTTTTTCCCCCACTCAATACCTTCCTTGACAAGCGCTCAGCTAATAAAGAATGCCAATACACCGAAGGAGAGGATGAGGCATGAGGTGATAATACCGTGAAATGCCAAGGACCAGGCGAAGCAGATTCGTAACTGGTTAAAAACTGGGTCACCCCAAACCCCGGCTTCTGCCTTGCGGAACGGGCGACGGATTCTGATCTTCCCCCTTGTACAAAGGCTTTTTTACCTTTATGGTGCAGCCTTTGGGACGGACTTGTTTGTGGCCAGAAGATAAAGAGGAGGAGGATGCAAATAACAGCTACGTAAAGACGACCTGATTCATTATCCCCCAGCCTGCAGAACTGCCTTTTGCTCCTATCACTTGGCGGATCAGGGCACGAGAGCAGTTGCAGCCCCTGCGGTCCCCGATAGCAAGAAGGATTAATAACAGCATGGCTGTTGGGCTTGGGGGAAAAAAAAAGGCCTCGTTGTGCACAGCTGTACGGCTTATCTGCAGCGCAAAGAGCAGGGCCGCGACACTACGTGACACCGGGGACGGCAGAGGAGCTGGGCGCCGGCCACAGCCCCTGCACCGCCGGCGCAGGAGCCGGGGACCTGCACAATTTGCCTATTGCTGGGCATCAATCTCTCTCCCTCTCCCCGTTCCCGAGACGGCCGAGCCACCCGCAGCGCCTCCGACAGCCCCTTTCCCACTCCGGGGGCCTAAATTAAAGGCAGGAGGTGCCCGGAGCTGCACGACTGCGGCCGCTCGTCCCCCCGGGAGGTGCCAGCCCGAAGCATCGTCCCAGCTCACCGAGGTGTCTTCGGAGCACGACGCGATGATGTTCTCAATGAAGGGATTCCACTTGATGTCCAGCACGTTGCCCTGGTGACCGCAGACTTTGGGGTAGTTTGGTTCGATCCGGCCTGTCTGTAATTTAAAATAAACAAAAAAAAGATGTATTTAAAATTTAGGGATAAAATTGGTCTTTTTAAGGCTGGAGCCCTGTTAGGGGAGTGAGCTCCATAGCTCGGCCTGGGATGGGGTTTTTGGCTGGAGGAGACACCCGGGCAAGTCAGGGATCGATTCTACCCCGTCAATATTCCCAGGGGCGGCTGCAGCTGATCCGTGTACGAGAAGGGGCTTCTGCCAACACGACCCCATCGGGCGGCTCCACGCGAGCACCCGCCCAGCCCCGGTTCCGTAGGAAATCTTTGCACGACCGTCCGAAACCACGGGCAAAAGGGCTGGAAGGGACTCGAGAGGCTCCGAATCGATCCCCGGGCCTCGAGGCAGATCCGCCTTTGGGTCACGCCTGAAGCGTTTGGTACTTTCCTCCCAACCTTTGGAAGCGATGTCGAGCAAGGCACGTATGCGTACACCACGGGACAAACCCCCAGCGGCTTCGGGATCACAAACGCTTGCTTAATGACGCTAACGACCCAAATGTTGCACCCCTTGACGGGATCCTTCCCCACGGATGGAAACCCTTGCGAGACTTTTAGGGACGGGCTGGTCGTGCCGTCCCAGCCGAGCGAGGACCCGCAGAGCTCCGCGGCGGAGGACGGCGCACAGCCCTCCGCACGGCCTCCTGGCACGGCTCCCACGGCAGAGGGGTTGCGGGAACCCCTGCTCCTTGCAGGGACCTCGCAGGGTGCCTCCGCGGCCGGCCGGCCACCCGCCGCCTTGCCTTCTCCTGCGCCGGCTCCTCGCTGCAGCCCGGAGGTGGTGGCACGCTTCGGAGCGTGCAAACTAACTAGGTCAGCGCGACACAGCCACTAAATATTTCATAGCCCTTCCAGCGCTGACCTTTTAACGTACCGAGCTCCTGGCTCCATTTAACGTGAACAAAGGAACGCAGCGAGGATAACACGCTGCATTTTTACCATCCGCAGCTAAGGGCGACGGCCAGGAGCGCTCTGGGCAGCCGGATCAGCCCCAGGGACTCACCCCTGCGTCGTGCTGGGAAGGTTTATTTGAATTAATTTGCTCCCGGGGAGACACGGGTGCTAATTGCCAGGCAGCCGCGGTGCCTGCTGCAGCATCGCACGGTCGGTCGCAGCTCCGGTGAACGCCAGCCGGCCGGGAGCGGCGTGGGATGCACGGGCAGAGCGGCTCTGCCCGCCCGGATTCCATCAGGCAGCGATGGAGACGCAGAAAACCATCGCACGAGGCACTGAGGAACACAGGCAGACACAACCCTCCCCGAGCCCGCTTTATCAATTTTTAAAAGTGCTCTTCATAGGCGTTATTAGGGAAAAGCCAGCTCTTGCTCAAATTGCTGCAGCAGCTCCGCCGTCCCCCAGACACGGCCCGCATATAAGATGGGAACTAGGCTGGCCTTAAAGCACCGGGGACTTCGTTATATGGGTCATCTCAGTTATTAAGGTAAAGGAAAAAGAATAGGCGCCTGCTCTCGCTGCCTGCGGTACGTGAACAAACGGACGCCTCCAGCTCCGGCCGGGGCTGGGTGACAGGGTCACGGCAGCCGTTCCCCCCGCCCTGACATCTTGCACAAACGCTCACCAAGTCCCCGGTGCGGGACCACGTCCCCGTTGCCGGCCTGCGATGGGCATTTAAGGCCAGACCGATTGCTAACTCGTGAGCCTCTTTCATCAGGGCACGCTACGCGAATTCCCTACCCACACGGCGCAGGGTCTGCTTCCCCGCGGTACTGATACCTGCCCGTGCGGTTTTAACCTCCGTTAGGGCCAGTTTCAGGGGTGTCAGGGCAGGGACGGATGGAAGAGCCAGGACGGGGCGGCTGCATCCGCCTCCTCCTTCAGCTGCCGACAGCATCGCTTCGGCTCGCTCAGAGCACCGAAATTTTGCTAATTCTGCCCATTAGCAGCAGCCTGGCTCAGACCCGGGCTGCCGCGCCAGCCCTGGGCCCTTAACCGCCTCCCGCCAGCCACGACTGCATCTTCCTCCCTGCCTTCCCCCGGCAGCTTTGCCCCCGAGGAGCAGCAGCGACCGCCACACGCATTTCCCACATTAGGGAACGGCTGAAAGGGCGTTTTCCCGGTTAATGCCCCAGACTTGGGCTGGGTTAGTGCCATTATAAATCAGTTCAGGTTTTTAGGGATAAAACCAGGCAAAGTGACTTCCTGATGGTTTTGCCAGGGTGACCCAAGCCTCCGGAGGGTCTGGACGGTGCTGCGGCCAGAGGGATGGTCCCCGGAATCCCCCCAGCCCCTCATCCCCCCTCCCACCCCCCAGGATACTTGGCCTACATTGCATCAAGCACCACTGCAAACACTGGAGCATCCCATAGGAAAGGCAATACATTAAAGCATGCATCGTCCATGGATTTTAAATTTTCCTTTTACTCAGGGGCAGAGACAGCCCCTCGGGAAGTCCCCGTCACTCCAAACCCACACGGTGGGGGGCAACAGCCCCCAGCATCTCTGGGATCCCCCCAAGACCAAGATCTCCGTGCTGGAAGCCAACGGTCCCCGGGAAAAGCGAGGCCCAAGGAGGAGCATCGACCGGGCAAGCGCTGGGAGCGCGCGGGCCATAACGCGAGGGAAGGCATCAGAGAAGGCAAACCCTTCACTTCAATAAAAATAAAGTCTTTCCAACGCAGAGCCTAGAAAACACATTTGATCAAAAGATTAGTTTTCCACTAAACTGAATTTCCCAAAAGAGGGGGGAAGAGATTTAGGAAAATGTTGCTTTTCACTAAAAACATCTCAATCTCTAAGCCCAGCATTCCCGTTCAGCGGCCGTCTCCTCGGGGCCCCGGTACATCGGGCACCCAGGAGGGGCTGTGTGCCCTGACGGGTGCTCGGGACGTGGGGCGAGAGCTGCCCGCGCCTGGGGAGACCCGCAGAGCCCCCGAGTCAGCTATCGCCTTCACCCAAACTCCACCGCCAAAATCACGCCGTGAAAAACCATGTCGAAAAATCTGATTTTTCACTTTCTTTAAGTTTTCCCCACAGAAAAAAAGTAACTCTGCCCTCCTTTCCCGGGCGGGGAGAGCTCAGTCCCGCGCCCCACAGCCCTGGAGAGAGGACGAGGCGCTTTGGGTCTCACTCGAGCATCACACGGAGCAAAGCGCGAGCTGCAGGGATGCAGCCGCCGGCACGAGCAGCCGAGGTCTGGGAAGGAAAAGCCCCCAGGTCAGAGAGAGAAGGTGGAGAGAAAGGCAGCAACGTCAGCGCTTCGTTAGCGCGCGAAGCTCTGCCTCCCGGTACCACCCGGCGACCCCCTGTGAATTAACGGGACGCAAAGCACAGCTTTATCGGTTATCCTATTAAGTATGCTAGCAGACATCGCTTACCCAAACGGCGCAGATTATCTGGTTTTCCCCCTATTTTCATATTTGCATCAGCGTGACATTAGTAACACACTGGCTAGAGCAGAAATCCACGCAGCAGCTGTGGAACTCCAGGCGGACAGACCTTTTAACGGCACAAGTTAATACGCAATCGCTTCAGTTTTGAGCAACCAGCCGAGGGATTTCCTTTGCAAAGTAGATTTGATGGGTTTTGTCAAAATTCATTAGGCTTTCAAGAGGACAAAACGGAGTTTGGTTACTAGGGATAGCTTCTGCCCAAGAAATCAAGGGTTCTCATTAAGATTAGTTGAACACAGCCAGCACACAGGAGCTACGCAGCGCCCGCGGCCGGGGACAGCCCCTGTGCAAGAGCCACGGCGGGTTGTGCCCATGCCCAGGGCACCTGAAAGAGGAGAAGGAGCCAAATAAAAGGAAATAAAAAGGAAAAAACCCACAAAATCAGGGATTCATGCCATAGCTTCCCATTCAGTCATTCGCAGAGGGACCTTGCCAGCGGCCGTGCATTAAGCCGCGGTGAATCCTAATCTCTGGATGCCTGAGCCCTGGCCAGGGGAAGCGCAGTGACCCAGATACCATCCCTTCGGCGAGAGCTCTCTGGGCTCCAGCAGCTCCAACATTTTCCATGGTACGGGCTGGAAGGAGCAAATCTTCCAGCAACCTCAGCCCCTCAAAGCCCTCCCTTTGCTGGAGCAATTAGGAGCGCTCAAAAAGGAGAAGGTTATTTGTATTATGTCTGGGGGAGAAAGGACGATGGATTTTTTAAGTTGGTTAATTTGGTTACTTTGCTGCTTGGTGACGGAGCAGGAAGCCTTCCCCTGGGAAGGGTCAGACCAGCAGCAAGGGCAGAGGGACCAGCAGCGTGAGAGCCCAGGAGGGACGGACGTGCAGCCCCAGGAGGTCAGACTGCCCCGGGAAGGGGAACACCATCACCCGGAGGAGCAAAGCCTCTTTATCCCTAGAAGCATCACTTTTAAGCACTGTAAGTCATCAAAGCGTTGCTGCGAGCTCACGAGCAGTTTTGGTATCAGAGTCCATCCCAGTGAACCTCTTGGCCATCAGACTCAAGCGGTGGGAAGCGTCATCGCTCCGACCCTAAGCAGCACAAGCTTCAGGCTCGCGATGGCAGGACTCCACGTTTGCGTCACACCCAACCAGCAGGAAGCGCAGATAAATCACTTAACGTGTATTTCATAAAAATTGCTTTTCACCAGGTTCCCTGGAAACACAAACCCAGAACGTTTCCAAATCCTCACGTTTCCTACGAAGCTCCACAAGGGTGGCGAAAACCTTTATTCAGCTCTGCCCTCAAACCAATCACGCACGGAACACTTGACGGAAGGAGCAGCATCCATCCGGCATCTATGCCGGCACCTCCGGCGCCTGTCCCCGGGTGAGAATCCTCCGCGGCAGGAGCACCCACCACCAGCCCCGGCCAGGCCGCCCTTCCCCACCCAGCAGCTTCGCCCAGATGCTCCCAGATCCCTTATCAGCTGTTAGAGGGGGATGAGGGAAGCGCTGCCTGAGCCGTAGGGGATTTACAGGGTTTCCCAGGAAATCCTTGAGTACACACAAGTCTCCAGTGGCCGAGATTAAGAGTAAATACATTTACTGCTGTCTTGTTAAAGAAGGTCTCTCCTACTTGAGAGCCAGAGGAGGAATTTACAGAGATTTCCCTGACGTGGGGCAGAGCCCCGGCTGATTTCGGTGCGAGGGAAGGTCGCTGCCGGATAACTGATCATTAGTAGGAACCAAGTCAAACAGAACCAGCACAAGTGAGAGGGAAATCGGACAAACCCTTGGCAGGGATGCGGAAAACCCATTGCCACCACGCGCTGCCAGCTGCGCGTCGCCCTGTGCGGGAGCGGGGACCAGCCCCGGGTGAGAGCCCATGGAGGGGCAGGAGGAGGGCTCCAGCACAGCTGGGCAGCACATCTGGGCAGCACATCTGCAACACGAGCCATTGCAGCAACGAGCGGCCGGAGCTTGAACGCGAGGGACGGGCTGCCGGGCCGTGGAGGTGGTGCAGCGAGACAGCGCCTGCTGCCCCGCTCCCTTGTGCGGCCGCACACGTAATTCCCCGAGGAGGTTCCCGCGTGCGGGTGGAAGGATGCTGCTACTGGAGATGTTTCTCTCCAGCAACTGAATCAGTGTAAAGACAGACGCCTCAAGCCTGTCGCCACCTTTTCTGCTCTGCCCTGGCAGCCTCCCTTCTGCCAGGACGCGCATCCAGGCTCCAGCGGCTGCGAACCACCAGCCGGGAGCGATTGCACGGCCCCAGTTTGGCCAGAGCCAGCCAAGGCCGAGGAGACTGGGCAACCACACGTGTTCCCAGTGGGATCATCCCCCGGCAGGGACTGGGCACACAGCTGACCTGGCTGGAAGCTGGTCCAGGGATTCTCAGGAATACAAATCCACGAAAAAAAAACACAAACCAAAGAAATCCATGCACGCAATCAACAATATTGTTCATCGAAACATCCATTCCAGGCTCTGGAAATGTCTGAAGGTGCTTCTGGGTCCTGCAGCGAGTAACCTGGTTGTCGTGAGCACGCTGCCAAGCTTCCCGACCGCTCCTGGGAATGAGAGCGGTGAGGAAACCGCTAAGCCAAGAGCCAGCTTGCTAGTAAACAAAGCCTAAAAGCTCAGCGCATGTTCTGGCACCTTTGAGCAAAGCAGCTCTTTAGCCAGACGTGCACCTCCAGGAAAACAACGCCACGAGCGAGAACTGCCGCCCCTTCTCCCAGCCTGTAACACCCGGGAAATTCAAACGGGGGGAGGGAGACGGAGACGTGCCCTGTGCCTCCTCCAGCACCCGCAGAAACGGCCGTCGCAGTCTTTAAACAAGCAGCACGCAGGGGCGTGCGGCGCCGGGCAGGGCTTCTGCCCAGCCCTGTGGGTTTTATGGCTCAGCAGCAGCACCGGTGCCGTGCCAGCCCCTCCATCCCGACCCCATATCACATCGCGGCCGCCACGCCACGCTCCTCCAGCGAGCATCACAAGCCCCCGTGCCTCAGTTTCCCCAAGAGGGACGATACTGTCGCTGCTTCTGGCAAACTCCATGTTCAGGGGTGCTTTGGGATAAACAGTCCCAGATTTACCAGGTTACTTGCCATGAAAAAGTACATCAATTTATAGACGACTTAGTTACTCTCTTTGTCACACAGCTAAACCATGCAAGCCATAAAGCAGGAAAAGAAACCGGCCTTGCTTAACGCCATTTTTGCCAGGATGAAGGTTTAAATATCCGTTACTCCTCTTGTGCAGATAGCAATACTGATAAATTAAATATAAATACTGTCGTGGGCTGCGAGCGTCCCGTCCCCCACCGGGCAGAGGGCAGCCCCCCGCTGCCTGCGCTCGGGGTAACGGCGGGATGAGCTGCCCCAGCCACGCCGGACCCAGAGCCCGGCAGCCCCCAGACCCACAAAGCCACGCGCACAGCGGCTCCCGACGAACAACCTGCGCAGATTAAAACCCCAAAGCCTTGCTCCAGAGGTATTTATCTGCACCATAAAAGCAGTAGCCAGGCTCAAGCTGGTTAATTAAAAAGACAAAAGCCCATATAATGTCCCTGTTAAACTGGATTATGGACACTAAAAATAAATCCATGTTTATTGGGAGCAAAAAGCCACTTTTCCCCAGCGAGGACAGGGTTTCTCTCCGGTTTAGCCGGCAGAGGGGGCAGGCAATTGCAGGCAGGGCTGCACTGCCACAGCCCAGGCAAAGCCGAGCTCTCGCTTCCCCAGGCTCGACCCAGGCTTTGCTGCAAACGCAGAAGCATTAATGGGGGCAAAAATGCAGATTCCCCCCCCCGCCAAGCTCCTGTCAGCCCCAGGACCTGCGTTTTCAAACCTCCTTTCCTCCTCTGATCCTCCACCAGCTCTCGGGGCAGCGTTAGAATTTCACACTGACACTTTTTGACTGATCCAGGTGCTTAAAGCCAGCGAGAGCCGGGGTCTGGGCTTCCCTCAGGAGTTCTCCCGTTATCTCCTCGATGAACGCAGGGACATCATTGTGCTCCAGCGTGGAACAGCGATGCTGAAGTGTCAGCTTTTTTGTAAGCCTCAGGTTTGTCTTTTTTTCTGGCCAGCTCTAAGCAAAAGGAGATGTCTCCCGCAGACCAAAACCAGATCGAGAAAAATTCACAGAAAACCCAAAAAGGCCACCATACTACAGACCAAGGCAGCCTCCCGTGTCCCGCATTTAAAGGTAGAAAAGCTCCAAGGACACGAAAATTGGTTCATAGTACAGAGAAATAGAGAAAATTCAGCAGAAAACCTCCTGGTACTTCAAAGCACAGCAGCTCCACGCAGCAAGGAACGCAGCCGTGTGATGAGCTTGCCCGTCCTCGGCAAGTCAGTGTGCCCACAGCGGGGGGCAAGCACGGGGGGCCCTTGGGCGATGCCACGAGCGCACAGGCAGAGCAGATGCCACCGGGACGTCGAGCCGAGCCAAGCCACCCCGGAGCCAGGGCAGGCTGCCTGGGGCACGCAGCCCGCGCCTCCCGCTCGCCAGCTGCCACCCTGGCACACAGCTGGCAGGGCCACCCGTGCCCGTTACCCCACGAACCCACCACAGACAGGGCACGGTGGCACCGCTCCTGTCGCATCCTTCCGTGCCGGGTAACGAAGGGACAGGCAGCACGTGCAAGCGGTTCCCTGCAGCATGACCGGGGCTTTGCCCAACCGCCATCCCTGTCTCCCCAGGGCTGCCGCAGAGGTTTGGGATCTCCGTGGGGATTAGCAATGGGTCCGGCACCTCTACAGGCTGCTGCTGCTCCGGGCAGGCTCACAGAGGTCCCTGCAGCAGCAATGGGATCAGCATCCCCTGCCAGCCGCCCCGGACCTCCTGCTCACCCCTCTGCTGCCCTGCACACCAGGCACACACCGCCCAGCACCGCAGCAGGGCGAGGGACCTGCCCCGCACCGCGGGCACAGCAGCTCGAGCGGCTCACACGGAACAAACCACGGCTACGACAGGCAGCACGGCCCAAGCAGCAGCTTGGGACTTCAGCTTCCTGCGCATAAACAGAGGCTCCCCCTTCCCGCTCGCCGCTCCCTTCAGGCGCCCGGGCAGATAACATCGCCCAGCCGGGGAAAACAAGCTGTCAGCATCCCCTATAGGAACAAACCCCTCCCGGCACAGCACGAGTGATGCCAGCCACCCTCCTCCTCCTGCACAGGGGCCCCGCAGCCACCCCAGCAAGCCACACACCTCCCCCAGAGCAGCTCCCAGCCCCTCCTCGCCCCCAGCCCCATTTATACAGAGCCAACTGGATGAGGCACAGCTGAGAGCGAGCCATTGCCTGCCCGAGCTTGGTTTTCCCCAGCTGTTTGGGCCAGCCCAGGGCCGGCCAAGCCTCGGTGCTGCCCGACGCACGCGGGCTCGCCCAGCTCCCTCGGTGCTGGCCGTTGCAGCGTGAGCTCCAGCGCAAACACACCAGTTTATTTTTGATTTAATACCTGCTGCCGAAAGCTGCCCCGGCCCTGGGACCGGGAGGAGAGCAGCTCTCGGGCTCCAGGGCTGCAAGTGCAGCATCTTCAAAAAGTGCCACGTATTTTGTCCCTTCCCCGGCCAGCGCGCTCCGGGGCTCCCCACGCGTTTGGATACGGCTAAAGCATTTGGGACACTGAACAGACCGGAGCTGAAGACAACAGTTTAGGGACGGAACCCCCCTGGGAGGGGGAGAGCGGGTGCTCCGGGGGCTGCACGGCCCCATCCCGGCTCGGGGGTGACACAGGGATGCGAGAGCCACGGCTTTCCTTTCAGAGGAACAGAAATGCTTCATCGCTACCGGTAAAAGCCTGGAAATGCCAGGAAATGCACCCCGGAGCGTTTGAAGGCCCAGAAGAGGCCAAGGTTCCTCCATGGGTGACTTCGTGCCGCCGGTGGCGATGCTGGATTTCAGCGTTGGCGTTAAGGGATGTGCAGCGCTGGGGACAACACTGCTGTTCGGGCTGTAAAATGTCCGACCTCAGATACTCCCAATTAAGCACATTTGCTGCTAAAAAAATGTAGCCACACCATTCCCAATGTTTCTGGGAATTTTGCACAGATTTTTTAAAAACGGAGCCCAAATCCTGGCTTTTCTATAATCTCACGGGTGCCTCTCGCTCAGCCCCTCTCCATCCACGCATCCTTCGCAGGACGGAGGGTACGAGGGACGGCTCGCGGGGGGACGGCCAGCGCCGGGAGCGCGCCCGGAGCGGACGGAGCAGAAGTGCGGTCCATGCCAGCCCCCAAACGAGGACGTAATGGCACTGAGCTGCTTTCCTGCAGAATTGCACCGTCCGAGCAAGGCTGGCTTTTGCTCGCGATGACGGAGCTAGACCTGGGCTGGGTTATGGCTGACTCAAATACACATTTTCAACGTGATCTCCTCTCCCCTTCAGCCGAAGCCTGGACCGAATCCTCCCATCGCTGTGCTTTGAGGAGCAAAGCGTCATCTTCTCGAGCCTCAGCCCGAGCATGGGCGCACCAGCTCTCCTTCGCCCACTCTCCGGGGATATTTATAGCACAAAACCTTCGCGGTGCTGGGGAGAGGCTGGTTCCCAGTGGCCGAGGATCCAGAACGTGGGATCCTGCCCCAGCTCCGCTGCAGCACGGGATGGGCTCGGGGAGGATGGGGGCACAAAATGCAGCCGTGCCCCGTCTTTCCAACCTACGCAGCCTTGCAGAAGCGGTTACACCTCCCCTCGATCGCTCCGTAAATACGCGAGGAACCAGCATTTCTGATGTGCAGGCAGAGGAACATATGGCCCAGCGTATGCAAATGCATTGTCACTCGAAGCATAAAGCAGAGGGGTTTCTGGTGAACGTTTCTGAGCAGAACAGAGGGCTGAAATGGGGAAAAAAAAAAAAAAAGAAAAAGGTGGCAGCAAATCAAATCCTGAGTAGATCTGCAGTATCTAGGTTACCTTAATTATGTTCGGCTAAATATGGATGCCAATTAATTAGAGGGCTGCTGATTTCCAAAGAAAATTAGTTTACTCTTAATGAGCTAATCAGTCCCTATTTAAAAAAAAAAATAATGAAATTATTAGATTGTACAAAGGCGTGTGCAGCCGCTTGACACGGAGCCCGAGGTCTGCTCCGGCTGGGATTTCTCGGGTGCAATATCGCCAGGATTTCGGCACGGGGCTGACGATCCCTTCGGAACAGGTTGCAAACGGCATCGTGCTCCCTCTACTCTTATCCCACTGGGACTGGGCTATGTTTGCCGGAAAAAAAGGGTAATTTCCTGGCAATACCGGGTTATTAGCTCGGGATTTAGGACCACGAGGAAGCGGTGTGTGGATGGGCATCCTCACAGCTCGGGCCCGGCGGCGTAGGGAGGGAGGCAGAGACGGAGGCTGGAGCGCTCCGAGTGCTCAAAGCTCCCGGTTTTTCGAATATTAATAAGAGCCAAGCTGTGCGCTGCAATTAAACCGCTGATTATAATTTCTTCCATCTGTAGCTGATTCTACTCCAGAAATTAAAGAAAGATTCAGAAGAGATGTGAATGTTTTACACGGGGAAAGCGTCTAAGAGGAGCACCGGGGCGTGGGGAGCCGGGGTGCGGAGGGGCTCGGAGGGGAGCTCCCCTCCATCCGCCGCGGCCGGCTCTGCCGGCTTCCCCTCCCGGCTGGCAATCCCGGCGGGGTGGGCACAGCACCTTTGCTGTTCGGCAGCCTGAGAGACAACCCCCCTCTCCTCATGCACGTGGTGGGTCTTCAAGGTACACGGGGTAGGTGCGTCCTTAAGGGGAGTGAGTGCAGCTCCTCCAATGTCAAAAATGCTCCCGAGAATCATAGAATAGAATCACAGAATCGTTTAGGTTGGAAGAGACCTCCAAGATCATCGAGTCCAACCGCTAACCCAGCACTGCCAAGGCCACCACTAACCCATGTCCCCAAGCGCCACATCTACACGGCTTTTCAATCCCCCCAGGGATGGGGACTCCCCCACTGCCCTGGGCAGCCTGTGCCAGGGCCTGACAGCCCTTTCGGGGAAGAAATGGTTCCCAAGATCCAACCTAAACCTCCCCTGGCGCAACGTGAGGCCGTTTCCTCTTGTCCTGTCGCCTGTTCCTTGGGAGAAGAGACCGACCCCCCCTGGCTCCAACCTCCTTTCAGGGAGTTGCAGAGAGCGAGAAGGTCTCCCCTCAGCCTCCTTTTCTCCAGGCCAAACCCCCCCAGGTCCCTCAGCTGCTCCTCACAGCACTTGCGCTCCAGACCCTTCACTGGGAATGAGGGACTGGGAGCCCCAGTGTCCCCTCCCGCAGCCCAAGAGCTGTGGGCGAGGGCAGGGTGCCCGGGGATGGGATGGGATGCGGGTACCAGCTCAGAACAGCCGGACCACGTGCCGGAGCACCGGCAGCAGAGCAGCAGCAGTCGTACCCCGCGGCAGTGCCCTGCGCTCGAGTTTCAGCAGCAAAGCAAAGCAAAGGTGATATTTATTTCATGTTCAAGGTCGCTGACACCCGGCTTTTCCTCCAAGAGACGCAGCTCTGTGTCTGCTACGGGGACGAGCGCTCGGCCAGGAGCCACCGCTCCTGCCGGGCACCGCTTTCTGCACCAAGTGCGGTCCAGTGGGGCGGCTTCTGAAACATCAGCTGAATTTCTGGGAATTTAAAATTGCGTGAGCAAGAGATGTGCGGATTCATGCGGGTACTCATGCAGGGAGCTGGGGAAAGTCTGAGCTGGGGACGCAAAAGCACGGCGCGGTGGGGAGAAAGGCTACGTGCTGCAAACAGGATTAATAGTGCAGAGGTAGATGCATTGCTTCTCCCGCGCAAAGAACATCAGGAGAGTACGGCTGCAAAGCGAAGCCCAGAGCCCTCTGCACAGCACACGGCTCCTGCGCATCGGCTGCCCCTAAGGGGCTACGGCTTGGTGGTGGAGCCTTAAAAGTCAGCCTTGCGCGAGGTGGCAGCTGCTGCAGCGCACAAAGCAGGAGCCCCTGGGGTTTTGCAACAGGAGCACTGGGTGCGCAGCCGTGCTCTCCCTCCCAGGCTGTCCAGGGCGTGAAATCTGAGGGCTGAGATTATATGGACAAGCTCAAATAAAGGGCAAGGACTGCTCGGCGGGACAAGGGGCTCCACGGGGACTCCCCTGCTTTCTGGGAGCTGTGCTGGTGAAATGCCGGGGTCACAAACCCGAGCGGCCTCTGCCACTGCGAAGGGGCAGGGCGGAGATGTGCCCAGCGCCCGCCCTGCCGGCATGTGCTCCCAGAGAGATGCCAAAAACGCCGGAGCAAAGAGAAGCTTTTAACAAATGTTTCATTTTCTTCCTAAAGAAAAACTCAATTCACTAAGGCAGCTGTAAATCCTCCCTTCCCCGCACAAGAAAACCCCAGTAAAGGACAGCAGAGACTTCGACACATCCCGCTGCAGGAGGAGATTCCCGGGATGGAGCGTGCATCCGTGCTTAGGGACCGGCTCCGGATCAGAGTCGCCTCCGCTGGGGCCAAACCTCTTACCTGCTCGAGGGGGATGACGAGGAAGGAGCCCCCGCCGGCGCTCTCTGTCACGATGGCGAGGAAGCGGGCGTTGACGGCGCAGAAGTGGTTGTCGTGGACGTTCTTGGTGATGGGGATGCCGTCGAAGCAGTGCTCCCGGCTCGCCACCTTCCCGTAGACGTTCCGAAACTTGGAGCTGCGGTACTGCGGGCGCCATGACATCTGCAGGGCAAACGCAGAGGGCTTAGCCTCCCGAAAATACCCCACCCGGGCTGTTCCCCAGTTGCTTCCCAGTTTTCAACCCGTGCTGCTGCAACAGGGATTTTGCCTGCCGAGGCACAGCAGTAGCGGGGCAGCCCAGATCTGCAAATATAACACTCTTGAAAAAATGTGAGTTGTCTCCCCGGTGCGAGGTACAACTCCCAAAAGGCATTAAAAGGCTCTCTACTCCTGCAAAATTTAAGCTGATCTCCTTTTCAGCATGAACCGCGTATCTAGAACGCAGAGCACCGCTACTTCATGTGCATATGACAAACGAATCAAGGCTTTTAACGCGATGACTCGGAAATGGATTGGTCCGGACCACAGGAAAGCATGCATCGGGGCAGAGCAAGAGCGCTTAGGCAGGGGCTGAGCATCGGAGCACTGGTGCACGCTGCCTTCAGCTGGCTCAGCTCATTTTGCATGGGTTAACCCGCAGCGTCGCAGGAGCGCTTGCTGCAGGCCAGCTGCCGTCGCTGCCGGCGGTGAGACGCTCCCGGGGACCCGCCAGCTGATCCCGGCGGAGCAGGGATCCCCAGGACCCACAGCTCATCCCGCTTCCCCACAGCAAGTCCAAGCGCAGGAGCTGCACGCACAGAGACGAGCGCGCTTTCGCTTGTCCTCACTACTTTGCTTTTTCTAAGCAAATAAAAGACCGCTTTCTTCATTTCAGTCTTCTTTCGAACAATCCTTACGGTAGCACAAGTGTTCATGATAAAATCTACAGACTTAAGGCACTTTGAGCGTGCCGACCAGCGTAAGCGCTTAAGCCACCTTAGAGCAGCGTAAGTACTCAGCTCTGCCCAAACGCACGGTAATTGCGTTGCCCGAGGCCTCGCAGCCGCTCGCGCCTTCATACCCAGCATCACGTAAGTGTGTTCTTAAATGCCAGGTCATCTGCTGAGAGCATCTCTCAGCGAGGGGCAACACCTGAGAAACGCTCCGGTGGCCGCTCTAATCCGAAATAACTCCGACGGAGTCCCTGCTTCGCCCCAAACTCAACGCCACGGGCGCGCGGTTGGGAGCACAGTGCGTTTGAGCAGCGTCTCCCGGAGAGGGAAGGGGAATGCTTTCTTCAGGGTGGGAACAGCGGCGTTCCCATCGCTCGTACGAACAAGCTCGGCGGCTCAACTCATGGCTACGGGGAAGAAGGCAGAAGGAGGAGCAGCAGAGGGTCACAGCCTGCCCTGTGCATCCCAGAATCACAGAATCCCAGAATCCCAGGATGGTGGGGGTTGGCAGGGCCCTCTGGAGCCCACCCAGCCCAGCCCCTGCCAGAGCAGGGTCACCCAGCGCAGGCTGCACAGGGCCGCGTCCAGGCGGGTTGGAATCTCTCCAGAGAAGGAGACTCCACACCCTCCCTGGGCAGCCTGTGCCAGGGCTCGGGCACCTCACAGCGAAGACGTTTTTCCTCCTGTTCAGGCGGAACTTCCCGTGTTCCAGTTTGTGCCCGTTGCCCCTTGTCCTGTCGCTGGGCACCACTGAGAAGAGTCTGGCCCCGTCCTCTTGACACCCGCCCTGGAGATATTGATGAGCGTTGGTGAGGTCCCCTCTCAGTCTCCTCTTCCTCAGGCTGAACAGCCCCAGCTCCCTCAGCCTTTCCCCACAGGAGAGATGCTCCAGGCCCTCAGCATCTCTGTACCCTCCGCTGGGCTCTCTCCAGTAGCTCCTCGTCCCTCTTGAACTGGGGAGCCCAGAACTGGACCCAGGACTCCAGATGGGGCCTCACCAGGGCAGCGCAGAGGGGGAGGAGAACCTCCCTCGACCTGCTGGCCACACTCTTCCTCATGCCCCCCAGGGTGCCGTTGGCCTTCCTGGCCCAAGGGCACATTGCTGGCTTGTGGTGAACTTGTCACCCCCCCTGGACTCCCAGGTCCTTCTCTGCAGAGCTGCTTTCCAGGAGGTCACCCCCAACCTGTCCCGGTACAGGGGGTTGTTCCTCCCCAGGGGCAGGACCCTGCACTTGCCCGTGTTGAACCTCACGAGGTTCCTCTCTGCCCAATGCTCCAGCCTGGCCAGGTTGGGATTAAATGGCCAAGGTCAAGGGACGTGTTGCAGTGGCCTCGTGCGAGCAGAGCCCCGCGGTGCCGATATCCCTCGCGGCATCCGACACTCTGCCGGCAGGAACCCTGCCCATAGGCAGAGCCCTGTGCGAGGGTCCTGCTGTGCTGCCCAGGCTCCGTATCGCACCCGAATCCCAGCTGTCTCCCATCCCAGCGGCAGCACGTGCGCTGGGAGCATCCTTCTGCGGGCGCGCGGCAGCACCGGGGCTGCGCGTTTGCTGTCGGCAGTCCCCAGGCTGCGAGGAAAAAGGACACAGATCCTTGAAGATTTAAGCCGAAACAAGAGCAGAGAGAGGTTTTTGGCTGGAAAGGTTTCTGCTCTGAAAAAATGCAGCCTCATGTCCAACAAAGCGCTGTGAAATCTTTGCCAAACCTACCCAAGCGGTCGGAGCCAGGCAGGGCAAGGAAAAACACCCCGACCGCAGCTTGAGGAGTGGCTTTCAAGAGTTTCACTGAATCTTACATTTTCCTTTGTCTGAACAGATGAGTTTTCATATTGAGACTAAACTTTTTATAACGTTAAAAAAGCACAAAAATGTATTTCGATATTTTTTAAGCTCTCGATTTGCTCCATCATCCTGGGACTTTGACTTTGCTCTCGTTTCTGCTGTCCGTACCCCTCTGCTCCAGTCAAAAAGCCCCAAATTCTACCAAAAGGGCCATTTGCTCAATCCTTCCCCCACTAAACTTTGCGGATGCCTCATAGCGTAACCCCACGCAGGAGAAATCTCATGGACACCCCCCCAGAAACCCCTTGTGCTGCGCGGGGGTAGCAGAAAAGGGGCTCCCAGTATTTTCCGCATCCAGAAATTCAACTTAAGGACTCGCTGCCAAACAAAGCGCCGGCACAAAGGAGCTCCGAGCAGCCCGGAGACGTGGTTTGACCCTTAGCGTGGATCCTCGCGTGGGTGCTACGAGTGCTCCCCACCCGCCGCGGTCCCCAGCCGCCCGGGCGACGCCGCTCCCAGCCCCTCGGCACTTCGGCATCTCTCTTTTTTCCCCCCCAGCCCTCCCTGTTTTATTCTTTCACCAAAAACCGGGCAAGTCTCCACGCAGCCCCTGCCACGCCGGGAGGAAGCAATAATCTTAAAGTGCCTGTTTCGCTGGAGAAATCCAGAGTTTCTTTCCTTTGACCTCCGTCAGTATTTCCTGTAAGCAGCGTCACATCGCCCCGCGGCCCCGGGGATGCAGACAGCCCGGAAACGCCGGCAAAATCCCTGGCAAGGGGCTCGCGGCTGCCCTGAGCCGGCATTGTGCGGCGGGCGGCTCCCGGCCGGGCCCTTTCCTGCAGATTTCTGGGTTTGGCAGCCGGCGGAGGCTTTCCCGGGCCAGAAATAGCTCCCGCGCCGCGTGGGAGAGCCGGGGGCCCGGGGCTGCGGTGGGAGGCTCGCGGGGGTCCCAGCCCCGCCGGCTGCGGGGAGCACCAGCCTTCGGACGGCGCGGGTGCTGCGGTGCGGGAGGAGCGGGGAGAAGCAGCCGGTGGGACGCCGATGCCTCGCCGTTGGTGCCGGTTTGAAAAGCCAAAACCGCAGCATCCTTTGCCCCTTTGTCCGGCTCCGAAGCGGGCTGCTCCGCTGGTGTCTTGTCCCGTCGCTGGAGCAAGGTGCTGAGGAGGTGGGCGGGCAGGAGAAGCCCGCTTGGAAAACCCCTTCACGCCTGGCCCCTCGGCACGTGCCTTCGGCAGAGGCCGTGCGCGCCGGCTGGAAAGCGTCCCGGGGCACGCGGCCTCCTGCTCCGCCGCGCTGGTCGCCCCGCCGGGGTTGGCACGTGGAGATGCTCCCGGCTCCGGCGGGGTCTGCCCACCCCGGGCTGCCACGCTCTGCCTGAACCCCCTCCCCGTGGAGCCCGCTGGGCTGCAGGAGGCATTGCCTACAAACAAAAGCCTGGAAATACCTTCTGGCCAAGAAAAACATCGCCCGTTTCCTATTGCATTATCCCATTGGGGTGTTTTCGTGAGTGATGTTTCAGTTCTGGATTGATGAAAACTTTTGAGTTTCCAAGCAGATGCCAGCTTTATTTTTCCATTTGATTTTATTATTTATTCCTCCATTTATTTCTTCCCACTATATATACTCAAACCTTCTCTTTGAAACTAGCGTCCTCTCATGGGGCTTCCAAGCGCCCAGGGGATGGGGAAGGAGCAGGAGCCCTTTGGTTTCTGCTGGCAGCCCGTGGTGACTGACACCACGGCTCCGATCTGGAGAGATTTCCCTGGCACCCGGCTGCTCCCGAAGGATGCGGACAAGAGCGCAAGCCCACACGCGAGGTCCCCAAGGGCCCTTAGGGATGCCAGGAGGAAGAAGGTCAATGAAAAACCAAAGGGCAAAGGGTGATGCACTCCCCCTAGGCTGCAAACACGGCTGCCGATGGGTTGCACGTGGGAAATCTTCCCAGCAAAATACATCGTTCCATAAGAAACAGCACTTTATGATGGAAAACTGTTGAAAACAAGTTGAATTTTCTAGCCAGGAGGATGAAAATCTCTTATCCCGCAGCCTGTGCAATCCAGGGGAGGGGTACAGTTTCAAACGGGAAATCGTTTTGTTATTTACTTATTTGTTTTCCCTCCGCGTGCTGCTCTGCAGAGCCCGTCGCTCCCCGGGTTTCCGGGCTCGGAGGGGACACGCTGGAGTTCGGCGCTGGACAAACATCCTATTTCCTGGCCAGGCCAGCGAAGGCTTTTGAAGATGAGGAGGGGATGGAGAGGAGGGGGGATGCTTCGGCCACCGGCGGGACGCAGCTCGGCGTTCCCCTCCAGCACCGAGTATTGTGCAGGTGGTGCCGACATTTCCCGGCCAGGGAGGAAAACAGCCCCTTCCCCAAAGGAGCTCGACTCGGGCGAGAGAAAGCGGGAGAGGAAAGGCTGGAAAAAGCGAGGCAGCTGCCCGCGGTCCCACACCGGCCCCCCTGCCCTGCGCTTCCTCCCGGGGGGACGGCGACGGCGGCCGGGGGCTTTGCCCGGGTGGTTGCGTGCGGGGACCGAAGCGCCTCGTGTCCCGCGGGGTGTGGGGAGAGGCGGCCGCCACCCGGCTGCGGTGGCATCGTTGCGGCCAAGGGATGGGACCTTCCCCCAGACTTGAGAAGGGACCAAGGGAAACGTTGCATTTGCTGTCTGCACCTTGAATTCCAACCCTCGCTCCATCGGCCTTTTAGCAACCGTGGAAATGAACAGCATTTCAAGCTCCTGGGGGTTTTTTTCCCATTTTTTTTTACCTTTTTCTCCTCATTTACAAATTATTTGACTTAAATTTTGCAAAATTGTGTCTGTTCAGAACCTATTGTTTTCACTGTAGATTATTTCCCCGCTATGAACACTCCTCCCTCTGCTCCAGAACAGAAAAATGAAATTCGGGGTGAACTGAGGGGTGCTTGTGAGCCCCCCCGCCATCACCCCCCGGCGACGGGTGCGCTGCTGCCGGCTGCTCTCCGGGAAGATGGAGGATGCTGGAAGATGAAGGAATCCCGCTAATTTTAGCTCCTGCGTGCTGCTTGCCCTGGTGCACTTGCATGAAGCCGCAGACGTCCCTGGAGCCCCGGTCGGCCCCGGCTCGGGTCGAACTCCGGTGCGCCGTGCCACATCCAGCAATTCTGGAAGTTATTATCCAGAGCATTTGCAATCCTACAATACATAATTTTTACGAAACTCGCTTTTTGAGAAATTCGCTACATTCTGCCGACGCTAATGGGCGTTTTTATTTTTCCATCACCTCATTCTCAATGGCTCAGAGGCATTAAAAAAATACTATTGATTTATCGGAGTCATTTCCATCCATCTCCCAGAATCAGACTAATGTGCCACCATTTCCAAGGTTCATTCTAGTTCTGCATTATTCTTGGACTCCATTTTTTCCTTTCGTTGCAAAACTCCTCCCTTGTTTTGGGTTGAGCAGAACTTATGCGGAAAACGAGAATACTGTAAAGCACTTTGAAGTGAGGCAATAAAATAAATCACATCCCCAATCACGACATTCAGCATCAACACTGACCTCACGAAACAAGCAGCAGCAGAGAAATTCTCCGCTCCGCTCCGGCGTTTTTAGGCTCATTGTAATGTTTTACTTATTTAAGTGCTTGAGGGGAAGAGCGTGTCCCAAAATCCCAAGCTGGAAGGTGGAAATCTCCTTTGTAGCAACAGTTAGAGCAGAAAACGGGCGAGCTGGGAAGCCCCAAGCAGGGATACAGGCCAGCGCAGAGCATCTCTCCTCTCCCCCCTTCCTCCCCTACCCCTGGGGAGGGGCAGAAGGCAGCGGCGGGGAGGGGAGGGCCGGGCAGCGCTGCCAGCCCCCCTCCTCCTCTCCAAACAAAAGAACAAAGCGGCTCATTGACGATTGATTTCAGAATCGGAGCGAGGATATCTGCCACCGCCGGGCGTCTGCGCCGAGCTGGGCACCCGGGCGGGGGGAACATCCCCCGTTCAGCGAAAACGTCCCATGGAAGGAGGAACGCCGAGGAGCGCCGGCTTGTTTCTGCGCGTCGGTGCGCTGGGTTTTGTGCTGCTCCTCGAAACCAGAGGAAAACACACGGACCTGGAGGTGGGGAAAGACCCCAGGGACCATGTTATAGGCAAGGAGCCCGGCGTTTGCGGCTCCGGGTGAAGCCGGCTGCGCTCCTCGGCACCTTTGCAGTTGCTTTAATATCTTACTCTGACCCTGCTCCGCTGCAAAAGCAGATGCGGGGAGAAGATGGACGGGAGGGTGCAATGCAAGTCGGTCACCAAGAGACTTTCCATACACAATAGGGCTGGATTAAGGCGACAATGCCGAGGAGCGGCTGCAGCCCGGACCAGGGAAGGGACGGGCAAGTTTTCCTCTCCGAGAGCGTGGGCTGGTCCGTGCGCGGAGGTTGCAGAGAGCTGGCTTCCCTCTTTTTCCCCATCCGTCCCCGGGAGCTGCAATATTGCATCATGTGTCACAGGGCTGACACGGGAGCCAGAAACGGAGGCACCCGCCCGGGCGGCGCGGGGAGCTCCCGGGGACGAGGAGCAAAGCAGCCCTGCGGCTGCGGCGGGGTCGGAGCTGCCCCGTCCTGGGCAGCCTGCGAGCTCCTGCCTCTTGCAGGGTGGGGAAATAAGCTTTTAAGTGGGTGTCTCAGGCCGCCATTCAGCTTTACAGCAGAGAGCGGCTTCAGCAGCAATCGCATTAAAAAAAAAACAAACAACTTTTTTTTTTGCACGTTTTTCTCGAGGACGGGGGACTGGTACCCACCCTGCAGCCCCCATCAGCCGGGCAGAGCGGATGCCGTGGGGCAGGCGGATCTGACCCCCGTGTCCCAGCAGCACACCCAAAACCCACGGGGACCGGCTCTGCCCACATCCCCTGGGAACAGCACTGCCCTTCGCCTGGAAAGAAGAAAAGGAACCAAGCAGCAAAAACCTCTTTGGAGGCTTTTCTGATCTGCTGGCAGCTCCGGCCTTTGCCTACCAGCAGCAGCAGGACACAGCTCTTGTCTCAATGTGTTTATTTTTAAAGGCGTCTTTTCAAGCATCGGGAGTCTTGGCAACAGCAGCCGGGAGGGAGAGCTTGCGCAAAGAGCCCCTGACGCTGCCACGAGCAGTTACCCAGCACAGTGGACCGTAATCCCTTAAAAAAAATCTGTATAGCCTAGATATAGCGCCGTTCGATCTGCCTCAATCACGAAAGCTTTCAGAGAAACGCATTTCTGCTTCCACCTGTCCGAAGCAGTGATTTCGGGGGGCTGGCAATCCCAATTCATGGGAAACCGGTGCTCTTTCATCGTGACCGTCTGACTTATTGTTCTGCGCTTGGTTAAGTACCAGGGTTACGGCTGACTAGCAAGAAAAAGACATTTGCACGAAAAAGGGTGTTGGGAAAAGGAAATCCAACACTCATTTTTTGCCTAGAAAATCTCGGCCTTTCAGGAGGGGTTTTGTGGCACTCCGGGAGACACGGCCTTTCCAAAATCACATTATTCCCTTTTTTCTGGCCTCCTCCTGGCGCAGGCAGAGGTTCTGGCTAGCATTCCCCATCCGAGGCTTTCCAGTTAAAGTCAAGGCACAGTTTTGTACGAAGAAAAGCAAACACAACTTGAACCCACCCCCCATCGCCCCTGTGCCCCCCTTGCGTGGGGTTATTTTCCCTCTCTCCTCTCCGGAGCCCACACGTTGCCTGCGCATCCCTGGGAGCCGCGGGGCAGAAGTTATTTTCCATCAGAAAGGTCGGCGGTGCTCGGGTTTGACGTTTCCAGTATCGATCAGCCATTAAGGCAGCGAAGCGTTACTGGGCAAAACCGAGAGCTGCCGCTCGGTAGGTCTTACCCGCGGAGACGGCTTCATTTGCAGGAAGCACCGGGCTGCCCGATCCCCCCTTCCCCTTGCCCAGGGACACCCCTCACAGCTCCCACGTGCGGAGAGCAGGGAAGAAAACATCAACATAGCTCATCGGGGCTTATTTTAGAGGAAAAAACCACCACCAGACCCGGCGCCGTGCCACGCTCCTGAGCGCGCTGCCGTGCGCCTTCCGGGACAGAGCCCTTGTCCCCAAAGTCCCCGTGGGGCGAGCACGACCCTGCTCTGGTCCCAGTGCTCCTCCTCCATCGGCACTGGGCGATTTAGGAGCCTCGTGGCCAAGGGGGGATTAAACCCCTTCCCGAAGGACGTGGTACGTATCGGCCATGGACTTGAGGGGGAGCCCAGGTCCCGGAATGGCCAGAGGCAGGGGACCTGCGCCTGCGGAGCGCTGGGATGGGCAGGGCTGTGCTCGTCCCCTAAATCAACGTTGGCAAACAGCAAAACACTGTCCCTGCAATCGCTACGCGGTGGGGGAGCCCCCGCAAAGCCACCTCCCCGCCCCAGCCCCAGCCCCGCTCGCTTTGCTTGAGCAAAGCCAATGTTTTTTCCACTCGGAGGGGAAAATGCACAAGCAGGAGCTGGCAGAGCCGCCCGCGGGCTGCGGCAGGGCGATGCCACCCCGAGACGTGTCCTGCCCAGGCTCCTCCGGACACGGAGGACGGGATCGGCTCAGTGCATGCCCGGCGTGTTAACAAAGCGTTTATGTAGGATTTATGCTGCTGGAATCCACTCCCTAAAGAAAAGCTTGAAATGAAACAGCTATATTTTGATAAGATACCCAGCATTGCCAAAATTAGTCATCAAATGCTTATTGTTCCATGCACGTTAGATTAGAGCCAAACAAATGCTGATTTTAATCTCTCCAGTACTCTAATGCTCTGATGCTTCTCAATTCAACCTTGAAAACGGCTTTTGTTCACATTAATGGCTTTCATGCTAACGAGGCTCGGTAAGATTTAACATTTAGGCACATCCCGTTCTTCATTTTAATAACAATTCCGCCACCGAGAGCAACACATGTTCGCAGTGTGCAGGCGTAATTCAGCCACCAAACGCGTCTGAAAGTCCAGATTCAGCGTTGCTGCAGGACCGACGCTTCGGCCGGGGCACCCGGGCGCGTTCGCAGCCCGCGCTCGCCTTAAAAGCAGGCGGGCTGAGAAACGCCGAGTCTCCAGCGTAAATTAAGTGGTTTCTCTTTCGTGCCAAGGGACCTTCAGAGCAGAGCCAGCCAGTTGGGCTCTCGGCTTGCTTGGGCTCAGCTGCCGTTTCTATGCATCTCCCTGTCCCAGCCTCATTAAAATGCCCTGCGCGGGACACTCACCAGGCTGCTGTGCTTGCTTCCCAGCACGCTAGACTTGTGGAGGTCTCTCATTGACTCGACAAGAGCTCTGTGCAGAGAGGGAAAGCAAAAACATTCAATTCACCATCCCGGGAGGCTGAGATAAAACACACAAACCCTTCCTGCTTCTCCGCGCCGCGGCGTTGGGCAGCGCACGGCAGGATCTGACCCCCACGGGGCTGCTCCCGGGGAATTTTTGCGCAAGCCGGAGCATCGCCGGCGGCAGGGCACGAGGCTGAGCCCCATGGGCCTCCAGCCGCGGCCATCACGCCGGCCCCGCGTCCTCCTCCCCGGTGACTGCCAGCCCCGTTCACGATAATTACGCATTGCCGCCCACTTTCTTCTAGAGAACAAAGTAATTCCAACACAAATAGTTTTTGCTCCTGAAACCGTTAGCAAATGGAAGCATTTACGTACACGGCACATTACCTGACTCATACGCAGCCTGGTAACGTACTCATTAACCTGTCCAGGAGCCCTGGGATCGGCAGCGGGATGTAAAGCAACATCTATTCATACGCCCAGGTAAAGTTTGCCGGCGAGTCACCTGCTTGCTCAGAGCCCCCGAAGCACCGGTGTGGGCACGACCACCCCTCGCCTGCCGCAGCCGGGGCAGGATCCGGCCCCAAACCCCGCGCGGGGACGGCCTGACACGGCAGCGGGGCCGTGGCGGCTGCGACAGGCGAGGGGCTGGTCCACGCAGCCTCCCCAGGGCAGCCCCTTCCTTGGGGAAACACAGAACGGGGAACGCTTTTTTGCTGGATATTTTCAGTGCAATCGGCTTCTGCAAGCACCAGAAACGGGGGGTTGCGCTCAGCCACGGGGAAAAGCCATTTTGCACGCCACCACCGAGCAAACTTTTAAAATGGTGCAATTTCAAAGGCTTCGATCTTAGAATTGTGCTTCTCTGCCAGAAGCACTTGCTTGACTTCTGACAAAAGGCGGTTTGCATGAAATCCAGCACGGGCTGATGGATGCAGCTTGTTGGCGCGTTCTCTGCCCGCGTCCCCCCGAGGAGCAGCCCCAGGCGTCAGGGAGGGCAGGCAGAGCCCCGCACACCCGTGCCGGGCTGCCACCACGCAGCGGCACAGCAGCGACCGCGACCAGAGCCCCGCAAGCAAGTCCTGCCGGCCGGAGCGACAGGGGCCGGAGGGGAAGAAGGGGTTTAATAGTTCTATGAGGTCAGTTCAGGATTATATATTGACCACTAAAAAGCAGATTATGGGTATTTATGAGACAGGCAAAACTGCACCTCCCATTATAGAATAACTACGTCGATAATGAAGAATAAAGCTCCCCATTAAGCCTCCACGCAGCTATTACGGTTTGGACGGCTCGGTAGTTTTGACTCCAAGATATCATCAGCGGTGCTGCGGGACCTCATCCATCTCCTGCTGCCGTGAGAGCGCGGTGGCTCCCGGGCCAGGGCTGGGGACGGTCCCGGCTCTGCCTCCCCCCAGCACCCGCCCGGCCGAGCCCCGGCCCCGGGGTCCCCGGGAGACCCGTGCAAGCCCCTCCACGGCTGCCAGCAGGCAGAAACGCTGCCTGGAAATGCTCCCTTGCCAGCACCAGGGACACAGTCCCAAATGCCATCAGCATCTTGAAGCTGCTTTTTCTTTCACATCAAGTTTTTCCATGTGTGTTCTGTTCCCTCAGTGAAGAAATTATTATACATATCCCGAATTAGTTATAAATGTTCAAGAACAGAGAAAAGAGTCTCCTCCTTGGGAAAAAGCTTTTTTTTCCTGGTCCTGACATGGGTTTGATCCCCATGAAAAGCTGATAAGCACTTGCATAATTTTTGCTCTATTGACAGAACGCAGAGCCCTGGGCTGCCGCGCCGGGCAGAGCTCAGCAGCCTGCGGAGCCCCGGGCACGCCGGTCCTCAGCCCTGCCCGCCGACGCTGCACGAGGCAGCGTCCCTCGCCGCGATGCGCACCCACAGCAGGATGAAGTGCCATCGGTCCCCTCTTCCCTCCGGGGCAGAGGGGAATCAGCCACGCGGGGAGAGGGTCCTTCTGCTCCCATCCCACCCCACCAGCTCCGCTTTCACCATCTCCTGCTGGGATGCAGCACTGGAGCGTCCGTCCTGTGGCTCGTGCGTGTTCGTACCAGTGACAAGAGACCTCACCCCTCCCATCCCCACCAGCCCTTTACACCCACACAGTCCCCGGAGCAGGGGAGAGCCCGTCAGCCTGCTCTCGACAACACGTTGGAGACCCAAATCCTACGGTAACCAGCAAAGCTCCTTGTTTTCTCCTTATTTATGCATCTGGCTGATGGCACAAACAGCTGGAGCGGCAGAGGGAAGCTGAGCGAATGGCTTCAGCTCTGCACCCACCACAGGAAACACCTTTGGGCTCTCATAAACACCGGAATAAATGCACCGAGCGGGGCCTCAAAAAGAGCATGTTCCTATAAAACAGGCTGTCGTGTTCCCACCCGCTCCGTCCCGCTGGGCTTCGCCCTGCCCGGCACAGCCGGACCTTGGGGACGAGCTCGCAGACCGCATGGCAAAGCTGGAAATGCTGCTGGGGGGAAGGCGGAGGTGGCTGGGGGTCGGCGTGGGGTGTAGCTCGGGTCTCGCCCCCCACAGCACCCCGCTGGCGGCTGCCCCGTGGCAGGGCCGTGCCCGTACCGGCGGCAGCAGCCCGGCTCACAGCCTGCTCCGCGGCGGGCGATGCTGCCAGCCCGCGGGACGGCCGTACGCTGGCACGTGGGACGGCCGCAGCGTGGGCTCGGCAGAGCCCCCAGACCACACGCTGCGTTAAGGTCGCGTGAGAAAACCAGACTTGGGGGTTGATGCTGGATTCACTCTGCCCTTACCCGTGGGGTTTTGCATTCGCCTGTTCGCTAGAGCGAAGGATGAGATGATGGATTTAACTGCCTCGCAGTGCTGACGTGGCCTGGCTGCCTCCTTCACGGGCGGGCCGGCACCGTCCGCTCCTGCTGCACCCCAGGAAGGTGCCCCCCACCAATGCATCCACACGCCGACCCTCTCCCCCTGTCAGGGACAGCAGGGGAGGGGGACGGACCCCGCTGACACCGAATCCGACGGCGAGATGCAAGCGCTGCAGGAGCAGTGGCTGCGCGTGCAGGGTGCGTTTGGGCTGCCCCACGCTCAGCCCTGGCCCAAGGAGCAGCACCCGGGCTGCCATGGGGCTCCGTGGGGTGACGTCCCCCCGTGAGGAGGTCGCACTCGGGTGGGCTGGCAGGAGCCTGGGCATCCCCTGGGCTCGCTCTGCCCCACGTGCCCGCATCCCAGCACTGTGCGCTCGCAGCCCAGAAAGCCACCCGTGCCCTGGGCTGCATCCCCAGCAGCGTGGCCAGCAGGGCGAGGGAGGGGATTCTGCCCCTCTGCTCCGCTCTGGGGAGACCCCCCTGCAGTGCTGCCTCCAGCGCTGGGCCCCAGCACAAGGACACGGACCTGCTGGAGCGGGGCCAGAGGAGGCCACGGAGATGATCCGAGGGCTGGAGCCCCTCTGCTGTGGGGACAGGCTGAGAGAGTTGGGGTTGTTCAGCCTGGAGAAGAGGAGGCTCCGGGGAGACCTTATTGCGGCCTTCCAGTGCCTAAAGGGGCTTATAGGAAAGATGGGGACAGACTTTTTAGCAGGGCCTGCTGTGACAGGACAAGGGGGGATGGTTTAAACTAAAAGAGGGGAGATTCAGACTAGACATAAAGAGAAGTTTTTCATGCTGAGGGCGGTGAGGCCCTGGCACAGGTTGCCCAGAGAGGTGGGAGATGCCGCATCCCTGGAAACATTCCAGGTGAGGCTGGACGGGGCTCTGGGCACCCTGATCTAGTTGGGGATGTCCCTGCCCATGGCAGGGGGTTGGACTGGATGGGCTTGAAAGGTCCCTTCCCACCCAAACCCTTCTGTGATTCTCTGATCCTATGATCCCAGAGCCCTGCCAGCGCAGCCCCAGCGAGGGGCCCAGGCACAGCAGCGCATTGGGATGCTCCGAAAGGCAGTTTCCAAGGTTGTGGTGCAAATCCAGATGTCCCTGCATCGGCTTTGCCCTGCGCCAGCCCTCCAGCACCTCAGCGGGTGCTCTGCAGCAGCCGGCACCCTGCGCCCCGGAACGACGCTACGATGGTATGTCTGATGCTGTGATGATATTAGTACTGGGGGACGTCCTGGCAGAGGAGAGACTGGGGAGACCAGGCAGTCGTACAGCCCAGGGCAGAGCTCCCAAGGGGCTGAGACCCCCCCCACCACAGCGCTGCTCTGATTTGGTCCCCCCAAAGTGGGGCTGAGCTGCCAGGAGCCAGAGCAGATCTCTGCTTCTGCACCCATGGGGCGGTGGGTGCACCCCAGCTCCCCAACGGTGACCCCGGAGCAGGGCAGGGGCCCCCGAGACGGGGTTTTCGGCAGGCACGGTTTGCTTTGGGAAAGCCACTTCTCCTTAGCGCACAGGCAAGGAGAAGAGGCAAAGAGAGCGTCATGTTTATCCAGCTTGTAAAGAGCATTTCACAAATATTAAGGATTAATCCCATTAACATGATCTAAGCAAAGGACAAAAGACAGATGAACATTTCTGAAGCGATATCTGCCAGCTGAGTTTTTTCCAGCCTGGAAGGAAGTGCCTGGGATTTCCCTGGAGTTCAACTTTTCAGTGATTTCTTCTTTCTAGAGACCCCTGACTGCCTGGGAAGAGCCTCTCCTCTTCCCAAGCCGCTGGGAAAAGAGCACCGAGAGAGGCCAGATGTCTCCCGCCCGCAGGGCCGGGCTGTCACCGCGGTCCCCATCCCTCCGTGACCACGGTGCTGCTTCCCACCCGCCCCAGCCACTTCTCATGGTCCCACAGCTGGCACGGACTGCCTGGGAACGATGCAAAAAGCATCCCTGGCACCAGCGTTCGGGGCACCGGCGGGGGCCCCATCTTGGACCATTTTCCCCGCAGGAAACCTTGCGGGGGAAGCAAACCAAACGTCTCCTGGGCCCACGTGCTGAGAAGAAACACAAATCTCACGCTCGTCCATGAATTCTGTAAACAAGCACAATTTTCCTCCCACTCTGTTTCCCAACTCCTTCCCACCCCGCGAAGCCAGCGGAAACATCCTGATGAAGCACAAAGTGTTTCTGGCCCCCAGAGCTGCCCTCGGTCACCGACCACAGGATTTTACCCTCCTCCAGCTTCTTGGAATAATGTTTCCTTGAGGGTAAAAATATTGCATGCTTTTTTCTCAACTTGAGAGGTTTTTAGGAAACTCAGAGAGGGGAAAAAAGCCTCTTTTCACGAGTTGAGATGAGCAGGTAACCGAGCCAGGCGCTCGTCCGGGAGCGTTATTTCACATTGCATCACCCATCATCAAGAAAACTGAATCAACAGACTTGGTTACAACAGGTTTTTTCCAGCCAGGATCCAGCAGTTTTAAGCAGAATAAGTGGGGCTGCTTGTGTAAGAAGAGAAAGTCTCCGGTGGGAGGACGCCATAAATCCAACCCCTCCTAAACTCACCTGCTTTTTAACTGCAAAAAGGTGAAAAGCCACACACGTGGCTACTGAAGGGCTGGGGGACTGTGGGGAGAAGGGCGGCTGCCGGACCCCACGGGTAAGAAACGGCTTGGGAAGATGCTATGGGGTGGGTGAGGATAAAAAAATGGGGGCAAAAAGGACCGCTGGCAGCACTAACATTTATATCTTTGTGCCAGCCTGAAACAAATCCTTACCAAGCCCCAGCTTTGCACGGGCCGTGAACCATAGAAACTTATTTTTCCTGGCAAACGGGACTTTCCTAAAGCAGGGAGACAGCGCGGGGGTGAGCGGCTCGGCCAGCTCTCCCTCACTCGCTGTTTTCCACCCAAAGGCCCCAGAACGTTCCCCGGGAATGAGCGCTGCAGGGTGCTCCTCGGGGCGTGGGGCGGCCTCCCGCAGCCCAGGCTCCGGTGGCTCCTTCCCTATCCCACCCGCTCCCGCACGGAGCCATTCGCTCCTGGACAGCTTACAAAACCACAAGGGCTTTTTGGGAAGTTTATCCCCGTGGGGGGCAAAAGTTTTCCAAAAGAGAAGAAGGAAAGGAAAGAAAAAAAAAAAGAAGGAGAAGAAAAACAAACACCATCTTCTAAATATTTCAGGCTTCAGAAACCCATTTCCTGGCCAGCGCGAGGAAGTGCCAGAGCCCGGGTGGATGAAGGTCACAGGCCGGCCGGGGCCGGGATGCGGGAGGCACCGACCCCCCCGCTGCCAGCCCGCGCGGTGCCCGCCGGGGAGCTGGAGCCCGGACAAGCCCTGCCTTGTGCGCCGGCTCCCAGGAAGGGGGGAACCATCCACGGAAGCGAAACGGAGACTCGTTATTCAGGCACAAACAAGAGCGCGGGGAAACTCATGGAGGAACATTTGCGATGTTCCTCCCCTGCCCCGTGATGTCCACGCGTTCGCCAGAGCCTCACATCTCGCCTTTTCCTTGTATTTTAGCACACAATGCTCTAGAATCGGGTTTCTTTGCGCTTAATATAACTCTGAGAGCAGCCAAAGTGACTCTCTTTGCCAGAGGTTCGTAGCGAGCCGACCCGGAGCTGTGAATCCCCGGGAAGGCGCAGGAGCCGGTGTCCCGCGGGCTGAGCTCGCGCGGGATGCTCGCTGCACGCCGCGACCTCGCCCGTGTTCACCCAAGCTCTATTTCTGTACATTCAGCTTTCGGGCCGCTTTAAAGGCCTCGGCATTTCCGCAAGGACTGAGTCTTCCATGGATCTGCTCTCATCTGATGCACGGAGCTTCTTTGGGGTACAGGGTCAGATTTTGGGGGAGGAGAGCCGCGGCAGCTGCTGCACTCCTCTTGATAAAAAATGCTTTTCTGGCCACGCAACCGCCTGCCCAGCTATCTGCAGAGCAACTGGGGATGGGCGAGAGGGGCTGCTGCTGGCAGACCCCCACCCTGGACATGGCACCGTGGCCCTGGGCTGTTTCCATCCCTCTCCAGTCCCCCCCCGGGGTCCATCGGGGCACGGGCGCAGCGCGGGGTCCTCACCTGCCCTGCTCTGCTCCGCGGGCTCGTCGGGCGCCTCCTGACACCCAGGAACGGACGCGGGGCTCAGGGAACCGTGGGCGCTCCTCGACCCTGGAAGAAAGGGAAACCCTTTGATTACAGCAGCACTGCTGCCGCCTGCCCCAGCCTCCCCCTGGACACGCAGCCCGGACCTCGGCTTGGCCGCACGCACTCGAGACACGCTGGGTGCCAACATGCACCGGGGTGCAGCCGCCGGCGCCAGCGCGGCTGCAGGCAGCTCATTCCTAAGGATATGAGGATTAGCTCCAGCCCCCCGCTCTCATCGCCGGCCCCCGGCCCCGCACGGCGAAGCTGCTTATCGCGCTGCGAGCAGGGATTTCATAGCGCGGGCTGAGCAATCCCTCATTCACCGGTGGGGATATCGAGCCCCAGAGCACCCGGTGCAGAGGCTCTGGGTGCCGGCAGCCAGCACGGGGACCCCCGAGCACCGCAGCCGTGCTCCCGGTGCTGCTGGCACAGACGGGTCAGGATGTGGCCCCCATCACTCTGGAGCCCCCCCAGCCCCTGCGAGGTCCGGCGTGCCTCGGGGCGGGCACGCAGAGAGGGTCCTGTGCGCGGACAGAGAGACCATTATTCCCTGGGGAACTGACAGCAGCTACTGCCCAGGCGGAGCGCGGGGACGCTCAGAGCAGGAGGCAGCCAGGGCTGGGCTGTCCGAAGGGACGGCCGTGGCTGCAAAGCGACCCTCATCCCTGCATCGCTGGTGGCTTGGGCTTTGTCAACAGCCCCGGCTCCCCTACAGCCCCGGGAACCAGCCTTTTAGGTCCTTCCCGTTACCAAAACCAAACAGCATTAACTCTGTGACAGCGATGCCCGGCGCGGGCATCCCCCAGTCCCCATGGGCACGTCCCGGGTTGGCCCCAGCCGCTTCCCCGGCTGTGCCACGGGGCTTTTTGGCTGGACCACGGCTATTCCTGACCCTTCGGCGCAGGAGGTGGGTGAGGATTTTTCCATAAGGCCCGACAGCTTGTTTGAGGGATTCGCACAGCAGGTTGTCAGCGGAGGAAACCACCGCTCCGAGAGGGGAAAATCCGGGTCCGCGTCCCGGCGGCAGGACGGGGGCTGCGGTCGGCACGCGTCGGGGAGGGCAGTGCGTTGCAGCTTGCAGGCACAGCTCCCATCCCGGCGCTGAGCAGGATCAGGCGCTTCCTCGGCCGTGCTTGTAAGCGGGCACGGAGCAACAGGTTGGAAAGACTCAGTTCTGGTGCAGCGAGGCAGCCGTCACCCTGCCCTGCTCGAGGATGCCCGGGTGTCCCATCCAGCAGGGTCCCTGTCGTGCTCACCAGCTGCAGGCCACAGCGGGACCCCAATCTAGGCTCAGGTCTGAAGGCTTTAGCCCTATTTCTCCGCTCTCTGCCACTCAAGCGATGTCTCAGCCGCTCCAGCACCGCCCCGGCACAGCCTCTCCCCGGGCAGTTTTGTTCCCGGGGCTTTTCACCGCGATGCTCGAGGCTCTGCAGACCGACTCCAGCCGGAGAGCCGCAGCGAGGGGGCTTTGCCAACAGCTTTGTGATGAACAAAGGAGCGCGGGATTTCTGGGAGCCGAGCTTGGCACCGGTCCCCTCCCAGCTCGGGAACGATGGGATTCACAGATTTGTGGGGGACTCTAGCAGCTGGCTCCGTCACGTAGATTTTGCCTGCTGCCAGATTTGGGTAATTACACACTGACTCGGGAGATAGGAATCCAGGATTCGACTCCTTCGAGCTCTCTGTGAGCTGGGTAATGAATTGAACTATTCATCATTTGATAAAATTTCCATGAAAAGAAGAAGAAGGGGGGGGTGACCCTGCATTGCATTTGCAGGGTATGAATTACAGCGCCCAGCGAGCTCGCTGGCCACAGACGGGCAATATTAAAGCGCCAGATTAATGCTGCGTTGAATCACAATTAAAACTCATTAAAAAGTCGCAGGCCAGACAAGTTGCCTTTGATGAGAGCAATACTTCTTGAAACTGGGAGCTTCCATTTTTAGACTCAAAGCGGCCCGTTGTGCTTCTTCCCAACCCCCAGAAATCCCACCAAAGCTTTTTTAGTGATCATCCACAGTGCTGGAGACAAGGGGACTTGCTCTGTGCTTTATCAGCCACTCGGTACTGGCTGCCTTGTTCCGTCCCGGTCCGGCTGGTACGCCACGCGACCTCGATACCCCTTCCCGTTGTGGCACCGCGCACCGTTCCGTGGCCTCCCCCCATGGCGTGCTGCAAAGCCGCCCCTCCAGAGGAGCCACCGGCCCTCCCCACCGGCCTCGGACCCGCCTCGGGCATCCATTTTGCACAATTACTTATTTATGAGCGACGTCTGCCTGGGCAGCCCGAACGAGCGAGGCTTTTCCAACTGCCACATCGCTGAAGCCCAACTAAAAATATACGGATTTTAAGGCAGCAGGAGGCAGAGAAGGCCCCGCTCCTCCCGCACCCTCCGTGGGTTGTGTCTGCCCTCACCGCTGCCGCCGTGGCCCTCTCCCGCCGGGAAGAGCATCTGCCCTTTGTCACGGCGCGGAGCCAGCGGCTTCGCTGCGACACTCGGTCCCGCGTGGGGACCTGGCCCCGCTCCCCGGTGCGCAGCCCTGGCTGGGCTCGGGGTTAAAGGAGCCCGATTGATCTGAACCCCGTGAGCAAAACCCCATGCAATGATAAACCCCGGTCATCTATTTTCTGGAGATGTTGGTTAGCTCCCACCTAAGCCATTAACATGAGCTCTGTTATTTGGAGCCGTTCCGCAACCATCAGGGCACACACACAGTGCTTCATCAAATCCATTTTTAGCGAACCGCCCAGAGAAGACTTCAGCCGTTATTTCCCCAGAAATAAAGTCAAGCTGTGCTGTCCAAAGCCTAATTTCTGCAAAGCCATTTTCCCTGGTAACATGGCCCAGCGCCTTCAATCAAGCCTCCTATCGATTGAGCCAGTATCAGCTTTTCTGTGGGCTCAGCACTTGCCCCAGACACCCTAAATCTGCCCTCACCGCCGAGGCGGAGGACACCGCAACTCGCCATCAGGACCGTCATTTCGGCTGCCACCGTCACGGCGTTGTAACCGTAACCTTCCCATCAAGGGCCTCGGCGGTAATTACGATTTACCCGTGGTAGGGCATCATTTATTTACCGTGTTTGATCACAACAGGCCATAGCTGCAATTTCCTCTCTGGGTTTTGGGTTTGGCTCCATCTGCTCGCTGAACTACGAGGACGAGCCGTTATCTAGGCAGCGCGGCTCGATGACTAATGCCAATTAATAGATAATAAAGCCAGAGGAGACCATAGGATAGTTCAGGCTAATGCACGCCGCGGGACCGCCCAGATGGCATCCTCTTTTAAACTGCGTCTTTTAGAAAAACCTCCAGTCATTTTCAAACTCTACTCCCAAAATTAACACGCCCCCAGGCCCCCACTAACTTGTGCTCATGGTTAATTATATTTAGGGCTCTGGAAAGAGCCTCTGGCGATGGGTGGGAGCTGGAAGCACCATTGCCATACCAAGGGATTTCTGCCATGCCTCCGCCTGCCAAAATATGCCTGGCACAAGCCCTGCTCGGAGGTTAAATTTGTGTAGCCACTCCCTGACCACAGGATTCCCACTTGTGTATCCCCAAAGATCCCGTTACCCTTTCGATGGCAAATAATTCCGAGAGCCCAGCCGTGGGCTCCTTCCTCCCGCTTCTTCTGTTCTCCATCCTGTGACTCACATCCCTTCTCCCCCGAGCCCTGCGCCGCCCGCCCGCCCTCAGCCCGGCCTCGTGCTCTTCCTGCTCCCTCCCATAAGGCAGAAAGTCATCCGGGGTGAGGAATTCCGCACCCAGCCCCGGTAAACTACAGCAAACCCCTGTTTGCCATGAGACAGAGGCCTCTCAGCTCTGTTGGCCTATTGCTTTTGCAAGCAGACTCGTTCAGCTTCGTAGCGCCGACCCTTTGCTTTATACGTAACGCAGTTGGGCTGGGTTTGTGTTTGCAAGCAACAGAGACCAAACCCGAGCCCCAGACCCGCGCAGGACCAGCACGTCTCCAGCAGGGCTGAAGTTGCCCCTGATTCCTAGAGCACCTTCTCAGCTGAAGGCCACCACCTCGCTGGCTCTTACTGCAGAGCCCGGAGAAAGCCCTGGCCAGGCAGAGCTGGTGTGGCATCATGGCATGGCGTGGCATGGCATGGCGTGGCACGGCATGGCATGGCATTGCATGGCATTGCATGGCATTGCCGTGCCATGCCATGATGCCAGGGAGGCGTCACAGAGTTTGGGCAGCTCCCTGAGCGTGAGGCGTGGGCTCTTCTTGCATTTCAATCGATCTTTCTCCATCCTATTTATAACCTGCCTAATCGCTCCCGGGTAGCAAACTCCCCCAGAAGAGCGAGGTCTGGGGGAGCGCTGCGGCTGCTTGCATTTCTTCCTGTGGGAGGGAAGGGGGTGGCTTGGGACACGGATAAAACCGGCTTGTTTCACATATTGACAGCAGATATTTCAGCCCCCTCCTTGCCTTCCCCCAGCCCCCCCCCCCCCCCCCAAGAAAAGCTTTTTGTGCCTCCCCATGCCTCAGGCTGGTGCTAGGACAGCCCTGCCTGGTGTCAGGCACCCGGACCTGGTTTTCAAATCCATTTTCCTCTCAGGATGAATTGCTCAGGAATATTTGCAAAGTTTGTAAAATCCTGCCCATGGCTCCTGTTTCCAGCACCGCCTGGGAAGCAGCTCCAGCGTGGGAGGAGTTGTTGCAGGAACGCTGTAAATGCCTGTCCCTGACAGCACTGGGGGCTGGAGGCTTTACTGGTTTTAGTTAGACACCATCACCAGTTTTAGTCAGACACTGTTACTGGTTTTAGTTAGACACCCACAGCTGGGCAGGGTGCAAAGACCCCAGAAGCCCTCCGGGACTCTCCCCTTCGCCTGTCCCACCATGGGAACACACGCGCGATTCCCGGGCCCCAGCCTCCCCCGTTCCCCCCAGCCTTGGGTCACCGGACCCTTCCCCGAGTCACCGCCTCGCACTGACTCCCGGCAGCCAAAAACACACAGAAAAAGCATCTCCTCTCCCGTGGGTGCTCGTGACACTTTCTTTTCCCCCACCACATCAGCCTGGGCCATATGTGCCAGCCTCACGCCCGGGGATGGACCGGACACGTTCACCACCTCAGTGCTGGGGTCCGTGTCCCAAACTGCCTGGAAAGACCCCGGAGGCGATGCTGCGGCAGGCCAGGAGTCTGCTCTTGGCCCTTCTTCGGCTTGCATCAGGATAGTCCGTACCGCAGGAACTAATAGCTATGGGGCGTGTGAGAGCTTCGCACGGCTTTAGTGAAAGCGTACTTTGTGCGCGTGGTATAGATCTTCCCAGTTTACACCTCCATCCCCCGAAAATTAACAGCAGAGTCCTTCCCCGTCCTACCGACGGTGCGTTCCTTACAGCCCCGCGGTGTTTTCTCAACGCAGCTCTGTATAAATCTATTTGCACTTAGAAAAAAAGATCTGTTAACAAGCACTACAAATTACTCAGCCTGGCTTAAAACTGTGACACGTGGTATCAGTGAGTTTGTAGTTCTTTTAACCCAATCGACCTTCCAGGTCTGTCCTTCAGTCCCTCTCTCAGCACCCAGAAGAGCTGGAAATGCACTTTTTCATGAGCACAAACGCTGGTGGATTTGTCGAGCTGGCAGGGGCTGAGGGACGGCGCGATGCAGCACGAGGCGCGCGGAAATACCCAACGGCAGATGCAAACGCTGGTGACCACCCAGCAAAAGCCAAGCAGGCAAAAAGCAAGTTATTTGCTGAGGACAAAGACAGGCGACTCTCCCCCAGCAGCATCTTCACTGGGGAGCCTGGCCACACACCAGCGTCGGCCCTGGAGCATCTTCAGGCTCTTCGGGCGTCCCCAGCATGCTCGTGCCGATACGCCTGGGCCCTCACTGTGTGGCCCCTCGGGCCAGGGAGGCCGGCGGCATTCAAGGTGAAGGGCAGCAAGCGGAGCGCAGCTACCGCTGCCCTGCCCGGGCACATCCCGCCTCGGGGCTGGGAGAGGGACCACAACAGCTTCAGTCCTGGTCGCTTCCACTCTGCATGCACCAAGCTAGTTAATTCAGTGCCGTGTCCAGCGCCCTGGCGAGCTGCGCTGCGGCCCCGGGAGCCGTGCCACGGCCCGGATCAGCGGTGTGGCATCACCCACGGGACCCCCTCGGTCCCGTCCCTGGGAGGGCGATCGCAGGCTGCTGGGATCCTTCCAGCTACGGCCAGACCCTGTGCGCCGCGGGGCCAGGCAGCCCTTCGCTCGGGGGGCTTCCCGAGGCAGGGGGGCTGCTGTTTCCCCTCGAGTGTGAACCATTAGACTCATCGGCACGACCACATCCTCGCGTCAGGGCCGCGGAGCGAGAAGGAGGGCTTGGGCCAAGCAGGTCCAGCTTGGACCGCTCCGCTCCCAAAGTCCCATGGCTCCCACAGCCCGGAGGTGGCCCCTTTCCTCCGCACACCGCCGTGTCACACACTAATCCAGCAGGATGCTGCGTGCTCTGGACCACCCCGGTGGCAGATTCACCCTGGCACAACCCCGACCCGCTGCGGGATGGGGCGAGTGGGAGGCGATGAACTCAGCTCCCTGGTACGAGGGATCGTGGGGACGGGGAGAAATGGAAAACAGCCCTCAGAGAGCAGAGCCTTCCCCTCTGCAGCACTGGCAGCAATGTGGGAGCGCAGAGCGCTCGGGCTGACCCAGCAGACGGTTAGAGGGCAGATTTGGGGGACCGAAGCGGCTCCGCGTCGCCTCCCGCACCCGGCAGCTCTGCTCGGGGTGGGTTTGCTCAGCCGCCGCGGAGCCCTTCCATCCCGCAGCCCCCCCGTCCCGCTCCTTAATCCCTCCCAGCCCCATTCCCGAGCTCTCTCCCCCCCAGACGAGCCGGCAGCCACCTGTAGAGGTCTGGGCAGCATCTGCCGAGCGGCCGCGGAAAGCGGCTTACGGCGGGGCGCGCCCGCGGGGGATGCTCAGCCCCCCCGGCCCCCCCGGCCGGCTGCTCCAAGGGTTAAAAATGCAGCAGAGCGGCGAGCTGGGGGGGGCGAGCAGGCGGGGAACGCGAGGGGAACGGGCGAATGCAAGAAAAGCGCAGGAAGGGAAGAAGGGAAGGGAAGGCGGGCGGGGGGCGGCGGCGGCCGGGCACCTTGCGGGCAGCGCGGCGGGGGCGGCCGGTCCTTACCTTGGTGACAGTCATGCGGGAAGTCGCGGAGGGGCGAGGGGCTCCGCGGGCGGCGGGGGGAGCGGGAGATGCGCGGGGGATGGGGGGGTTTGGGAGGGGGGGGGGGAGAGAAAAAGAGGGGGAAAAATAAAAAACGAAGGAGAAGAAGGGCGGCGGGGGGAGAGGGACGGTGGCGGCGCGGTCTCCCTGCAGAGCAGCCGGCGGCAGCGGCCGCAGCAGAGCGGGGACCCGCAGCCCGCAGCCGCCCGCCCGGGCGAGCAGCCGAAGCGGTCGGTGCTCGGCGCGGCGGCGGCGGTGATGTCAGCCCGCGCCGCCGTGACGGAGCAGCCGCCTCCCGCGCGGGGGGGGGGGGGGGGGGGGGGCCGGGGCAGGCAGGGGCAGGCGTGGAGGCCGGCCAAGGCGGGGTGGGGGGGGGGAGCGGGGCCGCCCGGCTCCGGGGGGGGAAGGCCGGGGTTTAACCCTTTGCCGAGGGCAGCTCCCCCCCCCCCCCCGGGCAGGGCCGCGCCCGCACCTGCCGCCCCCCCCGGGATGCGCCGCCCGGGAGGGGCCTCCCCGCGCACAGCCGGTCACCGCGGCCCAGCGGTGACCAGTGAGACCAGTGCGTGCACGCTGGGAGCGCAACAGCTCTCCTTGCTCCAAAGCCACGCAAAGCAATGCGGGTTTCTGGACGCTGACCTGCGTCGCCAGCTCCCGCAGGGCGACCGCAACCGAGCCACGGGTTTTATCGTCGGCTCTCTGGGCTGCAGGGTTCCCACCTTGCTGCCCGGTCAGGCATCGTAGCAGGGTCCTACAGCATCCATGAGCATCCATCCATGTGCCTGTTTCCCCTCACGTACAAGGTGATTTTTTCCCCCCCTGTTATGAACAGTGACAAGTGACACCACCAGCGACCGCTGCTTTGTCCCAGAGCTGTCATTCCCATTTTCCAGGCAAATGAAGGGTGGCCCAGACTGGAGGTGGCCCTCGGATGCACAGGGTTACTTGGGACTCGGGTGTCCCACCACGCTGGGTGCCCGGGTACCCCCACAGCCTGGGGCCCGAACGAGGTCACTGGCGCAGGAATAAAATCTGCGCAATTTTATCTCGCTCCCTCCTCTCACCGCCGAGCAAACCGACCTCCTGAGAGCACCGACTCAACGAAACTCGGGGTGCAGGGTACCAGCAGGCACTGAAGCATCCCTGCCAGCCACAGCCTGCGTCACCTGGCCTTGCACACCCTTGCACAGCCTTGCACACCCTTGCACCCCCTTACACAGCCTTGCACAGCCTTGCACAGCCTTGCACCCCCTTGCACCCCCCTTGCGCAGCCTTGTGCAGCCCTGCGCAGCCTTGTGCAGCCTTGCACAGCCTTGCACACCCTTGCACCCCCTTACACAGCCTTGCACACCCTTGCACCCCCTTACACACCCTTGCACAGCCTTGCACACCCTTGCACCCCCTTACACAGCCTTGCACCCTCTTGCACCCCCCTTGCGCAGCCTTGTGCAGCCTTGCGCAGCCTTGCACACCCTTGCACCCCCTTACACAGCCTTGCACAGCCTTACACACCCTTCCACACCCTTGCACACCCTTGCGCAGCCTTGCACACCCACAAAACACAGGCATTTTCTCACATTTTTAAAGTTCCCCATCACTGGAGATGAGAGGAGCAATACTTAGAAAACGTAGCATTTTAGCTCATTGTCTCCTGCTTACACGGGAAGAAAACCAGCAGGATACAGCCCTGGCGCAGAATTATCCAGCCATTAGATTAGATGTTGCACCAACTTATTTTATTGCTGCTGAATTAAAAATACTTGAGGGCAATACCAAATGCATTTCCAATTCCCCTTAAAGAAAAGCACTCTGCCAACAAACAAAGGATTTCCTTTTTACAAGGAGATTATTCAGCCAAGAGTCTGATGAAAGATTACTGAGTTTTATTCTCGTGCCGAGCCTTCCCATAAAATATTAGTGGCTCTGATAACAAGTGAATACCGAGAGTTGCAAAAAAATGTCTGTCCTCTGATATTCTTCTCAAAATCAGCTCTGTTTTTAAAGATAAACCATGTGCCGTGGACGGGACTGGAAACTGTAAGAAAGGTTAATGCAATTAACGTAGAGCTAATGACATTAGCCAGCAGCAGAAGCCACTTCTAATTCCCGAACCACCCAGCGCTGACCTTTTCCCAACAAAACCCCCATTTTCCCGGGAGCTGGTGATGGAAGCGGGAGGCTCGATGTGGACAGAGATGATGCTTAAAACTAAATGGCACTTGGGAGGTGACCGACGGGGGACGCTGAGGCCCGGACAAGGCAACAAGAGGAACCAGGCTCTCGCAAAGCCTCGAGGAGCCGCCGAGCCCCGGCCGGCGCCGCTCGTGCCGTGGGAGCGGCAGCGCCCCGGGCCCGCTGCGCAGTCTGGAGCCGCTGGGATTAATTAGCACCAATTAGCTGATTGAAACAACTCGCTTGGAGCGGCGAACTGGGACAGCCGGCGAAGGTAGGGCGAGAAGGGACAGGCTGCTGGGAAGGCACGCGCTGCTGGCTGGCTCCCGGGGGCCTGATCCTGCGCGTGGAGGGAGGGAGGCTGCAGCCAGGCGGCCTCTCCGCGTCGTGCTAAACCCCGGCATCCCCCAAACCCCAAATGCTGCTGCTGGGGGGGAGCCCGGAACTGTTGGGGACAGGGCTGGGACCCCCTTTAGGGCAGTGCGCGGAGCAGGGAGAGCCGGGGGAGCCGGTGCAGCCGAGCCCTCGCCGGGGAGCGGATGGGATGCTGGGGCAGCTCAGCCCGTGCTGGGGTGGGAAGGTGGGATTTTGCAGCGACGGGGAAGCCGCAGCAGCACCGGCCCAGCTGAGCGCGGGGCGATTCCCTGCCCCGAGCGCCTGCGTTGCGGCTGCCCTCCAGCAACGCTGCGGCTGAGGGCACCCGTCGCCCCCTCTCTGCACGAGTCCCAGCAGAAAATGGCATTAATGGGTTCGTGGGGCACCGCTGAGGGCTGGCGGGGGGCAACGCGCCCTTAGCTTTGCCCCATGGCTGGGAAAATAGCACGGGCTCCTTGTTTCACCGGTATCCAACCCCAAATCACCCGGCTTTTGGCAGACTGGAAAGGATTTTATTTTATCTTGGATCAAAATTAAGCCGGTGATAGATTGCGGGGGCTTTGTTACTGCAGTTTTGCTTTGCAGGTTTGTTGGGACCCCATTCAAGGCCCAGCCTGGACTTGCCCTCCTGGGGGGCTGAGGAGGGGAGTCTGCCGGGGCTGTGCAGACCTGCACCGGCAGCACCCGCTCTCCCGCTGCCGTCCCCGGGGAAAGGGAGATGCTCAGCACCCGCAAAGAGCTAAAATCTCCTGCTGGCACAGCACAGGGTCCGTCCTGGTCCTGGCCTCCTCCGGCTGGAGCTGCCTGCAGAGGAAATCGGCATCAGACATCGGCTGCGTGGGGAGGATCGCTCGGTCCCCACGCTCTCGGGGATGTGTCTCCCGCGGCCCAGGAGGATGCCTACGGGATGGCCAACGGGAATACTCCTGCGGGGCCGGATCAGGCCGTGCAGCCCCAACCCCGTGCAGATGTGGCTGCTGCAAAGAGCTGCCGAGCAGAGCCCTTGCTGGATGGGACCCGGGATTTCCCACCCGCAGCGTGTCCGTGGGCGATGCCGAGCTGCCACGGCGGGCGAGGAGCTCTGGGGGTGCCGGGGGCTGGGGCGAGCAGCGGCGGTGGGGGTGGCTTGGGCTCCCTCTCCCGGCTATGCGAGAGAAAATTGGGACATACATCGTGGGGATGGGAAGCTCACAAGCCTGGGAGCGCATGCCGGCTGCAATGGACGGCGTGGGGACAGGACGGAGGACGCCGGGGGACCCCAGGGACGCTCGGGGGGTGCATGTTGCAGTGCACATCCCTTGGGGCAAGCAAAAGTCCATCGCCATTGCTGCAGCAGAGCAAACCCAGGCAGACAGATGCTCAGGGGCCTGAGCTGGGTTAATGAACAAAAGCCCTCCGAAAACCAGACTGGGGGGGGCCCTGTGCCCCCCCACCTCCCACCTCGCAGCATCTGGAGCCCACGCGCGGAGCTCGGCTGCGTTTCTGTTCTTCCTGCCACGCGGCTCATCCCACCCCTCTATTTATCTGCATGTTTCATTTACTGGCGCTGCTGAGCGGGAGGAAGGAGATGCTGCCTCGGTGGATGCGAGCAATTAAAGCAAGTCATCGGGAAAATTGGAGCCTGCCTGTCTGGCTGTGCAGTGGGGCAGGGGCTGCGGGACGAGCGTGGCTCACGGTGCCTGTGTCCAGGAGACTCGGGACATGCAACGCTGCAGACGCATGTCTGTCTGCAGTGCAATACATCACCTCGCTCAAGGAAAGCTCCCAAGAGAAACACTGCCGAACCCATCCCGAATCGTAAGCCTGGAGAGACTTCATCAGCCCATTACTCACTACTTGGCTTGCCCGAGCCAAGCTCGGCTCTGGGGCAAGCTCCGAGGTTGACCTGGTTACACCACGGATGAGTTTAGCCCTTCATTTGATGAAACTCTTGGAAAGGCGCATCTCTGTTGCACCAGGCTGTTCTTGGGGACATATGAGAGTAATAACGAAGCCGCGCTGTAACACATAATTACTGTGTCACCAGAGAGCCCTGGTTATGAGATGATTCATGAATGGAGCTGGCCGAGTGGCTTGCTGCAAGCCCGCGATGGCTTTGCTCTGGGGATGCAGGTCAGGCCCCAAATCTCCTCCAGGAGATGTCTGCCTGGCCGGCTGGGAGACGGGACCGCTCAGTGCCTGGGGTTGGCTGGGCTCCGTTAGCACCAGACGTGGTGGTCCTGATGCTGCCGTTGGATGTGGCGGTCCCGATGCTGCCATCGGATGTGGTGGTCCCGATGCTGCTGTCGGACGTGGTGGTCCCGATGCTGCCGTTGGACGTGGTGGTCCTGATGCTGCTGTCGGACGTGGTGGTCCCAATGCTGCCGTTGGACATGGTGGTCCCGATGCTGCTGTCGGACGTGGTGGTCCCGATGCTGCCGTCGGACGTGGTGTCGGCGCCATCGATGCTGCCACGAGCATGAGCCTCCCCAGAGGCAGGTGGAACAAGTCTTCGTGTCTTCCAGGTCCATGCTCTTCCTCAGCAATGCCAACCCCACTGAAACAAAGGACGCATGGTCCCCCCTTAGCAAATACTTGATTCTTAAGGACAGATCCACTGAGCTGGTTTGTTGCCTCATCAAAAATGAGTTACAGTTCTCAGAGCCACTCCCGCCGCTGGACTGGTGTAGTGGGCGGCCGAAGCTGAACGCATTGCTTGCGCTGGCTAAAATTACGCTGAAATAAATATAGCATAGATACTATATACCGTCTGTGCATGGCAAATTGTCCTGGATTATCCCCAGAGTTACTGCAGCTGTGAATTATATGGAGGTTAATGTTTGGATTTCATACCAGATAATTTATAGAGAAGTCCAGGGACAGGCTTTCATCTGCTCTGATGAAAGTTCATCTGGAATAACAATACTTGGTAGAACCTGGCGCTTGGACCGCACTGAAAACCCAAGCTCTTCTACTTGAAAGCAAGATGTTTCCATTTAAAAACACTGTTAGCAAGAACAAACATCTCTCTATTACCGACTCTCCTTGCTCTTCCCCTCCGCTGCCGTCATCTGGTTCAGATTAGTCCTGGATAAGGTCCCGTTTTGCTCAGGGAACTAGGAGGGGAACTTGGAACTATTTCTACTCATTTCAAGTATGAATTGAATGTGGTGCACAAATGAAAACACAATGAGCTCCAACGCGTGAAGGGAATCAAAGAGACATGGCAGCTCCTCCCAGCGGAAAAAGCACTTCTAACGGCACAGGAGATGGAGGGTGGGAGCTGAGTTTTCCACCTCAAAGCGGTGCCGCCGGTCCCCAATCCCCAGGCAGCCACCAGGACCGGTGGCAACGACCCCTGGCGAGGGGGAAGCTGCGGTTGAAGTGTGGGTTTGGGGGATAAGCCCAGCTCGGTTCCGTCAGGCCAGCACCGGGGTCTGGGGCTCCTCCGCGCCGGGTGGGAGCAGAGGGTCCCGAGCTGCTCTCCTGGCACCCATCATCTTCTCACCCCAGCGGGAAACTGCTGTTTTCTCCAGCAAGGATGAGGGACAGCCTTCCTCGCTCACCTCCCCGGCGAGGGGCTGGCAGCCTCTACCAGCTGGCTGGGAGGAAAGCCCTCTTCTCACGAGTGGGAAAAGCTATTCCCAAGAAAAGCCAAGTAAGAGGGAGCCTCTCAACACCAGCGCGTCAAATCCAGCCCCTTGTTGTGGTTTGCTGTTTACATAGCGCCTGTTTACAGCCAGCTCTTGCCATAGCTGCTAATTTGATAGCATGTGACGGATCGGAAACGCTGTGCAGAAGATGACAGAGGGAAAAACAGCCGTTGTGTCAGAGGCTGGAGCAAAGCAAGAACTGGGACGAAGAGCTGTTTAGATTTTGGGTTGGTGTGTTTTGGGGAGATAAAGAGATAAATATAACGCATCATATACGTATGTCCCCCTTGGGGTGCTCAGAGCCTGACCCTGCCTGGTGTGCTCCTTCCATACGCGTAGGTCGGTGGCTGCTGCAGCGCTCGAGCATCGGGTGCGTGACGCAACGCGCCCACGCAGCGATGCCGTCCCCCGCAGCAGGACTTGCCGCGGCGAGGGGCGAGCTGCCCGCAGCAAGGGAAGGACGGTCACGCGCCGCAAGCAAAGACCTCACGTCCCCCGGCCACAGGAGAGCGATTCAGCGCGTGCCCGAGCTCCCACGGCAGCAGAAATAGGGATGTGCCTGAAGTTGACCACACTTGTGTGTCCTCCCTCGGGGTCGCTGTCGGGAAGCGGGTCTGAAACAGCCTGGGTTCACTGCAAAATGGCCGAGGTGTGAGTCACCTGTAGAGGAGTCACTGTTCTTTTATTTTTTCACAGAATCACAGAATCACAGACTGTCGGGGGCTGGCAGGGCCCTCTGGAGCCCACCCAGCCCAGCCCCTGCCAGAGCAGGGTCACCCAGCGCAGGCTGCACAGGGCCGCGTCCAGGCGGGTTGGAATCTCTCCAGAGAAGGAGACTCCACACCCTCCCTGGGCAGCCTGTGCCAGGGCTCGGGCACCTCACAGCGAAGACGTTTTTCCTCCTGTTCAGGCGGAACTTCCCGTGTTCCAGTTTGTGCCCGTTGCCCCTTGTCCTGTCGCTGGGCACCACTGAGAAGAGTCTGGCCCCGTCCTCTTGACACCCGCCCTTGAGATATTGATGAGCGTTGGTGAGGTCCCCTCTCAGCCTCCTCTTCCTCAGGCTGAACAGCCCCAGCTCCCTCAGCCTTTCCCCGCAGGAGAGATGCTCCAGGCCCTCAGCATCTCTGTACCCTCCGCTGGGCTCTCCCCAGTAGCTCCTCGTCTCTCTTGAACTGGGGAGCCCAGACCTGGACCCAGGACTCCAGATGGGGCCTCACCAGGGCAGAGTAGAGGGGGAGGAGAACCTCCCTCGACCTGCTGGCCACACTCTTCCTCATGCCCCCCATGGTGCCATTGGCCTTCCTGGCCCAAAGGCACGTTGCTGGCTCGTGGGGAATTTGTTGTCTACCAGGACTCCCGCTGCGCGGGCGTGTGGTTTCAGGCGTTCCTTCCCCCGCATCTCGGCACCCCAGTAACGGCTGCGATCTGTGGGCTCTGGGCTAACTGGGGTGGAAAACACCCTGAGGTCAGCGAGTTTTTCCAGGGCTTTTCAGGAGGCGGCCAGGCTCTCGCCGCTAAACCGGGAGTTTGGGCTGGGGGCGCAAAGGACTCAAAAATTATTTTTAAAAAGAAGCCCTTTGAAAATGTTTCCTGTCTTTGGTTGGGCTGGGCATGTCGTGGCTTTGGTGGCTTGTGTCCCAGCAAAGATATTTCCAGTGACCTCTCGGACTCGCAGCTCAAGGAGAGATTTGCAGCTTCTCCCGTGCAGCATCGCTCTCCGCGTTGACAGCTCTGGCCATGGCAGAGGAGACGGCAGCGTCCCCTTGAGCTGCCCACCCGGGGAGGTTTTCTGACCCTTGGAAAGGAGGGGGCTTTTGGTAAGAGCGGCTTTCCTGACTCAGCCTCCCTAACCCAACGCGGGCCCCGAGGAGCTCCGAAAGCAGAGGGCTCCTTCGGGCGCCTGTGAGCGGCTGCTGGCTCCCGAGCTTGGGCGAAATGCTGCTGCCCAAAAGAGGCGTGAAGCCTCCACCCTCTTCGTGAGACACAGCAACGTCCTTCCCCCTCCTCTCCTGTTCACAGAGGTGCTCCTCAGGCTCCTGGTCTCCAGCCGGCACGGCCGGGCTCTCCAGGAGCTCGTGGGTTTGCGCTGGCGGGCGAAGCAGCGCTGTGAGCCGGGCTTTCGGCATTTGCTGTCAGCTCCCTGGCTACGTTTTTGATAAAAGGCCTGTCCTGTGCCTCATGCGAACCAGGACCTAGCCCTTCTTTCCGAAAATACTGCCCAGCTTCCTTATTTTCTGCCCATGCAGAGTTTCTTGGTGGAAAACCGGAGGGCTGAGCGTGAGATGGTGCCGAAGAGAAGCTGGGGTCTCCTGGGCTCTTCCACTGCTCTCTGCTGGAGGAAGACGAACCTGCGGGGTCTAACCCTAAACCCAGGCAGGAGAGATTTAGTGGAGTGATAAGGGGAAAAACCCCTTACAAAAACTACAAAAATCCTCTGGAAACCAGCTTTTCCCCACCCGACCGAGGTGAGAAGCCCTCCTTGCACGGGTGGCTCTGCCCCATCACCGTTCCCCAAAGCCAACACACTCCGGACACACTTCCCGCGTCCTCCAGCTCCGAGGCCGAGCTGCGGCTCCCACTGCGGGCTGTGTGTCACGGTAACCCCCTCTCTTCTCCTGCAAAGCCCCTCTCTGCTTCTAGCACCAACGGCTAAAGCGTGAGAGACCAGAGGGACAATACTGCCTTAAAACCACGCACCGAGGTCCAGCCTCAGCCTCTGGACTCTCTCCTCCAGGGGCCCCACGAGCTGTGGGTGCATCCCAAGAGGTCCCCAGGGTCTTAATATCGTCCCCTATAGAGAGGTGCTGGGTGGACACAGGGAAGAGCAGCAGAAAGAGCAGGCGGGCGCAGTGCAGTGTCCCAGCGGGGACCCGAGCCGAGCCCCCGGGAGCGTCCGGGGAGCTGGTTTCCCAGCCCTCGCCAGCCTGGGTCTTCCCGGCTGATCCGCCGCTGCTCAGACAGGCAAACGCCCGCTGCGCATTTCTGTTTAGCTGGAGTCCGGACTGAAGGCTGTGCTAAGTCACATCTGCTAGGGAAAAGCACACGCTGAATTTGGAAACCCGGAGGATCCGGCTTGGGAGCTCTCCTTGCAGCGCGGAGGGCATGGAAACGGGACTCCATTTTAAGCAGAGCGTCCTGGCAAGAGTCCTGGGCTGCGGGAAGCCAGCCCGGGCAACGTAAGAAGGGTTTTCCATAGCGCGCGTCTGTTGTTTGGTGAATGTGTTTGGCAGTTGCCTCCACCGTGCATTTTAAAGGGAAACCTGAAACGCCTGGCCCACTCACTCTTTTTCCCCTCGCAGCACGAGCACCCCCAAGTCTCCCTGGGCCCAGGGGCAGCGGGGAGGGGGTTGACACCGTCGGGGTGGGCAGAGCGACTGGGTGCCCTCATCGCTCCCGCTGACCCCCGTGGGCGACCTGCCAAGGATCCCCACGATGATCACGTCGCCTGAAATGGGATCTGCTCCCCAGCTGGAAGACCCCGTGCGATACGTGGGAAAGGGGCTGGTGAAGCAGCAGGTGACGGGAGCCCCCCAAAGCCCCTCGCTCCCCCCAGCTCCCCCGACCTCTGCACCCCCCGCCCCATCTGCAATTCCCACCCGGTTTGCCAGGACGAGCTGGGGAAGGGGAGCGCCGAGAAAGGAGCCCCGAGTCCCTTCACCAAGCGGCTTTTGTGCGTCATCTTCCTGCGGCCCTTCATTTTGGGTGCTGAGCCCAGGCACACTGATGCATTTTTGGGGTCCGAGCCTGGGGCATTGCAGCATTTTTGGGGGGCTGAGTGTGAAGCACATCACAGCATTTTGGGGGTGAATCTGAGGCACACCATAGCATTTTGGGGTCCCAGCCTGGGGCACGGCAGCACCTTTCAGGGCCTGAGCCCAGGGTGCACTGTAGCATTTTTAGGGGGCTGAAGCTGGGGTACCACGGCCTTGGGGGGGCTGAGCCAGGGCCACCGCCGCGTTTGGGGGGCTGAGCCCAAACGGCACCGCAGTGTCCTTCAAGGGCTGAGTCTGGGGCACAGGGCAGCAGTTTGGGGGGCTGAACCCAGGGTGCAGCACAGCATTTGGGGGGGCTGAGCCCAGGATGCACCCCAGCATTTTGGGGAGCTGAGCCAGAGTGCACTGCAGTATTTGGGGGGGCTGAAACCAGGATCCACCCTAGCATTTGGGGGGGGGGGCTGATGCTAGAGCACACTGCACCATCTTGGGGGGCTGAGCCCAGGATGCACCCCAGCATTTTGGGGGCCTGATCCCAGAGTGCACTGCACCATTTTGGGGGGCTGAACCCAGGATGCACCCCAGCATTTTGGGGGCCTGATCCTAGAGGACACTGCAGCATTTTGGGGGGCTGAACCCAGGATGCACCCAAGCATTTTTGGGGGGGCTGAGCCCAGGATGCACCCCAGCATTTTGGGGGCCTGATCCCAGAGCGCACTGCAGCATTTTGGGGGGTGAACCCAGGATGCACCCCAGCATTTTGGGGGGCTCATCCCACAGTGCACCGCAGCATTTTGGAGGGCTGAAATCAGGATGTACCTTAGCATTTTGGGGGGCTGAGCCCAAGATGCACCCCAGCATTTTGGGGGAGCTAAGCCCAGAGCTCACTGCAGTATTTTGAGGGTTGAACCCAGGATTCACCCCAGCATTTGGGGGGGCTGAGCCCAGGATTCACCCCAGCATTTGGGGGGGCCGAGCCCATAGCACACCCCAGCATTTGGGGGGGCCGAGCCCAGGATTCACCCCAGCCTTGGGGGCCGAGCCCAGCGCGCGGGGCCGCCTCCTCGGGCCGAGCCGCCGCCGGCAGCGCCCGCAGCCCCGCGGCCGCGTTTGCCCTCTAGCGCCGGCCGGTTCCCCCGCGGCGGCCGCGGCCCGCCCGGGCCCGGAGCCTGCGGCCCCCCGCCCCGGCCCGGCCCCCCGGGCGTTGCAAACCCGGAGCTGCCGGGGCGCTGCCCCGGGGCACAGCGGGGAGGGCTCGCTGCCCCCCGGGGGTCTCCCCGCCTCGCCCCCGCCCCGGCCAGCCCGGAGCAGCTGCCCCAGAGCAGCCCAAATCCCACCCGGCTCGGGCACCCCCCATCAGCAGAAGCCGGTGCTGGTGCCAGCCGCAGTGGGCACCCATGCCGCAGTGAGCACCCATGCTGCGGCTGGCACCCATGCCGCGGTGGGCACCCGTACCGTGGCTGGCACCCATGCCGCAGTGGGCACCCATGCCGCGGCAGGCACCCATACTGCGGCAGGCACCCATGCCGCAGCGGGGTGCTGGGCTGGGGCCGAGCCCGCTGCGGTGCCAGACCCAGCAGCACGACTCCGTGCAGGGCCGGGGGTGGGATAAGGTGCACAAAGCCGCCATGATTTCCACCAAAGCCGTGAAATAATTGTATGTATTTATCAAAATGCGTAGCGCTCTCCTCCGTCACCCCTTACGCTGGCTGCGGGAGGCAGGGCTGGCAGCACCAAAGCTCGTGTGTTAATCGGACGGGGTGCTCGGCCCTGGCAGGGGACAGGCACCCCGGCAGCGTGCTGGCATGGACACAGCGCTGTGCCGGGATCCGACAGGACAGGACGGCACACGATGCACAGGACACGCCGGGCAGGGCCCCGGCTGCGATACACCGCGGCGCTGACCGGCGCCGTGTGCCTGGCACCGTGGCTATGAAGCCATTTACATTCCCAGAGCTTTTTACAAATATTTTTGAGCAAAATAAATAAAAGCAAACAAAGCGCCGCCCGGGAAAGCCACAAAGCGTGACCAAGGAGCCGGGCCCGTGGGGTGCGTTTCCAGCGACCAGCAGCTTCACCAGCTCTGCCAGAGCTCAGCTGTATTTTACAGGGGGTAATCGCTGACCTGGAGGCTCCCAGTGATGCTCCCTGGGGCGCTCGGCCGCCTGTGCCCTCCCGTGCCTCAGTTTACCCAGACAGAGCGTGGAAGCTGCTGCCTTCCAAGCCCTGACTCCGGGCAGGCGCGGGGTTTCTGAAGTGCTCTGGGCACGTTGGCTGGGCAATTCACAGCCCAAAATTAAAATTTCTGAGCATCCTTGCTAGCAGCTATGTTTATTTTCTAAATGCTTATTTAAACGCAGGCTTTTTCTGCCCAAGAGGGGCGAGTTTTGGTCCGACTGCCTGCAGCCCCACGGCCGCGCCGGGGAGCGAGGGAAGGCGACCCTTCGTGTGTAACACATGGAGAAAGTGCATCGGCTCTCGCCTCTCCTGGCTGTTTTGAAGAGGCTGTTTGACCCTTCTCTGGTGCCAGAAGCGCTCCCGGCCCGCCCACACATGCTGCGCACGTTTTGTGCAGCCCCGCGTTCATTTTCTGGCAAATGTCAGCAGGGTCCTGTCGGAAACGAGGGTTTGGGGCTGGCGATGGAGAGCCCACTTCCGCGGGGTGACTCACGCTGGAAGCACATCTGGGTGCCGCGCACCTCTCGGCCGAATACTGCTGCGAAAAGGTCTCTCGCTGCCGCTTCGTACCGGTTTTGTCTCCGATTCTCCTTCCCTATTTTCATCACCTTCTGCTCTGGTTGCTGGTAGGAGAGAGCCCGTCGGAGAGCTCAAACAGGGAGGTTTCGGTCGGCTTTGCTGAAACGCGGGCGCATGTCACGAGCTCCGGCCGTCCGTGTGCTCAGCCCCGGCTGGGCTGGAGCCACCTGGGTCCGATCCAGCGCAGCAGCTGCCGGAGCCGCAGCCGGCCCCAAATCCTGCCCTCTCCCAGCGGACCCACCAGGCAGGGTCCTCCCCTCCGGCACCCTGGGCTGCTTCACCCCCTCTGACCCCATGTCCCTGTCCCTGTCCCTGTCCCCAGGGCTGCCGAAAGAGCACCCCAGCACCTTGGTGCTCCGTTTTGGGGCTGTAGATAGAGTGCGCTGTCAGCTGTGAGCTCAAAGATAAACGAGCTCATTAGGCTGCAAGTGCTAATTAGCAGCCTTTGCTTAAAAGGGTTGAAGTGGGACCAAGGGCAGTGTTTTGTTGGTGCTGCAAGGAGCTGTGGTGTCCTCCAGCTGCCCTGGTGCAGAGGTCTGTCCTGGAGAGACACCAAAGTCCTTCTGCCCAGTGTTCCACCCTGGCTGTGCGTGGCAGACCACTGTGTGCTCCTGGGAGACTTGTCCCACCGGTGGCACCTGCTGCCATGTGGAAGAGGTGACCCAAGTGGCTGTGACAGCGAGTGAGCAGCCCTGTGCTGGCAGGCTCTGCCTGGGGTGAGTGTTGGGGTCTGTGGTGGCTCGAGCGTGGGAGGTGCTGTGCCCTGACCTTGGGACTTGTCCTGGTTGGTCTGTGGCTGTTTAGCAAATCTCAGCTATATCTCTAGCAAAGCCTGCTGGGCCCTACCGGGTGCTGCAGCACCCATGGGTGCCAGGTGGCTCTGAGCACTTTGCTGTTGGGGTTCTGGAGGGCCAGCCTGGCCTTGGTGTGGGTTATCTGTGTGGGTCTGCCCACGGGCTCTGCAGAGGTGGCCTCTCCCCTGAGCGTCACTGCGTGGTCTTGCTGCCCTAAGCGGTGATGGGGAAGGCTGGAGTGAGCTGTTAGCTCTTGCTCCGGGGGTTCAGCTCTGGAGGATGCTGCTTGTGTGGGTGCAAAGTTACATGACTGCGGGCTTACTCCTGTATGTGCCATGTAAATTATTCCTGTGCCAGTGAAATGAGCCCTGAGCATGTCCCCAGGCTCTGCAGGCTCCTCTCTGGCTCCTTGGAGGGGAAAGGGAGCTGTTGACCCCGCTCTGATGAAGCCAGACCAATGCAGCTCCTCTGCTGTCACCATCTCAGCTGCTTGCTGGAAATACCCGTTTCATCTCTCAAATAGGAAACCTCTGTGTAGAGAGGAATGCCTCAATCCCTATTCTTGACCCGCTCTGAATTAGCGTATACCTCTGTTTTCCTGGCTCAAATGCTACCTGCGGGGCACAACCCCAGTGCCACCCTTGCTGGAGCGTGTCCCCCCGAGGTGCCCGTGACCACAGGGCCGAGCACGGCAAGCTCTGGCAGGGGCTGCTGCACCCCAGACGGGGCGTGCTGTGCCGTGCCGTGCCTGCTCCGTGGCAGGGCATCGCGCAGGGCTGGGGCCACCGAGCAGCCCCGGGAGGTGGGATGTCTCCCTTCCTTTGCCTGGGATCATCTCCCAAGGGCTCCGGGGTGGGAGGACGGTGCATGCAGCATCCCGGCTGCTGGGACAGGGTGACTTCCCATGCTTTCCCTTCCTGTGAGCAAGAGCGAGCCGGCGCCGTCCCCCCGCAGAGGAGCAGGCAGGGGAGCCAGCACACTCATTTTTTATGTATTACATGCTTTTCTGTGGATAAACTTGGGAGTTTTAAGAGCAATATTGTTTGTATCCATCTGTGGATGTGCACACACGTGGGAGGAAGGGAGCTGAAATGACGAAACATGGGAATTTGGGGATCTGGGGTGTCCCCAAGTGCTGTGGGGCCAGTTTTGCTGGTAACTGGGTTAACCTTGTGGCTGCTGAGGAGGCTGTGTGTCCTGGTGAGCCTGTCCTGGCATGGGGATGTGAATCCCGGATCCGAAACAGCTTCATGCTCCCCGGCGGTGCGGTACACTGGAAGGAGGTGCGGGGCACAGCCTGCCTGTCCTGTGCAGCGAGCTCTCGGGAATGGAAAATGGGCTTTTAATTTCAATCCTGTGCTACCCTTTGCAAGGAGGTCAGGAAAAGGCTGGTTCTCTGCAGCCTTGACCATCGCCCCCTTCTCCCGTCGTTCCCCAGCCCTGAGCTAGCAGAGCTCTGCAAGGAAAACCAACACCTCGAGCCTGAGAACTCTGCTGCCAGGCTATGGCAGGTTCACTTTTGGTGCTGGGGAGTGCAGAGCAGTGCCCAAAATGCCAGAAATAGCCGCAAAATTTCTTTTTGGTGTGTTCCAGCTTTGCTTTATATTTCCCCAGCCCGGCGGCAGATGGGGGGATCTGGCTGCAAAACAGCTTGGATAACCATAGGGCTGGATCAAAGGTGTTTGCGTTTGGTCCGGGCCCACTTAACGCTTTGAAAGGTGTTGAAAAGGGGTTGTGTGCATGTGTGTGAAGTGAAAAATATCGTAAAAGATTCCTCTTCTATAAATCCCCGCAGCTGAAGTGGGGGCCTGGGACAGGCTGCCAAGTGCTGCAGAGGAGAAACCGATCCACCGCTCTGGTTTGATTTTTCTAACAGACCTGGGCGAGCACAGCAGCAGAACAATAATTTAGAGCTCCCCTAAATGGTTTTCAGGTGTGAGTAGGTAGCGTAACACAGGCTGCAACACCAAATGAAAGGAATGGCTTTGCTGCCATAAATGTATTAACAATACATCATACTTAAGAGTAATAGAGACTTGGCTACATAAACCAAGGCTTTTTTACGTGATAGGAGTATGGAAAAAGTTGAAGAAGTAATTTTATAGTCAGGAGGTGCTGTAGTGATGGCTATAGCAGGGTTTCTGGACTGGAGAGATCCAGACTGGGCCTGGGGTGCTCGGGTATCAGCAGCATCTGACAGATGCAGGTCGTGCCATCCCAGCGCGGTCCAGGTGCCGCTGGGTGTCCTTGCTGGGACACCGGAGCAGGGTGAGGTGTCACCGCAGCCCCGGCCTGGGCACCCTCCGTCCCCGAGGTCGTGCCAAGCCCGGAGCTGGCTGCTGGGGCACGAGCGCGCTCCCAGTGCACCATCCCCAGCAAGGACCCGACTGGTCCCAGTGAAAGGCGGCTGCTGGAGGAAGGGTCCCTGGCTGCCACCTTCCCTGCCGTGCCGTGCAGGGGCTGCAGCATCGCTCCAAGGGCTGGACGCTGCCTCGGCTCCCTGCGTCACGGGGACGGGGTGGGCTTGGGGTGAAGGCTGTTCAGCCTTTGGTGCAGGAACCAGCTCCTGTTGCGTGTCTAACACCGAGCAGATCTGCGAGGACCTGCTCCCTCGGGGCTGCGGGTGTCCCGCGTAAGCAGTGATGCATCAAGTCAGGCTAAGCTCGCACCCGGGCTCCCTGCCGCCTCCAGCCAGCATTCATGTAACGCTCCCGATATAATTCTGATGGTGTTGGGGAAAAAGCACCTTTAAAGGGTTTGGCGAGTCCCTCCTCGTTTCTAGAGCAGGGGGAATGCGTTGTCCGGAGGTTTCATGACATCATTTGAGGCTTTTTCCCTTCCTCAAACACTAAACAAATACGTTTGCCGTGGGGCTGGCTCCCCTCGCCCTGGCCACCTGCACGACTTACTGCATCTAATGAAACACATGTTTTCCCAGCAGTCTGGCCTGGAGGAAAACGTCTGCAAAATGACATATTCTTCTAGTTACAGTTTGCAAAACTGTATTTTTTTTTTCGAGTGCTAAATATAACCTCCTCGAGTCAGGAGCGGGACCGCTTCTGCTGGCCCGGGGGTAGGAGGGAGCAGAGTGGATGTGCCACGATGCTGGCGGCAGCCGTGGGGGAGCAGGAGAAAGGAGAAAGTCTGCTTTAATATGGATGGCGCTTGCTGGGGATGAAAGTTGTCGTTCCGTATTACATGCTTAATTAAAAAGGAAGCAAAGGGGATGCTTGTGCATTCTCACATTCAGCCGGGCTTGGCGGCTGAGCCGAGGGTCTCTCCTGCGGAGCCTTCCCTGGCGTGCATCAGCCCATCGTGCTGGAAAAGGCTGGTTTTAAAAGCAAATGACCTGCAAATAATTAAAACTCCACGTTTATAAGATGATTTCAAGCTTTTTAAATCTGTAACCATCAAAACATGTTTAGAGCATTTAAAAAAAATGCAGCTTTTTACTAACAAGGAGCTGAAATGGAAGGCGGAGAAAGCTTGGGACGTGCCGTAAGGAGTCGGTGCCGCTTTGCACCGGGAGCATTGACAGAAGTGGATGTGGGCGCTGATTCCTTGGGGACTGAGGGCTCTGGAAAATGGGATTTGCTGGAGTTGCTGTTAAATTATATAACATCCTTTTTTTTTTGATGTGAAACCCAAGTCATTTTTCATAGTAGGCAGCAATGTCAACCGGTGTGGGACGAGCGGTGTGTGGCACTCGGCTGCGCTTTGCGCCGGGTCTGATCCCATCCCAACAGCACCCCGACCTCGGCAGAGGTGCCTTGTACGTGATGCTCAGCTCCATCACGAATATGGCATGCAGATGGCATAGAGACATCCACTTGTCCACTGAAAAAGATCTTAAAACCTGCTTCCTCGCAGATTTATTTGGTTTACGAAGGCGCTCATTTGTTACAGCGCTGCATTTGGTATAAATACCTTTCATGAACAGAATAATTTTTCTTTTGTCTTAACTCAGAAAATACGAAGCGGACAGCCTGTTTTCTTTACTTTTATTTCATCCTGATGCGTGAATCCCTTTAGGATAGGGTGTTACCAGTGGCGATCAGCGTTAGCAGAGCCCGGGCTGAGGCCAGGCTCCCCGGCAGCATCCCCGGGCAGGGTCGGGGGTGTCCCCTGCTTTGGGACAGGCTTGCGAGGGACCGGGAGCAGCAGGACCCGGCTGCGTCGGGAGGCCCCGGCTGCAGGGAGAGGTGGAGCGATGCAGACCGAGGGTGAGATCCGGCGCCGTCTGCCAGAGGAGATGCTGGGGTTTGGTTGAAAACAGGCGAATTGCCGGGAAGGTGGGCAGCCCTGGGGACTAACTAATCCCTGCTCTGCAGAGGCTGGCGTGTCCCCGGTGCGTGCTGGCAGGGAGTTCTCTCTGTCCTAATCCATCCCAGGCCCTGGGCTGGTTTGAGCAGCGAAACATCTTTTTCCTGTTACAAGCCAGGGCAGGTTTCTTGCTGATGCTGCATCCTTCCCCGTGAGCCGGCATTTCTGCCACACTGACTCATCCCCGCTTGCCGAAATTCAGTCGCTTAACCACCCCTCGCCTGGCCGTGCTCCTGCCCGGCCCCGGGGGCACCAGATGGGGACCGTTCCGGGGGTGCGACCCCCAAAACGGGCAAGTGGAGAGCAGGTACAGGACCACCAGGCAGCGGGGGCTTGGCAAGCCGCGCTAGCCACTGCCGGCAGGGCTTCTGCACGTGCCGCGGCTTGGAAAATAGCAACCCGACTTGGAAAATAAGAATAATGCAACTTGGAAAATAATAATAATGTTAAAATAACATGTGGGAAGAGGTGGGAGAAGCCAGAGGAAACTAGTTTGGGAGCTTGAACTAGGCACAAAAAGTAAAGGGAGGGTGAGTACAGACCCCCGTGGCTGGGGGGTTTCTTCCCTGCAGCTGCTACAGCAAAGGGGTGACTCTTCCTCCATCCCATTTCATGCCAAAAGCCACGGAGGGAGCCAAAATCCAAGCAAAGGACAAGGAGAGCACTTAGCAACGCTGTTATCTGATTTTAAGCAAGCGGTGGAGTTCAGCCTTCAGTGGCTTCCCGGACAGAAGCAGGAGCGAGCAGCCCTGATGCTTCAAAGCAACCTTGTCCCTGGGACATCTCTGGGCTGGTTTTATGGACGGGAGGGAGGACAAGAAACCACCTGCTCGTTGAGGTAATAAGTTCCTCAGCCCGAAACATTTCTCGTGTGGGTCTCCAGAATCCACGAGGCATTTGTTTAGACGTTGAGACTGTTTTGGTGAGAGCCAGTCTGTCGGCTGCGGCGTTAAACGCTTTCACATTTCCTTTTTTCCATTTTTCTTGGTCCCTTCAGCTGGATGCCTTCGGGTGGCGTTTCCTGCTCTGCAGACAATGCTGCATGGCAGAGCCGCCGGCGCCGGCAGCCAGGGGACGGTGAAAAGCAGGGTCAGCGTTCTCTGTGAAGAACTGGCTTTCTTTATAATGTCTTCAACTTTTTTTTTTCCAGAAAAAAAAAATAATAATCTGAGAATGTGCTGGCATTCAGCTTTGGAGCAAAACCTCAGATTTCATTAACAAAGCAAAGCACCTTCTTCTGGCTGATCTTTACTTAAAAATCCAACTTTCCAATTCTTCTTTGGCAGAAGCAGGGAACTTTGCACTAACTCTAGCATCAAATCTATAAACAGTGCGGATTGAGAGGTGATGCCTTGAGGATGATGCTTTTTCTCTGCCTTGCTCCGCTGTCCCCAACCAGGAGCAGCTCTGCACGGCGTGACCGGGCTGTCATGTCCAAGGTCAACGTGCATCCCCTCCGCTCTCACAGGAGCCGTGGCCAGGGAGGCTTGTCTCTTTTTATTTAAGCTAATTGCTGATAAACAGCTGCATTCTCGGTACACGGGCAGTTTGCATTGTGCCAGAGAGCGTTTTGGAAATCGGAGGCTCAATGCCATTCCCAGCAAAGTCCGTTGCCTTCAAAGCCAACAGCCAAAGGGCCACTAAACGCAGCTGAACTCACACCTCCATGCTTGGAACTCGGGGCCGTAGAAAAGCTTTTGATCTCGTGACAAACCGAAGGGATGCGAAGCTGCTTGCAAGCGCATTCACAAATGGAAAGCGAAGAGAAACTTGAAAAGCCCTAAAGCACCACGCGTGAAGGTGTTTGCTCTGTGACAGCGCTGGGGAGGGAAGAGTCGAGCACGTTGCCTTTTGGGAGAGCGTGCGCCGGGGACGTGAAGCACACCGGGATGCTTTTGCGAGAGGCAAAGCCCTCTAAACTTGCTCCGCTGCAGGGCAGCCGCTGCCAGCCACCCCCCGGGGGTGAACCTTCCGTCGCAGGATCCTTAATGCAGGTGATGATTTACAGGGAAGCCAGGATCCCCCACCGGTCTGCAAACGCTACGGCAGAGGGCATGTCCCGGGCTGCCACCTCGGCACGGGGATGCTCCTGGCTGCTGGGCATCGGTGCTGGCAAGGCAGGGGACCGCGGCACTCATCCTCCGCAGAGCACTCGGCCAGTAATGGCCTTACCAGAGCACGGACAGAAAAGCAGAGCGCTCTTCAGACACCTGGAATGTCTTAAAATCTGTCTCCAGAGTCTAAAAATGGCTCATCCTTCCTTTTTTTAGAGAGGGTTGTCTAGAAAATGCCAGCACCGAGTGCCCTTGGAGTCAGGTGAATGGGGAGCTGGGATCTGCTTTTGCTGCCTGATGGCGTTTCTGGTTTGGAAAGGCATTTGGGCTGCTTGGAGGAGGTGTTCTGTGAGAGTAGGAAGGCTTGTTGTAGTAACCCGCTTGCGTCTCGGAGTGGGTAACGTGCTTATTTTCTGCAGTGGACTGTTCTGGAGAAATGACCGAAAATATTCAATCCCTAACCTGCGTCCAGAGGAGCAAGAATTCCCAGTAAAAGCGATGCAAGGGCTGGAGTCACCCTTCCAATGCCACTGGCATGGAGGCGAGCAGCGGGGATGGGCTGGTGGGACTCATCCATGATGCCGCTGCTGGTTGTGATCTCGAGCCTCCACCAGATCTCAGGTCAAGGCTGTACTTTGCTTTTCTGAAGGTTTTGAATCCCCTCAGAGCGTGTGTTAAGAGAGGCCGTTACATTGCTTTCCTTTAAGAAGAAAAAACCCCACATTTTTGGTGTCAGTGTAAAAATTCTCATCCCTTTCCTTAGCCTACCCTGAAGCACGTCCAGCAAAGCCACCGCGCTCTGCAGGAGCCGGCTGGGCCACGCTGCCAGGGCACCATCCCTGCCCAGAGCCCATCGGCTGTTTGCTTCCTCCCGCTCTCGTGCATTAACACAATTTCCCCCTCCGTAGGGCCGGTGAAGCACGAAGCTGTGTGGGTACGAGCGCTATCCCTTGTTTAATCCCCGGGGGAACGTGGGGGGCTCGAGCAAACGGTGCACGGGCGAGGGAGGCAGCACCCCTTTCCCCACAACAGGGAGGAAAGCAGGTATGAAAAGCTTTTTTTTTTTTTTCCCCTCCCACTTTGCAAATGATTTTGTGCCCAGTTACTTTTACCGTTGCATATTTTCCCCTCCAGGAGGTTCAGCAGTGTATTAATCAAGCTCTCCTCTGATGTTGTGATTTTTATGGACTGCCAACTGCACACAGCCAGTTTGGCATCTTCTCTGACAAATCGAGGTTTGAATGGCTTTACCATTTGTAGTTAGGGCTTAGCTGCGTGTGTCGCTTCGGTAGAATTAAACTGGAAAAAAAAAAACCCTACCCAAACCAGAATTCATATTGCACAGCTCCAGACAGGGAAGAATTGCTCCGCATGGACAAGCGGAGGTAGCAGGAGCCTGCGGCTGCGGATAGCCCTGCTGTGGAGCCGGGGAGAAAATCGTAGTCATAATGGACAGTGCAGAATAGTTACGGAAGGGGGGTTCTGCGATGGAAAATTTCCCAGGGGAAAGATTCTGTTTTGGTCGGGGAGGTATTTAATCTTTCTTTGGTTTGAGAGGGGTGAAGTGCTTGGGGTGCAAGGGCTTTCCCAGGGCCTCTCCGGGGTGATGCCCTGGAGATGCACAGGGATCGGGCTGATGCTGGACGCTTGAGTCTTCCTTATGGGGGGGGAAAACCCAACCATATGATATTTTTTGTGCTGTATGTGTGGAAGAGGCGTGAGCAGCATCCAGCCTGTGCCGTGGTACCTGGGAACTCATCTAGACGGCGTGTGCCACGGGTCAGGCGGGGAATTCAGACCGCGGTTACTCAGCACAAGCTCTGCCCCAGGGGACTCATCCTAATAACGTTTGTTCGTTCAAAGTAAGAAATAAACAGGGAGAGACTAAATAAATAGGAAAAAAAATAATGCTAGCTAAGTAAACAAAGAAATTCCTCGGTAGCAAACACTTCTTTTACGGTTAGTGGTCTGTAAATATGGCATTGGGAAAGCTGCTTGGATCGTGAAGTCACCGCCGCCGCGCCGGACACCTGGGGAGCCTCAGGTTCGGGGTCTGCCTGGGAGAGGAGTGACCTTAAGTATAGGGGGGACCCCATCCCCGCAGCTGCTTCCTCGCCCCCCTGCAGCCCCGCGGTCCCCCTGGGGAGGCTGCGGCTCTCCCAGCCCCCTGCCCTCGCCGTCGGGTCCTGGGGCTCCAGCGATTCTTTTAGCAGGGTTTTAGCGTGCTTCAGAAAGTCATCTGTTCAGGGGCGGGTGCTTATAGCTGGGCGCCGATTGCCAAGACAGCGAAAAACACCCGACGAGGAATGTCTCGGCTATTGAATTTTGTATATATTTTTGCAAAAATATCATTTGCAGGGGCTTTGCTGCCTACCTCAGCCTGGCACCCCCGAGCCCCGGCCCAGCTATGAAAGTATTTGGCCCCAGCATGAGCTTGGTGGCATGGAAGGAGGGAAGCATCTTGGCGAGGGCTAATACATATGGCTTATGCTAATTGAGTGCTGGGAGCTAAGGGCCAAAGTTCTTCCAAACACCACAGGGGTGCCAAGTCTGTGCTTTCCGGAGGTTAAATTACTTTCCTCTTTTTAGAGGGGAAAAAAAAAAAAACCAAAACAACAAAGCCAGTGGGTCTCTGCAGCACTGCTTCACCGGAGGAGTTTCTCTTGGGTTAGTGTATATTCTGTCCCCTGAAGTTGTTTCTGGAGTTGGGTGTTGCTCGTGGCTGCCGCCTCCTGTGTTCCCCCGGAGAACGGGGTGGGTGGGGGTCTCTGGGTGTCTGTGCTGCCGCGGTCTGTGCCCACCTGGGCTGGCGAGTGCAGGTGGAGGGACCCCGCAGCCGGGGCGGGATGCTGCGGGCAGGACCCCCAGGCTGCTCCGGCAAGGAGGCAGCTGTTGAACGTCGGTCTTGTAACGTAACTCGGGATTTTCCTGCTCCCACAGGCAACCCCTTCGTGGGTGCCCTGGGTCCCGGCTCAGCATCTCCCCCTCCCCTGCAGCAGGCTGTGCCCAGGGCCATCCCAGCTGGGACTCGCTCATGTCCGTGGGGAAGGGTGAGTTCTGGAGAGACCCTGGGGCGCAGAAGTAGCCCTGGAGCATCCCAAAGTGGGGAACCTCCGGGTCGCTCCCCCTGGGTGCTGTGCTGGCGGGGCAGGGGAGACTCTCGCCTTCCTAGTCTCGTGCTCTGTAGAGACGTAACGTTTCCTGGCTTCGCGCGAAGCTGACGGTCCCGGGGAGAGGCTGGCTTTCTGTTTACATCAGCTTTTGTTTTGGACAACCAACTCTCCAGAGCTCTGAGCTCAGCAGGGCTGCGTGACGGCCAGGCGTGACGGCACCACGTGCTCGGCTGGCCCGCGCTCGCCCTCGGCAGACGGCTTTGGGCTGCTCCCTGTCGCCCGAGGGTGACGGATCCACTCGCGCCCGATCGCGCCCACCCGGGGGTCTGAGCGTGCCGAGCCCTCCGGGGAGCCGCTGGTGATGTGGCTTCGTGCTGCCTTTTCCCTTCCTGCCATGCCAGGGCTGCTTGCGGGTGTAATCCTGACCTCAGCCCCAGGCGCTGAGCAGCGTTTGGTGCTCCTGAGCTGGGGGATGTGTGTCACCTGAGCACCCAACCTGCACCCATCCTTCTCCTGAAACTGGGAGAAGCACCCCTGGGAGCGCCGGGCGCATCCTGGACCCCTCACAGCACCATCAGCCCGAGCCCTCTCGCAATTAAATCCCCGCACGACACCGTCGGCCTTTCCTCCGTTTATATTAGTGAATTAGAGATTTTGTTTTCATTCCTGGCCTCTGTTTACATTCCCTGTATCCTAGCTTAATTCTTCCAAAAGTCCAGAAGCAATAGCATCCAATAGATGACACCCTCGGAAAGGTCAGGCGCAAGGAGGCATCTGCCGCGGGGAAAGGCTCCGGTTTGGAAAAAATGACCACACGTGGGAAAACCTACAGTGAGTTGCTGGGCTGACTTCAACACGTAGGGGAGGAAGGTCAGGCAGCTGGCGAGTCGGTAGCACGAGCTCGCGTAGGGTTTGCTTTCAGGTCTGGAGGTGCTGGGGTGAGCGCTTGAGCTGGGGCTTGGACGCAGGGGTGGGAGTTAAAGTTACTCGTAGGTTTTTCTCCTGAAGCTCGCCTGGTTCAGCCCTGCAGCTTGGGGTCATCCCCGCGCAAGCTGCGAGCGCACGGTCAGGGCAGAATTCTCCTTATCCAGATTTCATAAGCAGCCCATCCAAGGATGTTAATTTGGGGAAGACACGAGATCTTCCCTTTGGGAATGGCTCAGGAATGGCTTGTGTAATTCCCTGACCAGAGCTGCAGCCAGATGAACTTGCTGCCTGGGTTGAAGCTGTCCCTGCCTGCTCGCTCCTTGCTTTTTACCGACTCGCGCCGGTGTCTGCAGAAAATGCTGATGGTCGGGAAGGTGAAAACCTTGCCCAGGGCCCAGGTGAAGAGTTCAGCTCCTGGGTTTTGCTTCTGCGGAAGGGACGGGGTAGTTGAAGTCCGGTGGTGCTTGGCCGCAGAGCGTGGATCATCTCCAATGTGCACAAGCCTTAGTTTGCACCTTGTTGCTTTTCTTGGAAACTGTCAGGCTTGCAGAGAAAACATGAGGGTTTCTTGGTCACAAACTTCTGACATCTGAGCCACGAGCAGAAACTTTTCTTGGGAGCCAGACTTGTTCGGGGTTGGAAGCTGGGGGCTGACCTTCCCCACCAAAAGCTGTTGCTTTGTTCCGTTTTCAGGAGAAAACGGTTTTGTTTCTCACTTTCTCTCCCAATTTGTTCCCGGCTGCCTGAGGGCTCGATGCCTCTCTCATCGGGTTGGTTTTGCAGCACTGTGGGATGCCCGATGAGCCGGCGGGGACGAGTCCTGCCAGCACCTGCAAAGTGCAGCATCCTGGCCCTGAGCACCCCCCTACCCCTACAGCGAAACCCAAAATAAAGAAAAACCCTCCCAAGGGCTCGCGGACAGCCAGGCAGAGCTCACAGCAAATCTTTTCCTACCGCCCTTCCAGGCGCCTGCGCGGGGACCGGCTGTTTGTTTGCAGCCGCGCCGGTCTCTATTGGAGATGTCGGCCCCGCGAGGAAGCGGCGCTGCCGGCCGGGCCTCGTCCTCTGCGATGCTCGTGCATGGAACCGCTCCCCTTGCTGCTGCGTTCATCGCAGTCAGCAGCTGGGAGATGGGGGGGGGGGGGAAATTAAAAATAAAAAAGTAACCCTCCTTCAGCTGCCTGGGTTTGTGTTTCGCCCCGTGGCAGCATGCAGGGGTCTCCCCAGCTGCCCCCGGCTCTGCGCCGCTGCAGGCAGAGATTTTTTGGAAAGCGCTGCCTGGGCTGGCTGAAACAGCGCTGAAATCGGAGCGGGATCCAAAAATGAAGTGGGAAGGCAGCTTTTAATATGCGCCCAGCTTTTTTCTTTTTACAGGATTAATATCATATGATGAATACATGAAAATTATCTTCTGTAGGCTTTTTAGACTTTAAGGAGCCCTGCTGCTGAGGTTTTCGCTGGATGTCATGGGATGTCCCCATAACAACTTTTTGCGAGGGGTTGAAATACTATTATTTCCTTGTTTTTCGTTTTCCCATCCATCGCTTCCACCGACAGCTGTTTACATTTTGGAAGTATTACATCAATATTATCACAGCACAGCTCCCCTCCTTTGAACTCCTGGCGTTTCTCGCTCATGCGAAGAGGCTCGGCCGCGTTAAGATGTCCGAGGGGAAGCGCTGATAACCCGGCAGAGCAGGGCTCTGCAGAGACGCGGCCACGCCGGTGACCCTATAGTTTAACCCAGTTTTGCAGCCGATCAGTTGAATAAGCCCCTGCTATCCCCATCGGGTCCAATTTAGACTAACGAGAACCCCCCAGGGATTCGCAGGCTGCTTGCAGACAACCAGCGAAGACAGACGGAGCGGAAGGGGTCTGACGGATGTCGCTCCGGAGCCCGCAGCAGCTCCCGGGGTTTCTCCCTTCGCTTTGCTGCACAGGAGCCGCGGCCGGTGCGGAAAACCCCTCGCAGCCGGTCCTTTGGCAGGAGCGGAACAGCGGATCCCTGTAAATCCGACTTTCCGCTGGTTTCCAGGTCGGGGAATTCGAGGCAGGAGGCAGCTGCTGCCGCTCGCTTTTCCATGGAGGTTTTTAACTTCTGGAACGCTGTGCTTGAAACCCCGCTTGCCCTCTTTGGGGAGGGAGAGAGAACACGAGGCCCGGGACCCTTCCTCTGGTGTTATTTTCCCCCTTTCCTCCGTAACCCTCCAAGCCGGCCAGTTCCAGCAATCTGCTTCCCAACAACCTCTCTGAAAACGGAACCAAGATGCAAATGTCAAGATTATATAGGCCTCTTGTAATTTTTTGTTTGTTTGTTTTTCCATGAAAAAATGGCGTGGCTCCCAACTGGATGGGAGAGTTTCGTTCCCAGCGAGGGATTTCCCCACACGTGCCCTGTCTGTGGCCCCAGGCTGGGAGTAGGAGCAGCGAGGCTGCGACTTCGGCTCCGAGCATCCCCTTCCCAGGGATCCCTCCCTCCGTGCTCTGCTTACTCGGTGTTTTAAATCGCAGCTGTGCTTCCTGCCCGAGCTTTTCAATATCTCCTTTTATTCCCTAAAAACTCCTTTTTAACTTCCACCAAGCCAGAAATGCATTCTGTTCCCTTCAGCTGTTGCTGTCCCCTGAAATTCTGCTTTTTCCTCCAGAGTTATATAGGGGGAAAACAGCTGGGAAACGTAGTTAAGAACTGAAAATATCTGTCCAGCAGCGTTTTGCTGGTGGAAGGAGCACTGTACAAACAAGCTAAAGAGCATCCGCATCTCTGAGCCGCTTTGGATCCTACTGCTGCTTTGATCTCCGTTCCAGACATGTGTCCTCTCCCGCCTGCAGACCCCAAACGTGTATTTTCAGGAGGGAAGAGGGGAGAATGAAAAGAAACTGGATCTCCCAGACACTCTGTTTCATCCAAGAGTGTCTCGAGCGGAGCTTATCTCCTTCCCGCAGACCCCAAACTGTCCGACAGACACTCGGTAGACAGAGATATTGGCGTTTGGACCTATCTCAAAAGATCTTCGCTCTTGGCTGGGTGGGAAGAGGGACAGAATCCCCATCCAGGACCTTCCCTTGCTCTCCTGCTCCGAGGGGAGGAGAGCTGGCACCACGGCGGTGGCTGCAGCGGCGCTGGCTTTGCTGTTCTGGCTGCAAGGCCGGTCTCACCGAGCGTGATCGCTGCAGGTAGTAACTGCACGTGGAGATGCTCCCGTTCGCAAACAGGGCCTGGGCTGGAGGGTGAGCAGGGAAGGACCTCCAGGGTCACGTCTCCTGTCTGAAAACAAACCAAAGACTGGATTTAGCTTTCCTGCTTGGAAAAAGTGGAAGCAAGGCGGTGGCTGGTCCTACCTCGCCAGCGGAGCCGCCCCAGCCGGGCTGTGCGGTCTGGTCCACGGGTGCTCGGGGCTGCGTCCCAGCCCCAAAGCCCCACTGCGGTCGGAGCTGAGCTCCTGCTGGAGCTGCCTCCTGGGCGCCTCCTCCGAGGGGTGTCCCCAGCCCAGGGAGGAAGAGGATGGAAGGAGAAAATCCCACCGTGGGGGTGCTGCTGTGCTCCGGGTGTTTTGGGCTGCTTAGTCCAGCCCAGAGGTGACGGGGCCCTACGTGACAGCGCTGGCTGTTGCGAGGACATTGGGGATACTGGCCCAAGAGCCGTGTGTGGCAGGAGCACCCCACCATGCCCGGGGACAACCCTGAGAGAGGGGAAGAAAACGCTCATTAGCAGTTTTCCTCCTGCTCCTTTGCCGTTTGCTTCCCACCCGGGCTCTCCGGCGTGCCCGTGCCAGCGGCGATGTGCTCACGCCTGGGTGGGTGCTGGGGAAACTAGATGGTACGACCAGGTGTCCCAGTGCTGCGTGGTGCCCTGTGGCATCGCAGCAGCCTCCTTGGTGCTGTGGGCACCAGCCCAGCTCTCCTCCGCCCCGGGGGTGGCATCTGAGCAGAGGTGGCACCTAAGCAGAGGTGGTACCCAGCTGGAGGTGGCATCTGAGCAGACGTAGCACCCAAGACTAGGTGGCATCTGAGTGGAGGTAGTGCCCAAGCAGAGGTGGCACCTGAACAGAGCTGGCACCCAAGTGGAGGTGGCTGGAGGTGGCATCCAAGCAGAGGTGGCACCTGAATGGAGGGGACACTGAGCAGAGACGGCTGGAGGTGGCACCCAGGGAGAGGTGGCACCCAAATAGAGGTGGCACCTGAGTGGAGCTGGCACCAGAGCAGCTGTGGCCCGACGTGGCACCCCACAACCGTCAGTGACCCCGTGCAGACCTTCCGTCGCCCAGCCCCCATCGGGGCGAGGGGTCCCCGGGGGACCCCCGTGGGGTGCCGCAGGGAGAAGACCAGGGCGCTGCCGTGGGGTTGAAGTTCCCTGCCGTCACGGCCCTGCTGGGAAGCCGATCCCTAAAGGGTGCCGCGGCCGTGCGAAGGCTGTCCCCTCTCCCGTCCTCTCCTGCTGTACCTCCTACAAGTTTCGCTCGTCCCTCCCACTCCCTCCCAATGCTCTCCTTCTGTCAGGGAGCCGGGAAAGGCTGGGGATAAGGAAAGGGCTCTGCAAGCGAGGCTACCAGTCTGGCTGGCTGCCTCCCGCGGATGCTCGGGGCCGGGGAGCAGGGCAGCCGGCGCTCCCATGGACCTCCCCAGCAGGATGCTCCTCGCCTGCTCCCTCTGCCTCCTGCCCGGTAAGCGCCCGCTCCCCCTCCTGCGCCCACCCCCATTCCCCAGGCAAAGGGAAAGCAGCCGGGAATAACTTTTGCTTATTTGGAAAAGGTACCGGAGAAAGCCCAGGGTTAATAAGGCTGTTGGAAAAGTCTTCCCGGGAGCAGGAGGGAGGGAGCGAGGCGGGCGCCTTCGAGGCGGGCGAAGGGGAGTTGAAAGGGATGGAGAGCTTTGATGGGCTCCCAGGAATGAGCAGGCGGGCGGGCGGGCAGCGCGGCGTCCTCCCGGCCCCCCTCCTCGGCTGGGCTGCACTTGGAGTGGGATTAGTGAGCGTTTTTATGAAGCTTCAGATGGCGGGGGAGGAAAAAGCCCCCCAGAAATAAAGCCAGACCCTTTTACCTCGAGTTAACTTTTGTGACCCACAGGTGGTTTGTCCCGTTGCACACGAGGGGGCTGCGCAAAAGAAAATTGCTGGGGGTTCAATAAGTTAAGAGAGGTTTTAGGCCAGCGTTTTGTTTCGGGAGGCGAGCCTGCAGCTTCCCCCCGTTTGGCTCCGTGGGTGCAGGACGAGCCCTGCCGGGGCTGGGGCAGGAGGGGGGGGTTTATGCTTCTTGCTGGCTCCTCGCCGTCGCGCTCGGGCTCGCTTCTTGCAGAAGGAGACTCCCCGGCAGCGGTCATTTTTGCTGCAATTACATCTGGCATCCTCCCGCACGCAGCCCAGGCTCGGAGCAGCCAGGCTGGGACCGCTCGGTGCTGCAAAGGGGAAAAAAGAGCTTTTCCCCGCTACCGGGAGTGCTGCCACTGGCTCACACCTCCCCGCCAGCCTGCAGCTCTTCTGCCACTGCAAACATTTCTAAACATCCTGATGGAAAAGCACGCCAGGGTTTGGGGGGGGGGTTTTTTTGCTGCTTTTATTTTTTTCCCCTTTCTAATTGCACTGTTGCTCGATCCTTTAAAGCAAGCCGCAGCGGCGCTGCCTTTCTTTGCTTAATAGGGAACATGTGTGCCTTGCATGGCGGCGGCGAGCGTGGCGGGGCGCGGGGCTGCCTGCGTGGAGCTGCCGGGGCCGATCGCTCCGGCTCGGAGACCGCGGCGCAGCCCCGGCCGTGCTTACGTGGGCGACCGAGTCCGTGGGGTGAACTCCCCTTAAAGAGATGCTGCTCGCAGATAGACGGCGGTTATGGCAGAGCGCAGTCAGGGGAGGTGGCAAGTCGGCGTCTCCGTCTCGGGCCGAACAGAAATGCTCCACATGAGCGTCCCTGCCCACGGGTGTCCCTGCCCACGGGTGTCCCTGCCCACAGGGGTTTCTGCCTGTGCCTGGAGTGGCCGGCGATGGCAGCGCTGCCACAGCCAACGCGAGCCGTGTGCCGGCGAGAAGGGTTAATGCTTCCAGCGCTCCGTGGTGGTCTCCGGACCGGGATGCATTGTGGCCACCGGTCGATATATTTTGCCGAGGACTGGCGCTGGCGTTTTGCCACCTGGACTGAAAGCAAGTTTGTGTGATGTGCGGGACCCCCCGGGGCCCGGAGCTGAGCTGAGGGTGCCGGGTTGGGATCTGCATCCTCGGGAATGGTCCCGTCGTCCTGCGGGCAGCGCTGCCTGTCCTGGCGCAAACCCTCGGGTGCTTCCCCCGAGGGAAACCCCTCTCCCCGCTCTCTCCAGCGGCCCCGGGGGAACCTCCTGCACTCGGGCTCTGTCCCCGCTTGCGTCTTCCCACGGGCTGGGAGTCGCCGGAGGCACCGCGGTGTCCCCGGCGCTTGCTTGGTTATTACTTGTCACTGGCAATAGAGCCGAGGGAGGAGGCGGGTGATGCCGGCGCCCGGCAGGCGATTCCCTTCCAGCAGGCACCTTGCAGGGCCAGGGCCCCAGCGCCAGGCCTCCGTGCCAGCCCCCCTTGAGGACAACCCAAGGTGTCCCCTACACTTCAGATGGGGCCAGCTCCTCTTCCCCGAGGCTTCGGTGCAAGCAGGGCGCAGGTCCGGGCCAAAAGTGGGACCCCCGCCAAGGGGTGCTGAGCCGTGGCTTGTTAAAATAACACCTTTAGTGGCTGCGGGTGGCCCCGTTGCTCGCCGACACCGCGCGCTGGCAGGGAAGCTGCGGCTTCCAGAAGGATCCAGGGAGGATGCACTGAGATGCGGTAACTTCCCTTGTGTCAGACCATGCATCTCTTTTCCTTCGCTGGTTTAGTTTTCCAGGGAAGGTAGTCGGCTCCTTCCCTCTCCAAAGGGTCACCAAGTAGTAAAGCCATCATGCCTGCTCCATGGGGCACGTTTGGGGTCCAGGTGGGTTCCCAAGGGACCCTCCAGTCCAGGCTTTGATGGTGGGTACTTAATTTTGGGTGGCTGCACAGCCCCAACGACGGGACTAAGGGATCCCACCTCCCCACCTACCAGCTGTCCATCCACCGGCCAAGGTTTGGCCAGGAAGGTCCAATAAACAACCCCCCCAAGGTACATGGGGCTCTGAGAAGCCAACCCCCCCCCTGACTCCCATAACCTATTGCATTCCTGGCATCTCCCTGGGAAGGGGCAGTCAGAGACCTCCCATTATTTATTCCTGATGCCGTTTGTGTTATCGCTAATGAATGCGCTGCGAATGAATAATCGACACGTTCCTTAGGGCTGCAAAATGTGGCCATCAAACAGCTCCTCCCCGGCTTTTGGGGGGCCAGAAAGCTGGAATTATGGAAGCACAAGGTACTTGTGTAGCTAACGCCCCGGGGCTGTTTGTCAGACATTTTGTGGGTAACCAGGAATGTTACAACACACGAGCGGGCGATGACTGATCCTCTGTTCATCCTCAGTATTCCCTGGCTCTCCATCCACCGCTGCAGCAGCCACCAAACCCTGGGCTGTTTCCTAATAGCTGATGACAAACGCTGGCTTTGAGATAGCGACCTGGAGAGGAATTCAGTGCTTTCAGCATCTCATTCGGCAAAGAACGCTTGGTGGGAATTAAAGCTAGAGGGAAGCGCGAGGACACGTGGCCCACTCTGCTCCTTCTCGGGGCCTGCTAGCTTTTGCCCAAATACCCTATATCAAGCTTAAACCTTTTCTAGTTGAGCCAAATATTTCAATCCTAAGAAAAGAAAAAGCAATGTGCGTGGCAGATGGGTTGCAGAGGAGCATCCGATGCCACCAAAGCCCACGTGGGGGTGGGGATGGGGTCTCAGGAGCCCAGCCCAGCGCTGGGTGGCCAGTGGCATCCCCAGGGATGCTGAGGATGCAGGGGCCACAGTGGCGATGCCGGGGTCCGTGGACCCATCGCAGAGGTCACCTCTCCTGCACGCGCTTGAGTGACGAGAGAGGAAGCGGGAGCGAGAACAGCAAGGCGAATTTCAAAGTGCCAGACCGAGCTGCTTGACCCCGGCACGCTCCAGGTTTTTGGCAGATGTGAGCTTTCCCCCCGCCACGCGCTGCCGGGCTCCTCCAGCGAGCAGCTCGCTCGTCCCTGCGAGAAAGCGAGAGCCTGGCGCGGCACGTGCTCTTCTCACGTCCCATTCGTACCCTTTGCCTTGGGTCACCTGTAGTGCCCCCAAATCCCGTACCTGCTCCCGTGCCGCCCCTGGGGACTCACAGCACCCCGGCACCGGGGGAGCTGCCTTTGCCCCGGGGAATTCGGCAGAAGAGCCCGTGTGGACCCGGACGCAGGTTCCCGTGGGCCAGACTCAGCCGCAGCCTTTGAGATGTTTCCCCCACCCGTGTCGCTGTCCCGTGTCAGCTTGGCCTCTCTCCAGAGACTCTGTCCCGAGCTGAGAAAGTGCTGGAGGCAGCACGACAGGCTGGGTTTGCATGCTGCAGTCAAAAAAATTGCCTGTATTTTCCCCACCATCAAAAAAAAATAAGGAAATTCTTCCGGCAGCTCCACTGCCCGGCTCACGTCTCCTTGAATCGCAAAGGTTTGGAGCAAAGGCAGCGAGCTAAAGCCCCAAACCTCTCACGGCAGCAGAAGCAGCCTTGGGGCACTGTAGCAAACGGCACCGGACGGCGTTACGAGGCCTTCCCGGAGTCCCTTTGCTGGCGGTGAATCCCGTTGCCTGCCCAAGGGATGCAGGCAGGAGGCACGGGCAGAGGCACGGGCAGGAGGAGGGTGCTGGGGGCCCAAGAGCATCCCGCTCCTGGAGGTTTCCCTTACAGGGAGGACTTATTTTTATTCTATTTGGCAGAAAAGGTGGCTTTTATTCCCAGTATTGTTTCCCAAATGTGTGGTGTTTTTGTTTTTTTTTTTTCTTTTCAATATTTGACCTGACAAGAATCAAAAGCTTGGACTCGACAGAAGCTCCAGCTCGGAAAGGAGGTATTTGAGGCTTCCTGCCTTGGCAGCATCGCAAGCAAAACATGTGGCTTTTGGTCACTTATTTATGACAGTGATGTCACTCCTGACAAGAAAATGAGACTCGGTTCTTCGGGTTGCTAAATCTCCTTGACAACCTCTCAAAAAGCTCCCATTACTTTAAGCCAGTTTAAATGTTCTCTGATGATATTTTTTTTTCTTTCTGCCTCGAATGCACCCACATCTGTCGGCTTTCTGAAATTCCTCTCCTCTGCCATCCACTGCCTGGAAACTTTCTTCCAGATCAGTTTGCTTTTCCAGCCCCACTGCCTCGTAGAATCACAGAAGGGTTTGGGTTGGAAGGGACCTCAAAGATCACCCAGTTCCACCCCCCTGCCATGGGCAGGGACACCTTCCACCAGACCAGGTTGCTCCAAGCCCCGTCCAGCCTGGCCTTGAACCCTTCCAGGGATGGGGCAGCCACAGCTCCTCTGGGCAACCTGTGCCAGGGCCTCAGCACCCTCAGAGGGAAGAATTTCTTCCTTAGATCTCATCTAAATCTCCCCTCTTTCAGTTTAAAGCCATCACCCCTTGTCCTGTCGCTCCATGCCCTTGCCAAAAGTCCCTCCCCAGCGCCCCCGGTCCCCGCTACCTCCCGCGAGCGGATGCTCCAGCGCGGTGAGCGGCACAGGCCCCTTGCAGCGCTTCTCCCTGCTCCCCCCGGTTCAGAGGCCTTTGCACTTAAAGAAGCATTCGTGCTATTTGTTTGGGGGTTTATGTTGCTTTTCACGACCAGCCTGGCTGCCTTTTGCAGGAGGCTGGGGCTGCACGATGGGGTGCTAAAGCAAGGAGCCATGGGATGGGGGTCCCCAGCTGCCCCTCGAAACCTCTGCCGGGGGTTCTGCCGTGCAAACTCAGAGAAACTCTGCTGAATGCAAAAAATGAGAAGAAAACCCGTGACGTCCTCTCTGACGCTTGCTCTGCGCCCAAGTGAAGATGCCTCTGCATTACCGGCAATTGAACCTTGCTTGAAATACAACCCCCCCTCCCCAAAAGACCCCCCTCTTCCAGCCAGGCCCAGGGCGTCACCCCGTCTCGCTGGCGGCAGTGATGTGACACCCCGGGGTGCTCCCAGCTCCCCACGACCTCCCCGCTCCCCTTGCCCATCGCTCCTCTCCGTGGCCAGTCCTGGCCTCCGTTTCTCCACTGGGTAACAGTTAACTCAGAGGAGGTTTTAATTTGTTTTGTAATGTTAAATAAGGTCAATCTACCACAAAATATGCTGGCTCTCATCCTCCCGTCTCCTCCCCCCCCCCCCCCCCCGCTTTCTAGAATTTCTTTTGTAGGATTTTAAAGCTCCTTACCTCAGCTCTCCTTGGCGAGACTCCGCGGTTCTCTGCTTACGGAGCCAACGTTGCAGATTTGTTCCTATGACTGCAAAAAAATCAGGTTTATCCCCAACATTCCTACCTATAAAACCACTTTCCATCCTGAATTTTTCTGCCTGGGAAGCGGCATTCCCAGCCTCTCCTGTTGACGACTCCTTTATACCCCTATAAATACCAAACGTGATCCTTCTGCTGCTTTTAAAGCCGTCCTTAGTAAGGATGCCAAGATCTTTTATTTGCATGAACCATCCAGCAGCTACTTTCCGCCCGAAGGTGAATGAAGAGCCGGGATACCCTGGCTATCAGTATCCGTCCCTGCAGCACCGTCTCCCACGCGGTCGCTCCTTGCTGGGACCTGGGATGTCGCCCCTTTATGCTTAAGAAAACCCGAGGGGAAAATAATATTAAGAAAAGAACCACCTGAAGCCGTGAAGCGTTTGCACCCGTGGAGAGTTTGAGCGTGCTGCTGGCCTGAGCCAAAGCGCGTGTGTCTCTGGATAAAGATGAGCACCGGGATATCATGGGCTCCTACCTGCTGGCTGTGGGACACGGACCATGGGACAGGGGTGGCTGCGGCGTTTTGCAACCACCAGTGACAGAGGCAACACAGTGCCGGAGCTCCTTGGCCCGGATAGTGCTCTTCCCCCCTGCCCGGGGGTGATCATGGAATCACAGAATCGTTGAGGTTAGAAGAGACGTTTAAGATCATCGTGTCCAACCGCTAACCCAGCACTGCCAAGGCCACCACTAACCCATGTCCCCAAGCGCCACATCTACACGGCTTTTCAATCCCCCCAGGGATGGGGACTCCCCCACTGCCCTGGGCAGCCTGTGCCAGGGCCTGACAGCCCTTTCGGGGAAGAAATGGTTCCCAAGATCCAACCTAAACCTCCCCTGGCGCAACTTGAGGCCGTTTCCCCTTGTCCTGTCGCCTGTTCCTTGGGAGAAGAGACCGACCCCCCCTGGCTCCAACCTCCTTTCAGGGAGTTGCAGAGAGCGAGAAGGTCTCCCCTCAGCCTCCTTTTCTCCAGGCCAAACCCCCCAGGTCCCTCAGCCGCTCCTCACAGCACTTGTGCTCCAGACCCTTCCCCAGCTCCGTTGCCCGTCTCTGGACACGCTCCAGCCCCTCAGTGTCTGTCTTGGAGTGAGGGGCCCAGAACTGACCCCAGCACTCGAGGTGTGGCCTCGCCAGGGCCGAGCACAGGGGGACGATCCCTGCCCTGGTCCTGCTGGCCACACCATTGCTGATACAGGCCAGGATGCCGTTGGCCACCTTGGCCACCTGGGCACACTGCTGGCTCGTATTCAGCTGCTGTCAACCAGCTCCCCCAGGTCCTTTTCCGCCAGGCAGCTTTCCAGCCACAAATGATCTTTGCCCCCAGCCAATTTCTCCCATGAATCCATCCAGGAGGGCTGTGGACACAATTCAGGGCAGCTCCTGCACCCACGGATAGGCACAGGGGCATGTCCAGCAGCCCCAGAACACCCCGGGCCTGGGGAGATTCACTTGACGGCCCCGTCTGCGCACCCAGCTGCTGGTCCGGCTCCTGCAGAGGGAGGAGCTGCCAGACCGATGCCCCAGGGTTTGCTCCCTGGCAAGCAAATTGCTCTTGCAGGTTGATCCACATGGGCTGTGAGCGCTGGGCTCGCCGGAGCTGGGATGCCGTGGCCAGGGATCCCGCTCCTGCTGTCCCATGGGAAGGGGCATCCTCCAGAGCAGCCTCGGGGAGAGGACTAAGCCCAAAAACTGCCCTGTCCGGGTCTGGGCGTCCATCCTCGGGGACATCCTTCTCCAGAGCCACGTCTCCCTAGCAAACCCCGCAGTGGCACTGGCTTTTGGATTTGGAAATGTGAATCCCAGCTTTGGCTCTTTGGTACTGCGAAACCCTCGGGGAGAGCAGGAGGTGCCCACGGGGGCAGCTGGGCTGGGTGATGGGCTCCAGACAGGGCACATCTGGCGTGGCCACACATTTTCTATGTACCCCCAGCCCGTGGTCCCTGCTGGGGTGCGTGGGGACATGGTGGTGGCCATCTCCACCACGAGCAGCTGCTGCTCCACAGCTGGAGGAGCAAAGCGCTGCAGAGCAGCATCGCCCATCACAGGGGGCTTGAGGAGATGTCAGAGGGGAGGAGGGTGCTCTCCTCTCGCCGCCTCATGCCCATCCTAGCAGCCCTGGCTCCAGCTGATGCACTTTTACAGCAGCCTAGAGGAAAAACACTTTTTCCTTTATCATAAACCAGAGACGTACTTCTGCTTTGGTAGCAGTGGTGGGCACCAGCTACACAGCCCCGAGGAGCACGTTGGTGCCTGCCGGGGTGAAGCCCCTTTGCAGGTGGGCTGGGGAAGGGGGCTGCCCTCCAGGGCTTGTGCAGCTGCGGCCTCTAAATCCTAAATGAACCTGCTTAAAGCTGCAGCCCTGGGGCTGGCTGCTCCCTGGGGCTCAGTGCTGGAGAGAGGAGAGCTGGGTGGCTGCAGGTGAGGTGGGGCTGGGGTGCTTTGGATCTTGCAGCCTCCTCTCCATCATGGCTGGCTGCGGGAATGCTGTGCCACAGAGCTGCTGTGGTGGGGTAAAACCGTGTAGGACCCTCCTGGGGCACATAGTACAATTTGGGGGAGCAGCATTCCCAGGATGGTTGAGGTTGGAGGCACCTCTGGAGGTCGTCTAGTCCAACCCCTGCTCAAGCAGGGTCACCTGGAGCAGGTTGTCCAGGGCTGTGTCCAGCTGGGGTTTGAATATCTCCATGGGTGGAGACTGCCCAGCCTTTTGAGGTGACCTGTTCAGTCTCTGACCACAGTGAAAAAAGTGTTTTCTCCTGCCACCTCAGCACCTTGGCTGACGGGATCCTTCTTTTCTCTCCCCAGGGTTCAGCGACACCTTCAACATTGACACCAAGAGGCCCAAAATCATAGCCGGCTCGAAGGAAGCGTATTTTGGCTACACGGTGCAGCAGCATGACATCGGGGGGAAGAAATGGTAAGTGAGCTCTGCGCCGGGCTCTGAAGAGGAGGGGGTTAAAGCGCCCTACCCGAAATGCTGCATATCTCCTCCTGCTCCAGCCGACCGCTGCTTTGGGGTGGGCAGTGCTGCGGATCCGAGGGAAACTGAGGTTTGCTCTTGGTCATGCTGGTGCCAAGCCCGCCTGGGCAAAGTAGAGAATAAAAACCCTCTTCCTTTCAAAAAGAGGAATTTTATGTGGGGGATAACAGTATCTTTTGTGTTTGCAAGGTGTATGTGTAGGGAGGGTGCTGGGCTCTGGCCCCCGCCCGGCTGCCTCTCGGTGGCAGGTGCCGTGCACGGGGCTCTGCTCCAGGCAGGTTCATGGTTCCCTGGGGCCCCTCGGCCTCCGACGCTTGCTGGAAACCCATCTGGGTTTTGGGTTGAGGCCATCCCGTTTTATATTGTTTCCACCAAAGAGCCGCGGTCTGCAGAAGCGCTCAGACCTGCCTGCGTCCGTCAGGAGTGCAAGATGAGACTCAGATGGGCTTTGCCGGGGTTTTGGGTTTCGCGGCAGGTTTTGCTCCTGGCCAGGGCTGATCCCTGCTGGGGGATCCTGTGCAGATGTTGGCAGAGACCCTTGGTGCTCTCCAGGAGCACATCTGGATGCTGCAGTGATGAGGGCAGCTCAAAAGTCCATGAAATTCCCTGCAACTCAATTCCTGCAGAGCTGAAGGATCTGCCCCAGCGGTGGATGACAGCCAGGCTTCAGGCAGCAAGCAAACACGTAATTAATGCAGATGGATACCCCTGAAATTAAAAAAATCCGACCTGTGCTGCCTTCGCATGACCTTTGCTGGTGCTGGTGGGGGGTGTTGGGCTGGACCCTGCTCTGTGTCCTCAAGCCGAGCTGATATTTCGCTGCAAGGAGGAGCAGGGAGGTTTGGCTTTAACCTTGGGCTCCCCAGCTGCCGTCAGCACAGCCTGAAACCTCCCCGCTCGCCGCTTCGCTTCTGTTTAATGGAAGGTTGGGGCCAGCTGCCCAGGCACGCTGCGGTGAGCCTTTCCGCTGGCTCCGAGCCCTGGTTTCCCGCAAGGATTGTGTGCTTTTCCCAAACGGTACCGTGCATCCAGTTAATGGGGTGATGCTGATGCTGCAGCCCCCGTGCTGCATCGGGGCTGGGGGGGCCGTCTGGGCTCCGGTGCTCCCGGCTGCATCCCGGGGAGCCGTTAGCAATTAAATCCGTGCTGGTGTTTCCACTCCCCGGGTCACCGTTTCCTTCCGCCGTCCTGCAGAGACCCGAGTTAATATTCATAAAGCTTTGAATGGTGGGATAAGGTTCGGCTTTCCGCTGGGAGCGTGTGCTCTGGGATGGGCTGGGAAGGGAGGGGGTTGCCTGGGGTGCAGCCCGTGAAGCTGCCTCTGCCCCGCTGCAGAGACGGGTCCTGAGCAGGTATTTCAGCACCCGGTATCCCCTCTGAAGTTGAGACTCGCATCTGCGTGGCAGCGATGAGCTTTTCCACTGCGTCAGCACAAGACGGAGCGCAGGATTGCTCGCAGCCGGGCTGAGTCTCCTCAGGAGCGGGACCATGCCAGGTACCAGAGCATCCTCGCAGGGGGACATCCCCGTGGTCCATGAGCGGGTTTGCACGCAGCGGTTGGGGAGCGTTCTCCTAGAGCTGACCCTGGATGGGGCTGTGTCAGGGACTGGGTGGTCTCTTGGGGTCCTTTTCATCCTCGCTGTCCATGAACCTGTGCTATGGGACTGGTTCCCAACTGGCCAGCTTGCACTTAACAAGCCAGAAGCCAGAAATATCTAGCATGAGACAGCCCTCCATCCTTTCTTCGCTTGAGAACGTGGATATTTACCCAAAGAAATGCTTTTTTTGGGGGGAGTAAAGAATTTTGGGCAGCCTGACAGCACAACAGCTTGTGGCCAAAGCCACCGGAGCACGGCATAAACACGGCTGTCGAGTAGTTCCAGTAAATAAAGCAAATTCCTGCAACGTCCGCTGCTCGAGACCTGGGTGGGGTGGGCTGATGTTAACGGATGATGTTGCTCTGCTTGGCGTGAAGTCTTCCATCCTCGTCTCCCTCCAAGTGATGCTGGAGCACGTCTGGGCGGCACTGTGTGCTTAATTTCGAAGGGAATCTCAGCCCAGCCTGGTGCCACCATCCCTCGCTTGCTCCTGGGCAGAGCCCAGGCACGTCTGCGGGATGGTGGGATGGGGACCGTGCTCTCCAGGGCAGTTGATCTGATGCTTCAGAGCACGCGAGCTCTTCATTTGCACAGACCTCTGCTGTGAAATATTTTCTATCAGGAATGGATCCAAAACCCCAAAAATTTGGTGGTATTTGCACTGGCCACTGCAAGAGACTCTGGCTCCGCAGAGGTGTCTGCCGGGTCAGGGCTAAGCCTAGGAAAGGCTGTTCAGAGATCGCGGTTCCCCAAAGCAGATAAGGAGCAGGAACCCAGCGTCTTTGCCATCGCATTCCTCCCTGCCTCTGCTTCTGGAGAATATCCCTTTTCCAAGTGTCACTTCATGCTAAATGCACCAAAAGTCTCCCCTTGGCGGAGCGCGGCGTGACCGGGTGCGAATGGCACGCAGGCGCCTTGCTCAGGGTGCTCGCGTGCCACCGTGCCCCTCAAATGACAAAACGACATCCATAGGTGCCGTGGGTGCGAAACCCTCCTGGGACCGCAGCCGAGCCTTGCTCCCGAGGAAGGACCGTCCTCGCCCACCCCTGGGCAGGGGATGCGGGGCAGGGATGGGCCGAGCCTGGCCCATCCCTCGGCCCATCTTGGGGAGGTCCTGGCCGAGGCGTTTAGGAGGGATCCCGTGCAATTCCCCCCTGCCCCTCGGGGTTCGCTTTCCCTGCCAGGCAGGGACGGCAGCAGCAGCGAAACCATGGGACGTTCAGTGCCTGCGTGGGCTGGTTTTGCTGATCTGCAGGGAATTCTCCCTGAAGTGATCGCTCCGAGAGACCCTGTGGAGCCTGGTGGAAAACACCGCTTTTTGGGGATGTTTTCAGCCCAATTGTAGCTATAGGTGCTGGTTTAGGCATGATCCTGGCTGCACCCCGGCAGAGGGACTGCAATTCCCATGCCATTTTCGGGCTCTTAGGCTTTTTTCTCATGCCTTCGAGCTGCCACCGTCACTGATGGGGTCCTCGAGGGCCGGCTTCCCTAGGCAGCAGCGGAGGGAGGATTTTGCCTCCTTTCCCAGCAGGACACTGGAGCAAAGACCAGCTCTGGCTCATTTTGGCCCTCCTCACATCTCCTCTGCCAGCATCAGGCAGGACACAGCTGTAGTTTTCTCTTCTGTCGGTTCCTCTGCATGAAAAAAAAAACGGATGTTCTCTGCACAGAATGAGTGCGTGTATATACATAAGTACAGCGTCTATTTGAATATGCAATTATGTAGTATAAAATGTCTATTAAGTATGTGTACGCAGTTTAAAAATGAAGCCACCATGACTCACTCTGGTTAAAGGATAAATGACTGAACAAACAAAACATCTATAGTATAAACCGAGGACGTACAGAGAGAGCAGGATAATAATTGTGCCGAGCCTCGGCCAACCCCAGGAGCTGACGCGAGGCAGAAGAAATGGAGACGCTAAGATGAACCCGCAGTTACTGGTAACGCAGAAGCCAGACAAGCAGCTTTGAATACCATCCCTGCGGAGTTCCACAAAATCCACTGAAACGCAGAAGAGCTCCGGGAAACTAAATGGTTATCTCAGAAGCGTGGTTCGTATAGGAGCGATGGTTCCTACAACGTGCAGAGACCCGGCTGCCAAATACCAAATGTGGAATCTGAGGACTTTGGCATCTATCCTTCAGTCTGAGTCTTTTAATGCTGCTTTTGGCTGGCGTGGATGGGTTTAGAAGGCTTTCAAAGCAGCTTTTATACGTATATATTATTTTTTATATATATATACACACACATATATAATGTATGTGTATGTGTGTAGAGGCATATTTGAGTGTATACAAACTTGTATATAATATTCTCTAGGTCTATTTTTACTTGTGACTATTTCCCTTTTTCTAACCTTTCGGGGAGGGAGCCAGATCGTTTGCACGTGGGGGCTGTAACTGCAGCCCTGATAGTGGAAAATCTGGGAGGAAAGAATTCAGATTATTAAACTCCAGGGGAAAAAATGCTTGGATATATATTGCTCGAAAAGCTCATCGATTTGTGGGGTGGCTTTCTCTGCCCGCTGTCTTCCCGAGTGGCTTTCAGACCTCCCTCTCAACCATTTCTCGCCCTTTTTCATTAAGCTTGAGGTGCAAACCGAGGGTCTTCTCCAAGTGTGTGAATGGAAAAAATGACAACAGGCTACCGAAACTCAGCCTAACGTGCAACGTAGCTTCGTACGGCAGCAGTCGGTTTTGGTAGAAGGAGAGGGAGCTACTGTAAGGGCAGAGGTGATCGTGGTGGTGACCTGGCGGGGTGACTTGGCTTGGAGCCGCTCCTCTGCCCCAAGTCGTACTTTGGTTCATGCCATTTTGGGGGTATTTAAGGTATGAATTGCATGAGTTCGGGCAGGCTTGTTGCTGTGGATGGATTTATTTGGGAAAAGTACGTACGTTCAAACATGAAAAGAGTTTCCACAAACGCACGTGGGATGTATGTCCCTCAAATGCGGAAGCTTCCATCCCCATGTGCGCTCTCCCCATGCTGCACATGGATGTTTGTGGCAAACACAACCTGGAATAGCATTGAGTTTGGGGGACAAATGTTCTTAGAGGCCCAAGATGAGGGGGAAAAAGGGGAAAAAACGTTCCCTCTATCTTTCGTCTCCCCTCTCCCAATTGCTTTTCTTGATTGCTCCCCATCATCCCACGAGCAGGAGCTGCGTCACTCACTCCCTAAGGAAGGACGGAAGGACACATTCCCTCCTCCCACACTTGCACGGGAGGACACGCCGCCCACCGCTCTCGGCTTTCCATTGCCACCAGCCACCCCAGTGCAGAAGCGGGAGAGGGAAAGGGGCCCGGGGGGCGAGTTGTGCCTCCACGGGGCAGACAGCAGCAGCCGTGATGCTCCACGCAGCGAGGGCCGGGACCGCTGCCCCACACCGGCTTGTGTCTGCGGATTGAAAGTGTCCAGCTATGCGAAAAATGAAGCTTGAGAAGAACTGGCTGTGGAAGGAAAACCCTGGGAATAAACATCCATTAGCCTTCAGAAGCCATAAAAATAATAAATATAGCATTCCCGAGCTGGCTGAGGCCAGGGCTTCGCTGATGCTGCTGGCAAGGTGGCATGGCTGGGGAGTGGGTCCCCGTCCGCGCTGGCACCCGATGGGCTTCGAGGGCTGCGGGTCTAGCATTCGGGGTGCTGGCTGCTCTCTAGCCGCTCTCTCTGTCCTGAGCTCGTGTCTCGTGCTGTCCCGACCCCCCTTTGCAGCAACGGGGTGCTGCAAAGCCTCGGTGCAGGGTTTGGCCCCCTTGAACCCGCCCTGTGCGCAGCTCCCCACCGCCCTCAGCAAGAGCTCGTCCTTGGAAGCACCCCGGGGCTAACCCCCCCTTCCAAGGGTGCCTGGAGGGGGGCGGCCCTCAGCCCCCAGCCCCGCGGCTGCTCCAGGCACAGACATGACGTTTCCAGTCTGAGCGCGGCCAAAGGGAAAAGGAGGAGGGAGAAGAGAGAAAAATCTGCTCCGTGCATTTAAAGCTATAATTGTGCTGATCTGGAAAAACAGTTAAAGGGTTTGCTATTTCCCTACTACTGCGAGAGGCTTTCTTGGCCGTAATTCTCCTGTGGTTTGGCCGGTACCCGAGCACTCGGATTATTTTGGTGAAAGGGTACATAACTGCAAAGCATTCCTCCGGCGTGGGGATAATGTCTGCTCCCGGCTCTCCCTCCCACCGTGCCGGGGCTGCAGGCACGGGCTGGCCGCGGGGTGCGGGATGCTGTCGCAGCCCACCCCGTCTCCCGTGTTCGGGGGTTGTCCCCTTTTTGGCACACATAGGGACTTTTTGTTCCAGAAAACCCCATTAGGATTGCTGGGTTCTTCGGGGCTGCTCCGCAGGTTGGTCTGCCCCTGCCTGGCACCTTCCCGGAGCGCCTTGGAGGACACGGGACATCTGACATCCCTGGGACAGGTCTTCCTTACCATAAAGCAGTGTGGTTGTCCCAGGCTCCAGGGTCGGTTTGCATCGGCCGCAAGGTTAGGCTCTTTCATTTTGATTTATTTTTTTTTAGAAAGCGTTTGGTCTAATCGGAAAAATAGATGTGGTCTCGTGTTACTCGCTGTAGGGCTTGCAGAAGAGGGGTTCGCGGGAGGACATCCCCTTGCAGACAAACCCGGGCTGCACTCAGCTGACACGCTCTTTCGGCCTGCTCCCAACCAAGAAGAGGCAGGACAAGGTCTGCCACCCTGTCCAGAAAAAAGCAAAACTGCACTCGGTGTTTTTTCGGCAAGGGACCCAACAGGAGGCGTGTGCAGAAATGGGGATTTGGGCTACATGACAAATCTGGCCAGAGGAGAGCGGCCACCCCATGGCTTCTGGGCTCCCGGGCATCCCAGCGTCTCCATCTCACCTTTCCCACCCCAAGGGCCTGAAAATTTCCCCTGCTCCAACCCTGCAGATTTACCCAGGGCTTTCCAAACCACCGCAGCAAGAGCAGCATTCCCTGCCCTACCTTTGCTGGCCATGGCACGTGGTTCGGCTTCCTCCTCGGAGGTGCACCAGAATTTTTAGGAAGAGCTGGAGAAGGCCCATCAAGCACAAGCTTCAGCAGTCGGGCCCTTGGTGCACAGAGGAATCCTGTGTCTCCTTGGTGTTTTTAAAAGCGTCCTCATTGCACCGTACCGTTAGCATCCAGGCGCAGCCCTAAGACCCCAGCGCCCCTCCTGCGGTGAGACCCGGGGAGGCTGGAGGTCGATGGACACCAAGTCCTGCCTGTGCCACCCCAATACACGTGGGCTGCGAAATATCTACAGCCTCACTTATAGAATCATAGAATTGTTTAGGTTGGAAGAGACCTCCAAGATCATCGAGTCCAACCGCTAACCCAGCACTGCCAAGGCCACCACTAACCCATGTCCCCAAGCGCCACATCTACACGGCTTTTCAATCCCCCCAGGGATGGGGACTCCCCCACTGCCCTGGGCAGCCGGTGCCAGGGCCTGACAGCCCTTTCGGGGAAGAAATGGTTCCCAAGATCCAACCTAAACCTCCCCTGGCGCAACTTGAGGCCGTTTCCCCTTGTCCTGTCGCCTGTTCCTTGGGAGAAGAGACCGACCCCCCTGGCTCCAACCTCCTTGCAGGGAGTTGCAGAGAGCGAGAAGGTCTCCCCTCAGCCTCCTTTTCTCCAGGCCAAACCCCCCCAGGTCCCTCAGCCGCTCCTCACAGCACTTGTGCTCCAGCCCCTTCCCCAGCTCCGTTGCCCGTCTCTGGACACGCTCCAGCCCCTCAGTGTCTGTCTTGGAGTGAGGGGCCCAGAACTGACCCCAGCACTCGAGGGGCGGCCTCGCCAGGGCCGAGCACAGGGGGACGATCCCTGCCCTGGTCCTGCTGGCCACACCATTGCTGATACAGGCCAGGATGCCGTTGGCCTTCTTGGCCACCTGGGCACGCTGCTGGCTCATCTTCAGCCGCTGCCGACCAACCCCCCCAGGCCCTTTCCCGCCGGGCACTTTCCAGCCGCTCCCCCCAAGCCTGTAGCGCTGCCTGGGGCTGGTGTGACCCAAGGGCAGGACCCGGCACTTGGTCTTGTTGAACCTCATACACTTGGCCTTGGCCCATCGCTCCAGCCTGTCCAGGTCCCTCTGTAGCGCCATCCTGCCCTCCAGCACATCAACCTTCCTGCCCAGCCTGGTGTCATCTGCAAACTGACTGAGGGTGCCCTCGACCCCCTCCTCCAGATCGTTGATAAAGGTATTAAACAGAACTGGTCCCCAGAACCGAGCCCTGGGGAACATCACTTGTGACCGGCCACCACAAGATCTTTATGGAGGAAGGGAGTCTTGCTCCTTCCCAGCCGGTGTTATTCACCCATAAAAAGGCCTTTGCAATCCCATCTTCATTATTTAGGGTTGGGGGCTTGGTGCCCTCGTCTCAGAGCACCGAAGGGCAGCTGGATGGAGTTGTGATATTGGAGCTGGTCACCTAACGGTGCCTCCAGTGTGGAAATGCATGGGTGGGGGAACCCCCCAAACACCATTAGCTGGTGAGAATGGGTGACTGGGGAAAGCAAGAGGCACCTGGTGAGAACCGGAGTCGCAGATCAGCGTTTGCTTTGGAAACCTCCAGAAGAAAAAGCCAGAGATCGCACGAGTCTTGATGGTCACGTGCAGCCTCCAGAGAGCATCGACCAGCAACTTCAAACGCCGCAGTGGAAACCCACAGCCGGGCCAAGAATCACTGACGGGCCTCGCCTGTAAACACCTCTTTATTACAATATCCCTAAGCAAAAGGGAAAAAATTACACCAGGAAAAATAAGAAAGTATCATTACCGCTGACCACAATATTCTGCGAGTTCCTCAGACATGTTTTGCAACACGCCCGTCATCTGCTATTTTAAGGAGAGCGCTGGCCGTTGCGCGTACTGCGATGCCTGCGTGATGGCTGCAGCAGCGCGCGGGGCTCGGGCCCTGCTCGCCTCCGTCTCCGGGTGCTGGGTCCCCTCGGGGCTGTTCCCGTGACGTGGCCGCTTGGCGGGGGGGGGAGATGGCCCGCCGGGTCCTGCCCGGCCACGGGAGGGGTTTGGAGCCGCGCTGTGGGAACGAGCTGTGTAATTAGGAGCATCCATTCCCGGCTCGACCCGGCGCGCGGAACAGCTGGGTAAATTACAGTCGTGTTTATGTTTCGTTTTGCAATGAGAGGGTTTGTTATAAAGCAGAGAAAACATTGATCAGCCTTTAAAAAAACAGCAACCAAGGGTGCTTGTGCGCGTTGGTGGCAGATGGACAGTCTCCTGCGGGCACTCCCCGTGCAGGAGCAGGAGGGGACAGGGATGGGGACAGGAGGGGACAGGGATGGGGACGAAGCTCATGCCCAGGAGTGGGTCTGAGTCCAGACCTGGTTGCCTGCGCTGGACACTGCGGGGTCGGTGGGACCCAAAGCTCAAAGCAAGGATGCGCTGTGTCTTGTGAGAGGAATCCCCTAAAACTCATCAAACGTGGGCACGGAGCACTGCAACTGCCCTGTCGTTAGCAGGTTGTCTGTTAATCGGGGTAATACGGGGAGTACAGGGTGACCTGGGGGTGAGCGAGAGGCTCTAATGCCTCCACCAGGAACACTTCTGCCAAGGGGTGATTTATCAGGTATTCAGTGGACAAAACAGTCTTGCGAAAGGTGCCACATTCCCTGCAACAGCCACTAAATAATGAGCCCGAATGGCTTGTTGGTAATGATGGGCCCAAAGCTGGGTGCTGGAGAAGAGCCCCTCCAGAGCTGCGTGAAGGACGTCAACCCAGAAGCTGTGCTAGGGCTGGAGATGACCGGGAGCGGATCGGGATGAGATGATGTTCCACGCAGGAGAGAAGGACGAGGATGGAATAGCCACAGCCCGGAGGAGCATCCTCTCCTGGGTGGCAGTGCCCAGGGACATTGTCCCTCGCCAAGGGTAATGGAAACCTGATGCGGATGGTGTAAATACTTCCCCGCTGCAACCATCCTCTTCCTCCTCCCCTCCTGCTGCACACCCCGGCCTTGGCTCCAGGGCTGGATGAAACCTCTTGCTGCTGCCTCATGGGGGAGCAAAGGTTTGCATCGCTCCTGGCTTTGTGCGCTGTGCTTTTTCAAAACTGCTTCATGGAGAGACCAAAAAAAATCGGTTTGTCATCTTCTGGTGTCTCTGCTGCACCTCCCGGGCTTTGGGCAGTGCTAAGGGATGGATCTGGGTTTAATAACGCAATGGCCAGCAACTCAAACTCCCTCTATGAGACCGTGTTGGAGGTCGCCCGGCGCTCGGCCACAGCTGTTGGTCCCAGGCGTGGTTTTGCGGTGGCCCTTGGTCGCCCACACGTGGGTTTCATCTGCTCGTGGTGAGCAGAACTGGCCAGGGCAGCAGCCTGTCCACTGCTGCCCATGCAGTGTGACGGGGTCAGCAGCAGAGCCGTCCTGCCTTGCCTGTGCTCTTCAGCAGAGCTGTCTCGTATTTAAAGACGAAAAAATGACCACAGAAGGATAAAATGATTTGCTAGAGGCTGCTCAGAAAGCTGCTGTCAGACTACGGCCTCATTTGCAGGTCACACATCCTCCTGTGCCACCATCTCATTGACTCCTCCGCCGTTTCTGCCTCTCCTTGGACTCCCACTAGTTGTTTTTTTTTTTTTTCCACCATTGCCAATGTGGAGAAAAACATTTCAAAGTCCATTCCTCTGTCACACTCGCTCCAAGGAGCCCTGATCCCATTTAAAGTTTTCCACAGCTGAACTCTCCCTTTCCTGAACCTCCTTAATCACTTCTTCATCCAGTTCCATCTTGAATAAATTAACTGCAAGTGAATTTGCCTTGCAGGAGATTAAGTGTCCCATTGATTGAAAAATCCTGTGAAAAGCATAGTTGCTTCTCCATTCCTCCCTAATCCCTGCATTCCCGGATCACCAGCTAGACATACCTTCCTTTCCTGATTTCTTTCCATTTATTCAAAATATCTTGAGGCTCCAAACGAGCTTTGCAACCTCTCCGCAACGCACCCAGGGAGCCTGCTGTGCCGGGGGGTTGGTTCCCTTAAAAAGTCGGGAATTTGCTGGATGCAAAAAGGCCGAGGGGTCTCTGGGGTGTGGGATCATCACGCGTATGGGGCCAAGCTGCTGGTTAACAAAGCCCTGGCAGGGGAAGGTGCAGGTAAAAGCCAACAGCGCTTTAGGGGCAGCAGGCAGAAACTAAAAATTATGCAATAGAGAATATTAAATGAAGATAAACAGGGACTAAATCAACGAAGCGGAGCCGCGGGGGTAATACCCAGGACTGTCGGAGGTGGTCTGATGGTGGGGGTACACTCCTGCGGGAGGGGATGCTGGGGACGGGCACGTCCCTCCGGCTCAGCGCGGGAGCCTGGAGGTACAGCCGAGCGGCTACGGGTTTTTAAGCGCTGAACCCTGCGGCAAATTTCCCAGGGAAATGCTGGCTTCTCCGTCGCTTGACGCCTTCAAATCGGGGACGGATGTTTTTCCGGGAGATGTGCTCCAGCCAAACATAATTTATTGGGTTCAGTACCGGGATAACTGGCATGAATTAATGTCTGTGACACAGGGGATTTCACCAGATAATGTTTTGACTAAGGGGAAAAAAAAAAAACACCCCAATAATTCAATAAGTACGGAGCAGCTGTGACCCTAATTGTTTTCGACACTGAAGCACGGCAGCGTTTGGGGTTTTATGTTGCCCTGTCGTGCTGCGCACGCTGCTCACGTGCACGTGTAATGAAATCATGTAAAACGGTGCAAAAAAATGCAAATTGAGCTTGGCACATCATTTTGATGTTTGCTGTGAGACTTGCCCAGCCTGCGGCAGCGGACGCAGCCGCCCTGTCCCCAGCCCAGGCAGGGCACCGGGAAGCGGGACCCGGCACGGGTGCTTTGCCTGCAAAGCAGAAATTGGGTACTTCCACCAACAGCTTGGTTTTCCTTTTCTGTTTGTTTTTTTTTCCCAGGATGAAAGTTAAAAATATGTCCTCAGACATGTTGCTCTGAGCAGTCTGCGCTTTTCACATTTAATCCCTTTTTTTTGCTTTTGTTTTCCCCATAAGGAGCGCATGAAAAGGAAGGCGAGGGCGGGCTTGTTTGGTTCTTATTTTCTTTTAAAGCTTCGTTTAGTAGCCAAGCCATGACGCAAGGGCCTGCCGCTCCGCTCTTCGCTCCTTTAGCATCAGGCCGTGGCCGGGGGGGGATTGCAGCCCTCCAGGGAGCGCGAGGGGGGAGATTTGGGGTGACCCAAGGGTGCGCGGGGAGCGGGAGAGCCGGGATGGAGCAGGGAACGGGTCCCTGCTGTGGCGGGATGCTCCTATTGGATTTAGGTGATTTGGGTGATTTGGCGTGGGACTTTTTTTTTTTTTTTTTTAAGAAAAAAACCCATTTAGAGCACAGATTTCCGAACCACAAGGTAAAGGAAGAGGTTTGTAAGCAACCTGTGAGCCGGGGAGTTGAGCAGCACCTCTGGCAGCCGAATTCGGGGAACACTTACAGCATCCCCGTGACCGGCACCTTTCAAACAGCTGGAAAAGCCTTTTCCCGAGCTGCCAAGTTTCCATGAGAATTTGACAGCTTCAGCTAACGAATCATTTAAATTTAACCGAAAAGGGAAAACAATGCCATTGTCCTCGGGAGACAAAAATTCTGTTTTCCTGAGCTTCGCAACCCCTTCGCATTCATGGCAGCGTCTGTAAATATTTGAGCTTTCTCGGAGCTTCCAGCCCTGACGTGGGGCTGGGGAATCGGGGGAACGGTGGTTTGCCCTCGTCATCGTCTCGCATTCGAAAGAGATGCTTCGACCTAACAGCCGCTGGTGTTCGGGAATATTTATTAATGGGTAGCGGGATGATATTAATATGTCAATATTAATTAATGGGAAAGTCCCAGATGGGATTTCCTGGGGCAGGGGGGGGGCACATCAAGGTGGAGCTGCTCTGCAAAGTTCATGTTAAATCCCATTTACGTTAAATTCTTCTTTGGGAATTAAGAATTTAAAAATGAGAACATCATCTTCTGAGGTATCTCAACCTTTATTTCTTTTCATCTTCAAGGTCTTTTTCTCTCCCCCTCCCACGTCCCTTCACTGCATTCCACATCTTCCACCTTCCCCCCTCTCTGACCGTGAGCAAACGGGCAGCGACAGCGCGGCAGAGGCGGAGGGACACGAGCAAACTCCCTGTACAGGTCAGGGAGAAGGTACCAGACTTCCCTGAGCTTCTGGATGCTATTGAGGACGGCTCCAGATGGTTATTATTTTCCCCTAATTAATCTCCTCGTTAGCAATGAAGCTGTAAGACAGGAAGTATTTCCATGAGAATCCTTAAACGCTGCTTAGATTTTTGGAGCTTTTAATTTGGTGAGCAATTCCGTTTTATAGCGATGGAATAAAAGAATGAGTGTTTAGTGTCTTTGTAGAAGCAGCATTTTAAAAAAATGACCATTTCTGGTCTAACAGGGAACATCTGTGCCGGGGACGGTCGCTTTGCCAGCTGCTGGGTAGGGCTGCGCAGAACAAAAGAGGTCCTGTTTATCTGGCGATCCGGCCTTGGACGGTTGCATCCACCGATAGGATTTTGAAAGCAAAAAAGCAAGGGAGCAGATTTATTTTAGGCTAACACATTGGGAGCAGAAGACGCCAATAACCCGTGGTTCGGGGTATTTTTGAACTAGCCTGGAAGGAATGGCCGAATTCCTCAGGTCCTGTTCTCCTCCTTTGGTCTGGTGCTTTGTACTATTCTGGTCAAGGCCATAAGAAGAAGTGAGAAAAATGCTTGCGATGTCCCAGACACAGCCCGACTAGCGGCCTGCACCCTTGGTGGGTGTGTATGTTTTTATCAGCTCCCCTTGTTTTAAAGAACAGATAGATGCCCAACGTCCTCACCTGCCGCTGAGCTGGGGATCCCAACATAGCGCTCGCAAGTGAGCAACCCCAGGTTGGGGTAAAACTCCTGGAAATTCACTTTTTCAGGATTTTAGCCAGGAAAATTGCCCGCTGATCCCAGCGTGAGTTGCTGTTAAGCTGTACCAGCTCCTTGCTATTTCTTCGGGTATCGCTAGGCAGAACTCCTTCGTACACATCCGTGACCTGAAGACTACCCTGGCACGAGTAAGTTCCAACCTGGAGCAGCGGTGAGAAGGGACGCCTCCCTCACCCCCCTCCCAGGGCCAGCCGTGCCCACCACGGGACCTCAGACGGACGCTGAAGGTTCTGGTGCCGGTGCCGGCCGTGAGCCGAGGCGGTGATGGGGGTCCCCCGCTGCTCCCCGCGCTGGCAGATGGTTTGGCAGCCCTCGCTCGCTGCCAGACGTTTGTTCACCCCCGCTGCATCTGATGGGCATTACTTCCAAGCAGCAGTGAGTCATCGTCCCCGGCTTCTTGCTGCCTGCTGTCGTGGGAAGGAGAAGTCGAAATAATGCTTTTGCTGCTTGGGCTGATCGAGGTCAGGGCAACGACGGCGTCCCCCCAGCGAGGGACCCTCTCCTGACACCTCCCAAACCACGAGCCGGGGGCTTGGGCTGGGGAATCCTTTTTCCCGTGGGGGTTCCCCTCCGGCGGCAGCCGTGGGTTTGCTCCCGTGCCTCCCACCCAGTCTCCGGACACTGACGGACCCCTCTTTCCCGCAGGCTGGTGGTGGGAGCTCCCTACGAAACCAACGGCCAGCAGAAGACGGGAGATGTCTACAAGTGCCCGGTGACCAGCGACACCCACAGCAACTGCACCAAACTCAACCTAGGTACTGCACACCCGCGGGGCAGCCAGGGGCAGCCGGGCTTTTTTAACACCCTGCTTTTTATCGCTGCTTTGGCCTGTAAAGATACACCCTGTCGCGTTGCCCAGGTTGTCCCCAAAACCATGAGGACTGCATGTTTTAGGAGGTTTTTAGATAAGGAATTATTTCAGGTGTTCGCATTACTCCTGGTGCTGGGCTTTAAACAACCTCAGGGTGAAATCAAGCCAATAGAGACACAGTAAAAAAGTTGTGTATTTGATATAGCTTAAACTGTTTCGTTTATTAAACCGTCAGGATAAAATTGTGAGTGGATAATGGTCCCACTGGCGAATACCTGAGTGCACATGGCATGCCTGTATTCCCTCTCCGGGGGCTGCTCGGCCGACGTGCCCACCGCAGCAGGTTCCCGGGGCGCAGGCGAGTTTTGCTCCCAGCATCCAGCCTGCCCTCGTGGCTTTGGTATTTGGGGAGTTATCACTCAGTCCCACCCCCCCCCAGGGCTCTGTCACTGCCGTCACGGGAGGAGAGACCCCGGGGGTGCTCCGGTCCCGCAGACATCCCGATCCCATCTCCCCGGATGGAGAGAGCGAGCTCTTCCTTGGGGTTCCTTGGGCTGGTCCAGCACCGACCGTGCCAAGAGCGGAATATCACGATATTGGGACGTGCCCTCCCCGGGTCGGGGCAGTGCAAGGCGCGGGGGGACAAGTCCCCTTTGCTGCCCAAAGTGGGACACCCGAGGGGCACGTCCCTGTCTCAGCGGGGAACGTGAGAGCCGGGGACTTTCTCATGGTCCTGAGGAGCATCACTGGGATTTGGGGGCAAAGTCTGGGATTTTTTAACACTGGAGCAGCTGGAGCAGCTGTTCTCACTTTATTTTTCGTCATTATTAATCTGAACTGTCCTGGGTTTCTACCAGAGCTGATAAGAGAGGAGGAACTTTGGATCATCTGCAATATTTCATTGATTGGCTTCAAATATTTTATGTTTTTTTCAACATCGTTTTCTTTTGGGGGGGTTTTTTGTTATTTACAATCTAGATTCTTCACGGAAATAAATCTCCTGTGTGTGTAAATTTGAATCTTGCTAAAAAGCAATCTTTTTTTTCCACTGGAAACGAGCTTCAAACAAAAAGATCGGTTCCATGAGCACATCCTATTTTATTTCTTCCCAATTAACTTGTCTAGTTAGCGCAAGCCACTGAGGCCGTTTGAGTAAAACCAGACGCAGAGCCGCCCTGCGGGATGCCACGCTGACAGCGAGCGTGCGGCAGAGATGACCGTAGCGCGGAGAAGCACCCGCTGCTGTGGGACCGGGGCTCTGGCCGTGCCCTTCCCACGCCGAGCGGGCAGCGGATGCACGAGCTGGCGGGGAGCATCCTGCTCCCCACCGCGGAGCTGCGGTGGCGAGGCGCAGCATACCTGGGTACCGGAGCAGGGCAGCGGCGTGCCAGCATCTGCAGCCGGGATCCCGGGGGATGTAGAACGTGGGCTAAAGCCCCTTTCTCCCTGGCTTTGCCGCGGCGTGCATGCAGACAGCGGTGGAAGCGAGCTCAGGGCGCGCGCGCGAGAGCCGGGGCTGCGGCCGGCCGGTCCGCAGGGGAGAAGCGAGGGGTTGTTGGAAGCTGCTCAGCTTCAGGCTGAGCTCCTTCGAGCTCCGGGTTGTGGATCTCGGTTTCTGAGTCTCCCCTCGGTTTAAACCTCAGTAAGAAACTTCCAAAGGCCACAGGCAAAGAAAGCAACACCCCAATTTTACCATTAATTGCTCAACGTCCCCCTTCTCAGTTTGCTTCTCGGGCAGAACAGAGCCGTGGGTCACGGGGAGCTGCATGGCCCGGACCCCCCGAAGTGGGGAGAGGGTGGCTGGGGGCTGGCACTGCCAGACCCCCCAGGCAGAGGCGGCTTTGGTGCCCTCATGAAACCGAGCTGGAGGAACGCCGGGGTTAAGCAGTGGTTGTGTCATAGCTAAGCGGTATTAGCGGCATCCGAAAGACGGGGCTGCCCTGGGGGCCGTTCCGGTTTCTGGGCTGACATGGGAAACGAAAGCAATGCACAAAGATAAGTCAGCCCCTGCATGCCTGCTGGCCCAGCAATAAAAGATGAGATGCTAGAGCTGCTCAGAGGGGTTTCTTCCGAAATATTGACTACGTAAGAGACGCCGTCTCTGACTCACAGCTTCATTCCCTAGAAGACGTTTCTCTTAGTTGGTTGCAACATCTAAGAAAAAAAAAAGTCTTGTCAACTGCTTTCAAAAAAAAGCGAAAGCGCGAAGCGTGCGGTGTAAGCAGGCAGAGCCGGCCCTCCTCTGGCGCTCATCTCTTGCCCCAGAGATGCTGGGGAGCACCACGGGGACACGGGCCGGGTGGCTGGCATCCCCGCCCGGCAGCTCTCCCTAACCCCATCCTCTCTCCGAAGGACGAGTGACGCTCTCCAACGTCTCCGAGCGGAAGGACAACATGCGCCTCGGCCTCAGCCTGGCCACCAACCCCAAGGACAACAGCTTTCTGGTGAGGAACGGGGGCTTCGGCACGGCCTGGCCTCCCTGCGCGGGGAGGTCGCTGCAAGGTGCATGCACGTAGCGTGTGAAGGCACGCGAAACCAGCGGCGTGTCCGTACGCGCGTAAAGGCGTGCAAACACGCCGCTCTTGTATGTGCCGCGTGCACTGCGGGGCTCAGAAACCACACGCGCCCTCACCTTCTGCGGGGAAAAAGATGCCGAAGGAGAGGAGAGCCTTGCAAAGCAGCAATTAAAAAAAAAGTGGCCGTTTTTATTAAACCCAGCCCTGATGCTTGGTTTTCCCCCCCCAGGCCTGCAGCCCTCTCTGGTCCCACGAGTGCGGGAGCTCCTACTACACCACGGGCATGTGCTCCCGGGTCAACTCCAACTTCAGGTTCTCCAAGACGGTGGCTCCGGCTCTGCAGAGTACGAGAAACAATCTGCCCTGCGGCTCTAACCCCGCCTTTGAAGTCAGAGGGAATTTCTGTTCTCTAATCGCTTCGGTCCCATTGAGAAAACAAAGCGATGTCAGTGTTTAAGCGAAGGCAAGAGAGCAGAGGAAATGGTTGCAGGGAAGTGATTCAAAGGGGGTTACGTACACAGACATCTGGTAAACATTTTCCTTTTGACTGACACTTGGGAAAGACAAAAAAATACCTTATTCTTCCAAAACCAGAAATAAAAGTATCCAGAATATTTTATCAGCACAGCTAGGAAGGCAAAACAGGGAAAGAATTCAGACCTTGGCCACACAAAACAAAGAGCTCATTGACTGAAAGCTAAATATTTTGGCCCCAATTTGTAAATTTGGATATGTGATTTTCTGCTGAGGTATTAAATAAGCTTCCTGGCTTTCCTGTAGGTGGTAAGAAATTGCAGGAGCCTGTCCTGCCCCATCAGGGCTCCCCGAAGCTCCTTGCCCTGGCCAGGCACGGGGTGCGATGCCCCAGCTCCGTCACCCGTTTGGTGTCGATTAATTCCCACAGCATAGAGCAAAGCACGGGAAAACGGGATTTTGGGGTGGCAGAGGCAGTAAAGGCAGAGCCACCACCAAATTCTCAGTGTGGCGTCCCTCTTTAGGGCCAGGAGATGCTTTTAGCCCTCGCTGCAAAGGGTAATCGGGGTTTTTAGAGAGAAGGTGGTTAACGAGCGGAGCGTTCTCATTTAGCGAGGGGGATGCGGAGGGTCGGCTCCTCTCCCTGCGTCCCAGGGTGAGCGGGGCATCGAGATGGTCCATGGATGCGCTAACCCATAAACGACTGCAGGAGGCGAAAAGGGCGACCGATAAATATCTGTCGCCGCAAAATTCCGCATCTTCTAGTTTTCTGCAACTTTCCTAAATAACGTTATAAAATATAAGCAAGATAGAGACGCCGAGCAATTTTCCCCACTGAAAACCAGTCGCCTGGCTAAATCCTTCGCGGCTCGTACTGCCGGGCTGAGCCCTGGGGTCCTCGCTGGGGTTTCTGGCTGCCTCGTCGCCGGGGCTTTAATGGGAAGGGGAGGAAATGCCCGACTTGTGTTATATGGCAAGTCCAGGCAGGGCTGGAGTGACTCAGGGGTGAAGCATTGCTCCGCGGGAGGAGCGGAGGCCGGATCCTGCCTGCAGCAGGCTGCTCTTTGAAGTACACAACTGTATGAGACCGGATAAAGGTCCCAATCTGAATCAGAAAAGATACCGCTGAGTGTTATTCTTAGAAAGTTATCCGGTCTTTTCTCGGCAGAGAGGATGCTTGTGGCTTCTCTCTACCTTAATGAAGCTCAAAGGTCTTTAGGAATGATTGAAATAAATAAGATTTTTTTTCAAACAAATCATAAGAGCAAGTACCTGACTGCGAGGAGTGAAGCCATAAACCTCCCCTTTGCAAGCGTTGCCAAGGTCTTTGAATAACACACTGCGTATTTTTCACAGGATGCCAGACGTACATGGACATAATCATAGTTCTGGATGGATCAAACAGCATATATCCTTGGGTTGAAGTTCAGCACTTCCTGATAAACATCTTGAAAAAGTTTTATATTGGCCCCGGCCAGATACAAGTAAGCCCCTGCACAACTCCTGCGTCCCCCCGCGTCATGCAGAGTCCCCTGGCCGCGCTCACGGGGCCCTTGTCGACGTCCTTTTTCTGACAATATCCTGTAATTTGGTGCCATGCTTTTTCAAAATAAACTTTCAACGTATGGATTTTCAAGCTGAGCCCATGGAAATGACGCTCACATTAACGGCCTTAAATGAGCTACGGAGAGGGCAGGACCCCACACCCCGACCGGGCATGGGGAGGATGAAATCCTACGGAAATCTCCAAGTCTTGCCCTGTGCAGAGGCAGCTTGTTGCAGCTGTGAAGAGCTCTCCATCCTCTTCCTATTAGTAATCGCTGGGTGCTTTGGGCGGGGATTTGTGGAGGGATATCCTCAACGATTTGCACAAATAGCCCCCTTTGGGTCCCGTCTAGCGATGCTGTGGGTCTGCACTGGGGCACAGCACGCCTGCGTCATCCCAAACCTTTAGGGCAGGGCAGGGGTGGCTGCGCGCGGGTGAGAGCTGGCAGAGACTAGGAACAAAATTAAGCATTATCAGGGGTCCTGTAGAGGGAAAAGTGGAGCAAATTGGGACGGAGTGCTTGATTTTTAACAGTGGCTGTTAGTTCATGTGGTTGGCAAAATGTGCCTATTGCTACATGCCGGGTTGTTGGCGTCCTTTGTGATATTCCTTTAATCCCTAGGTCGGAGTTGTTCAGTACGGAGAAGATGTCGTCCATGAGTTTCATTTAAATGACTACAGGTCTGTAAAAGATGTGGTAGCGGCTGCCAGTCACATAGAGCAAAGAGGAGGTACAGAAACCCGGACTGCCTATGGGATAGAGTTTGCTCGGTAAAAATCTCTCACCTTCCTGTTCCTCCTGATAACACGTTTAAAATCACCTTTTGTTTTTCTTCCCTCTCTCCCCTTCACTTCTCCTCACTGCTTAGAAAGCAGGGGATACGGCCGGGCTGAAAATGCTCTTGCAAAAAGGCTCAGTCCTGAACTGGTGCTTTACAAGTGATGCTTTGCAAAACGGCTCCATCCTCGGTTGCAGCTGGACCAGAAGGAGGGTGCAGAGGCAGAAAATGTATCCTCTGTCTGAAAGCAGCCGGAGCTGAGCTCTCAGCCCCCAAACGCCACCTACCCCAGGCTGCCGTGGCTCAGCCCTGTCGGGTCCCAAGGCGCTCGGTACAGCCCCAACCCGCGGCTCTGTCTCCTCCGTTACCCGGGACAAGTGCCTGCTCCCGCACTTCTGTGCCGCAGCCCGACCAGGATTCCTGCTGCAGCTTTAGGGCGTTTTGCTGAATTAAAGGCTCCTCTCCTGCAAGGAGCCAGCTTCATCGGTGCAAAAATCCCCTTGTAAAGTTCTAAAATGTTTCTCGGGAGTCCTGCACCCCACCGCACCTCCCCGAGGGCTAGCAGCCCACCAAGCACCGCTCGGTGATTTACCGCGCGGGCGTTCGGGCGCGCGTCTCGGCCGGCGCGGCGGTTTCGGCGAGCGCGCGGCGGCGGTGGGGCCGCGTCCCGCCTGGCGAGGCTGAGCAGCCCAGGGCATCTCTTCAATTGCAGCTCGGAAGCGTTTCAGAAAGGTGGCCGGAAAGGGGCAAAGAGAGTAATGATTGTAATCACAGATGGAGAGTCGCACGACAGCCCAGACCTGGAGAAGGTGATTGAGGACAGCGAGAAGGACAACGTCACCAGATATGCAGTGGCGGTAAGCCAGGGGGGCTCTTTCGGCAGCAAACGGCTGCAAAAGCCATGCAGAGCTCGGTGATGCCCCGTGCACCCCAATGCCACGGGGCTGGCGGTGCAGCCCACCTCCACCGCTCCTGGCACGTTTGCAGGGGCCCTTGTTGCTGGTCCTGCTTTTGCAGGAGGCGCTGGGATGCTCAGCTCTGGATTCGGCTGCTGGAGCAGGCGCCGTGGCCGGGGACGGGCAGGACCCCGCATTGTGCCGGGTACCCGAATTGCACGAGAGGTGCCCAGCCTGGGCTGCCTGGAGAAATTACAGCGGCTCCTCGCTCCTCAGTTTGCTCCCGCAATGGGGTGTCAGATGCCAAGGCTGTCGGGCTCCTTCCGCACGGACACCCCTCAGGTCCTTTGGGATGGCTCTATCCATTGCACGAAAAGCCCTGAGTCTTGCATTTCCATTTCAAACCTAGGTATTGGGGTATTATAACAGAAGAGGAATCAATCCCGAAGCCTTTTTGAACGAGATAAAATTTATAGCGAGCGACCCGGATGACAAGCATTTCTTTAATGTCACAGATGAAGCAGCACTCAAAGACATTGTGGACGCGCTGGGGGAAAGGATATTTAGCTTGGAAGGTGAGTGATGCTCCTCCCCGACATGTCCCGGCCGGCCAGGCTGCGGCGATCGCTTCAGGTGTGGCATCGGCCCTCGGTTTGCTGACCTTGAACGGGTCACACCGGGGGTTTCCCTAATATCTGTTTGATACAGAACCTAAAATCATGCTTTCAATATCTTCAAATATAAAGAAATGTCTTTATTTTGAGTGGTTTGCATCCCTCAAACACCAGGAGCATAGACACCCTCTCCTCCAAAGCTCACCCCTCGCTCTGGCTGCCGGTGTTGGCAGAGCTGCGGTGGCTCTGTCGTTTCTAGCAACCCCCTGAAATGTGGCGTGGGGGTCAGCCGGGCGTCAGCGTCTTTCTCCCCCACCCCATTCCATTCAAACCCAGCTGCTTTATAAACGGGCCAAAGCCACACACCCACTGCCAGGGACTCCCTGGGGTGGCAGACGTGCGGGGGTACGGGAATAACGGGGGGGTTTATGGGTTATTGGCTGATATTAAATATCAGGAAATATTTTTGTTCTAAATGACAGCGCTTCTGTCCGCCTTGTGACAAGTTTGTTGGTCTCCAAAACTAAATTTATCTAAAATTCATAGGAAAAGCACAGCCTGGGATGAACAATTGAAACGGAAGAGGGAGGACTTTCACTGAAAATTAACCGTCTCAGGGTTTGGGGGAGTTTTGGTCGAACCAGCTCACAAACTCCCCACCAGTTTGCCAGTTGCTCTGGCCAGCCCAACGTTTCTCTGTGGAAGAAAGCTTCCCTGGGCGAGAAGCTTCACCCAGTTGCAATTATGAAGTGAAATCCTCTAAATCCACATTTTTGCGTGACCTCACGGCTAGGAAATGAGACAGCCGCACTGCGGCAGAGCTCCCGGTGTCTATTAGCAGCACGAGTTTGTGTAATCGTGGTGATTTAGGGAGAAACGGGCTCGTTTGTGGCCACTGAGGTCCTTTGTGCTCCAGGTGGGGTGGAGGTGGATGCTCACCCCACCCCGACCCACCACCCAGCCCCTCCAGGCAAGCAAAGCTCTCCATTAAATACAAATGCCCTTCTATTTTTAAGGAACCAACAAGAATGAAATCTCCTTCGGGCTGGAAATGTCCCAGACTGGATTTTCATCGCATGTTGTGGAAGTAAGAGAGTAAATGTGGATTTTTCTTGCTCCTGCCTGTGCAAGCAGGTGCCCCGTGCTTTTTATCATCACCGACAGCTGCAGGTGGGGAGACGAGTGTTTTGGGCCAGTTATTAATCATGAAGCTAAATTGCTAACAGGAGCATAAGGAAGAAAATGCTGTTGCTGCTGGTTTATCCCCTGGGGAAGGGAGCTGCTGGGAGACCAGGAGCCAGGTCCTAAGGGAGTGCCTTCCTTAGGACCAGCCTGCGGCAGCTCCTCCCGGTGCCACGACCTCTTGGAAAGGATGTGCCGGGATGTGCCGTGGAGGAAGGCGCTTGTCGGTGGTCGGGTGTGGAGGATGCTCCGTCCCCTTCCACCCACAGGCTCTGTGGGCTGGCAGGTCCGAGTGAAAAGCCAGCAGGAATTCCTGCTCGGGGGTTTCCTGGGGAGAAGCACGCTGAAAAATATGAATGGGGTGGAAATGTCATTCCAGCGTGTTTAAAAATCTCCATCGTTCCAGGTGTGCTTTGGAGAATTATTTTTTTCTTTTTAATTAATCATTTTAGGGGTTGTTGGTCAACAGCGGCTGAATACGAGCCAGCAGTGTGCCCAGGTGGCCAAGAAGGCCAACGGCATCCTGGCCTGTGTCAGCAATAGTGTGGCCAGCAGGACCAGGGCAGGGATCGTCCCCCTGTGCTCGGCCCTGGCGAGGCCGCCCCTCGAGTGCTGGGGTCAGTTCTGGGCCCCTCACTCCAAGACAGACACTGAGGGGCTGGAGCGTGTCCAGAGACGGGCAACGGAGCTGGGGAAGGGGCTGGAGCACAAGTGCTGTGAGGGGCGGCTGAGGGACCTGGGGGGGTTTGGCCTGGAGAAAAGGAGGCTGAGGGGAGACCTTCTCGCTCTCTGCAACTCCCTGACAGGAGGTTGGAGCCAGGGGGGGTCGGTCTCTTCTCCCAAGGAACAGGCGACAGGACGAGAGGAACCGGCCTCAAGTTGCGCCAGGGGAGGTTTAGGTTGGATCTTGGGAACCATTTCTTCCCCGAAAGGGCTGTCAGGCCCTGGCACAGGCTGCCCAGGGCAGTGGGGGAGTCCCCATCCCTGGGGGGATTGAAAAGCCGTGTAGATGTGGCGCTTGGGGACATGGGTTAGTGGTGGCCTTGGCAGTGCTGGGTTAGCGGTTGGGCTCGATGATCTTGGAGGTCTCTTCCAACCTAAATGATTCTGTGGTTCTAAGATTCTATTTTTTTCTTTTCCATTTGTGAGATTCCTCCCGTTTTCTGTAGAACGTGTGATTTCTGGGAGGGACCATTTGCTGTTTTTCTCTTCTGCACTCTGCAGCCTCCAATAAGCGCACAGTGTAGGCTTTGGGCTTTGAGGGACCCCCCATATGTTCTCGCACAAAACCAGCCCATCGGGTCCCCTTGTCCGTGTCAGCCCCAGTGTGAATCGACTTCACCTGTGTGGAGAATTGTCTCCACTTGGCAAGAAATACCCTCAAACTCCTCCTGCTCTCCCGCAGGATGGGATCTTGCTGGGAGCAGTGGGTGCCTACGACTGGAACGGAGCCGTCCTGAAGGAAACCAGCAGCGGGAAGGTCATTCCCCTGCGGGAATCCTATCTCCAGGAGTTCCCGGAGGAGCTGAAAAATCACGGAGCGTATTTAGGTAAGAAAACCGAAGGAGGCTCTGCTGCCAGGGCTGAATTTGTAATTTTACGCTTAATAATAGGAAGCACAACATATTTCTCAAATGACTAATAGCAGCCGGCGCTCCCGGCGTAGGCAGTACCGTGCCCGGCTGTTTGCGAGCTCCCGTCGGCGCGAGACCTGTGTTGCCCCTTGCTCAGGGATGCAGCCTACGTGAGCATCCTCACCTGGGAAGAGTCCCGTGTCGACCGCGGTCTGCAGCACAAAAGGGATTTAAATGCAGAAGGAGCTCAGAGACCGGCCAGCCCGAGACATCTACAGCGCTTACTGGAATGGTTTAAAAAGCACTGATGAAATTTCATGCCCAGGGAGGAAATACCTACTGGGTTAATCCATTCCATGTGCGGCTGTTGAAGCCCCGGAGTAAAAATATCAGCCTGGTTTGCAAAATGAAGCCTCTCTGCAGAGATGTGCGTGCTGGGCTGAGCTGCCCCGTGGCCGGGAGCGGGGGGGGATGCTGCGGGGTTGCCTGCCGGCGTGTCGGGGCTTTTCCCTCTGCTGGGGATGTGAACAGCCCCCGGACGCACGGCTCATCTCTTGGGGTGACAGCAGAGTGTCCCCCTGGCTTGGCTGCGAGCGCCTGGAGCGGGGACGGCTGCGGCTGTGCAGGGGTACCCACGGCAGTATGTGGGAGCTCAGCCGGGCTCTGTCTTTGCCATTGCCTGGAGGAAGAAATCCAGAAATATTAAGGAAATGCTGGTGCATCCTGCTGCAGAGCAGCCCGGCTCGCCCAGCGCTGGGACCTGGGGGTTTCAAGGCTGGTGCTTGGCTTAAGAATACCCCCCCAGGAGGCAAATATTTACAGATACAGAGGCCCCAGGGAAGGCCAATGCCCAGGGAAAGGGGTCCGTAAACCCCAGTAATCCCTGGAGATACTCAAAATTCAACTGGATGTGACAGCGAGTGATCTGATCCGGCTTCATGCTTGACCATGCTTTGAGTTTCTCATAATTTAAGTAGTATTTAAAACTGACTGTGAACATGCAGGAACCTGGAGCTGGGTTTGAAAAATAGGATTTTGCAGCCTCAGCATTATATTCCCACATAAGCCCGTGTGCAAGCATGGGCGAGTGCTGCAGCCCAGCATGAGACGTGTGGTGTCGGTGATCCCAGCACAGAAAATCACCCGTCTGGGTAGGAAAGAGGGATTGCTCAGGGTCATTCACTTACGCAGGGTTATTTCCATAAGGACTCGTGAGCAACGGTCTTGATGGATTCATGGCTTCTATTGGGCTGTGAAAGTTAACGTCAAGCATCAGCAAAGTCTTTCACGCTCGGGTTCGGATGCGGTATTGCGGGGGTCTCGGAGGAGCGGTGTGGCGGGCGCCACAGCCCCCGGCGTGCACGCACCTCGCTAGCGTTTGTTGAACTTGGTGCGAGCCATGAAGTAAAACACTTACCAGGCCGTGAACTGGACTTGCCTTCGATGGGAGAAGGATTTTGCATGGGGTTTGCCGGCTGCGTTAGGCAGTGCCAAAACTCTTGGCGTGGCTGCGCTGCTCGGGGTGTGAGTAGGACCTGAGCAGGCGGCTCAAAGCCCAGGGTCGGGGTGCTGGGGTTTATCCGAATGACTTTATCTTTGAAGAACTCTGGGTTTCTAGCTTCCCCATCTGGGAGGCGGCAGGAGTTGTGTCAGCAGCTGGGGGCTAACGGGAAGCAGAAGAGCGGGCAGCAGCTGGGAGCAGGCAGGGAACTGCTCGGCCGTGCTCACCCCACGCCTGTCCCCTTCCAGGTTACACCGTCTCCTCCGTCATCTCCACCAAGCACGAGCGGATTTACGTCGCGGGAGCGCCCAGGTTCAACCACACCGGGAAAGTCATCATTTTCAGCATGCACAACAACCGGAACCTCACCATCCACCAGGCGCTGAAGGGAGAGCAGGTAACGCCGAGGATGCTGCACGGAGTTTTCCGTCTGAGGGGATGCTCCTCCATCAGTCCGCCCCCTTCATTTTGCAAATTGTGCTGTTTAAGTGGCTCAGCAGTGTCGTGCATCCACGGGCAGCTGGGGATGCCCTGGCTGTCGCTGCGCCCGCAGCTCCGAACTGCGTGGCTGTAACAGGGATGGGGCTCGGAATATCCCTGCAGTCCCCGCCGGGGAGGGTGGCGGTGCCCCTGCACGCCGGGAGCGTTGCTCCCATCTCGTCCTCTGTCTCCTCCAGATCGGCTCCTACTACGGCAGCGAGATCAACTCCCTCGACGTCAACGGCGACGGCGTCACCGACGTTTTGCTGGTGGGGGCCCCCATGTACTTCAGCGAGGGCAGGGAGAGGGGGAAGGTCTACGTGTACACCCTGCGGGAGGTACGTGGCAGCACCGCGGGGCAAGCTGGGCACGCCGCGGGGGCCGGGGCGTTCGGGTGCTAGCGGCAGGAACCGTACCGTGTCACCTCCCCGGGGCGGCTCCGGGCTGCACGCACCGGGCAGCTTCCCTGCAAACATCACAGGGCACGGCAGCCTGTCCGAAGGCAGCAGAGCTTGGCAGCGCCTCGCTGTTGTGGCTGCTGCAAGACTCGAGGAGGATTTGTCTGTTTTCCTTGTTTACAAACGATCTCAGGGGGTTTGCTCGCTGCCGGCGAAGGGAGCCCCGCCTGCGCTGGAGCGGAGCTGCCTCGTCTCGAGGCTTCGCTGCTCCTGGCCAGGCGAGCTTCCCGGCCCCGAGGAGGCGACGCACGGGGTGCAAGGTGGGGTCTTTGCCACGTGGGTGTCTCTGCGGAGAAACAGTCCCCGTTCACTTTCCTTCCCCCAAAACCGTTCCCTCCAAGGGCATCCTCCTGCCCGGAGTCGTGGGGAGCAGCAAGGTGGGTCTCTCCACTGTCGCTTCAGGGCACAGACGGGACGTGTGCCGCCCCCGTCCCCTTCCCTGGCACGCAGCAGCACTCTGGGGCAGGACCAGCTTTCCTGCTGCCCTCAAATCTGGGTGAAAATGCCGTTTCTGAGCCAAATCCATCAGGCTCTGGGGGCATGCGGGGCAGCGAGCCAGTCATGCTCTATACCCGAGCCTGCCCGGAGTGGCGAGAGCCCCCATACCTAAAGCACAACTTTTTATGCAATTATTTATGTAGGTTGCTATAAAAGGAAGGCAAAGCAGGCGTGGGGCTGGCGCGGGGCTCGTCCGTCCCCACAGATGTGCTGAGCAGCAAGTGCTGCAGCCCTGGGAGGGCTCTCACCACGTTCCTTAGAGAAATTGCTCACACATCACTTGCCTTTGAGGGTTTTCTCCTCTTGCCAGGCTTGCTGCTGATGGTTTGGGTGCTTTTTTGTTTTTGCCTTTTCTCTTTGGCTGGCCCAGCAGAACCGCTTCGTTTCCAGCGGTGCCCTCATCGATCTGCAGAGCTACCAGAACTCCCGCTTCGGCTCCTGCATCGCCGCCGTGCCCGACCTCAACCAGGACTCCTACAACGACCTTGTTGTCGGGGCGCCTTTGGAGGACGAGCACCAGGGAGCAATATACATCTTCCTTGGCTTTGAAGAGACCGTCCTGAAGAAGTACAAGCAGGTACGGCTCCCGGGTGCTTCGGTTGTCCTCGTTCTTCATCAGAAGAAATGTCATTTGTGCCCATTTTAAGGACTGATAGAGCGCCATAAATTCAGACGCAAGATTGCGTTATTAATTATTATTGCCGGATATTTTCTCTTGTGAGGGGTTCAAGACAAAGCGAACGTAGGGTATGGAAAACACGCTTGAAATTAGGGGCAGTGCTTAGCACTCGGTGCAGTGGATTACTATAGATGAAAGATTTCTCACACTCGTAAGAAACAGTAAACATGCAGAGTAAATTCAGCAGAAATCTCTGGATGGTGTCTCCGAAGAGAAACTGCTCTCATTCCGTGGAGAGTTATGTTTGGTGCAATCACTTGGAAAGGGACATCTTCAGTAGGACGGTGGAGGTCGGCGCGGCAAAGCCCTCCTTCGCAGGCAGGGATGCTCCTGCTGGAAACCAGCCTGGATTCTCCCCTTTTTGCTTTTCAGCGGATAGCAGCTGCGGACCTCGCGCCGGGCCTGATGTATTTTGGATGCAGCATCCACGGACAGCTGGACCTGAACGAAGACGGGCTCGTAGACTTGGCCGTCGGCTCTCTGGGGAACGCCGTGCTGCTGTGGTTAGCTGTACCTCCTTTGGCACTCTCCTCTGCCTGAAGCTCAGTGCAATGCGCTGACAGTTTTTGAGGGAAAACTGATCTCCCAACAATATCTGACCCATCTTTCCACAATAACAACCCCCTGTTCAGCAGGGCCGTGGCATTTCAGTGCTGTTGGGCCCTAGAAGGACGTCAGAGTTGGTTTTGCATTGAATTTCATCATTAGTTCCCCAAGAGTTTCAAACCGGCTAATTCGTTTGTGGTCATCTGCCCAGGCTCCCTCTGGTCTTAGTTAATGAGAACAATTTAATATTTGCAAATATTGATTAATGTTTGGAAAGTCCCCTGAAGCTGTTAGGACGGAGGGTAGCTCTGCCCAGCAGAGATGTGCCACCCTGGGATCTGCCTTGAAAAGTGCTTGCAAGGGTCCAATCCTGCTCTCGGTGCTGAGCTACTTCACTGGCATAAGCAGGAGGCAAATACGTGCAAGAGATTTTATTCTTCAAATACTACATGGATGAGCTGAGAGTAGATCAGCACGCTGCGGTGGCCCTTGGTCTTCCTCAGCACCTTCTTGATGTTGAGAAAATGGGTGCAAAGGTGTGAAAAGGGTGAAGTGGGAGGTGTGGGAGGCTTTTGGTGGCCGCTGCAGCCGTCTGGGGCGTCCCATGCCCTGGCACATCTCCCGACCCTTGCTTGCCCCGCAGGTCCCGCAGCGTGGTCCAGATCAACGCCAGCATCCGCTTCGAGCCCTCCAAAATCAACATCTTCACCAAGGACTGCAAGCGGAACGGGAAGGATGCCACCTGCATGTCGGCCTTCGTCTGCTTCACCGCCATCTTCCTCTCGGCTCACTTCCAGACAGCCAGCGTGGGTAAGCAGCACGGCTGCTCGCGCGACAAAACCCCAATTCATGCGTTGGTTAGGTCTCCAACCCCGAGGGAGCAGCCGGCTCCTGCCAGGGGAAACCATCCAGGAGCTTGGCGTGCCTGGAGGAGTGCGCGTTGCCATCTGCCACATCCCTTCCTACCCACAGGAAGGGTAGGAAGGTCCCTGTCCTGGCTGATGTAGCAGGGACGGTGGCTCTGCCATTAAGCAGTGCCAAGAACCACCCCAAGGATACAACCTTACCCCTGTTTAACCTCTTCTCTCACCTACCCCCCGGGGCCAAGCTCTCCCACAGCTTGTCTTGCCGTGGTACGTGTGACGGGGATGTCACCACCGCCCCGCTGGCCAGCGGGACAGGAGAGGACGTGCCCGGACCGTGTCCCGCAGAGCTCATCCATCCTCCCTGCTGCAGTGGCAGGACACATCTGCCGACCATATGTGCATGTTTCCCTAATATCCCGGCGGATCTCTGCGAAGCTATTGGCCAGCTCTGCTTTTAAACCCTTGCATGTTGCTGTGACCCCGAGTCTACCCGGCAGATGCCCGTGACTCAGCTGGTGCGGGGGGAGCGACAGCAGCTCGGCTCCCTGCAACTCAGCAGCAAACACTGTCGGAGGGAAACCGGGTCCCGAGCAAAGCCAAAGGAAAAACTCCCATCCCTTAGAGCAAGAATTTTGATTCGTACTATCAAATCCAGTGTTTTCCTCCTAACCGCTGTCATTGCGGAGCTTGCAGGGCAAAAAGCTGAGTGGGGTTTCCTTTATTTATTTAATTTTGAGCTTATTTCTACCCAGAAGAGCCACCCCGTGGACAGCAGATGCTGGGGGCGGACGGTTGCTCTTTGCTTTCTTGCACGTTTTGCATCGCATTGGTGTGGTGGGTGCAAATCCCCCCCGGTCAGCACCGGGTTGGGGACCTTCGGTTTCTTTTCGACAGCACTGCAGGAAGCAAATGATCTCCAGTAAAGCATCTGGGAGAGGACAGTGCTCCAGGGCACCATACCTCCAGAGCTGGTACAGGCCAGCATGTGAATATGTGAGAGGTGGATGGTTATACATCCTGCACAGGTTTTGCTCAGTGTCTTGTAGTAACGCATTTTTGAAGTTCCTCATTTGACCTGGAGAGTGGATGCTTTGCCCAAAAGAAATGTCTATTAGAAACAGGCAACAACAACTATAGCCCAATTTGCCCATTTTCCCTTAGCGTGCTCCCTGCCAGCGGGGCAAGAGGGGTTTGAGTGCACAAAAGCCCATTTTTGAGCCAGCGTCGCGATACAGCGAGCGTAACGCCGGGGAGAAGCCCTGACGGCGCTGCTCTCCCCCCAGCGCTGCGGTACAATGCCACCATCGACGAGCGCAGGTACACGCCGCGGGCTCACCTGGACGAGAGCGGAGAGCGGCACACGCAGAAGGGGCTGGCGCTGCTCGCCGGGCAGGAGCACTGCGACAGGCTCCAGTTCCACGTCTTGGTGAGTGGGAGCGAGGACAAGGCTGGGCTCTCCTCCTCTGCCAGCCCCGGGGGGACGGCGAGCCGCCCGAGCAAAGGTGCTCTCCACCTTGTGCCAAACAGCGATGCGCAGGGATGCGGTCGGAGCAGCCTCGATGGCTTCACGGGGCTGGAAATGAGCCTCATCCCCGAGCCTGGATTTCTTCACGCTGGGTTTGATGTGGTCAGGGATGGAGCTGCCGGCGTGCGGCAGCTGCTGGGTCCCCGAGCGCTGACTTCATTGCAGCCCCAGCCTGCGCTGTGCTCCTTTCCACGAGCCGCTAGCCGTGCCCTTGGGGAGGGCATGCACTCCTGACGCTCGGGTCAGGCTGGTCCTCCTGCTCCAAAATCGGTGAAAACTCATTTTTTCTATTGTGGAACCAAACGGCTCCGTGCCAGTCCCTGGTGCTCTCACCCTCTGCACCCCTCCGACCATCAGGGTCCCCCTCCCCAGGTGCAGGAGCCGCCAAAACCCTCTGCACCGCTCACAGGGAACAGCTGATGCGCAAACCTGGCCAAAATCAAACATTCCCAGCGAATGATGAGAATATTGCAGAGGCCAGGGAGGACCGAGCTGCCAGACTGGCCCGGCCCCAAGCCCTGGCCTGAACTGCCGTGAACTTCTGGGAAATTCAAGTCTGGAGCTCGAGACAGAGCTTGTGATTTAGCCCGAGAAGCATCTCGCTTCAGAGCATCTAACTGCACCCCGTGCAGTTGGGGCAATGGATGGGAAGAGCTCATAGGGCTGCAGGAAAGGTGCAGCTTTGTTACCGGCCAGACGAGCCCCAGGTAACCACTGCAGGACAGCTCTGGCCCCCCTGGGAGCCTGGCTCGGGGTCAGCCCCCCCAGAGCATCCGTCTTTTGGAGCCAGCGTCTCCAGCGTGCAGCATTTCCCGCACCATCGGATGGGTATCGAGTAGCACCGCTGAGCTCGGGCTGTCCCTGTCCCTAGGTAAGGGTTAGCTGGAGAGACAGGACGGTTACACACCGAGTATACTAGATTGCAACGCTTTTATTTCATAAAATAATCAGATATGCGTGTAGCTCTGCCTTACCTTGCTCTCGGATGCTGCCCCTCCACGAGCAGGAGCCCTGTCCTTCCCAACGATGCTTTCTGTCCGTCCGCCGCAGGACACAGCTGACTACGTGAAGCCGGTGACGTTCTCCATCGACTACGAGCTGGAGCACCCCGAGAGCGGCCCCATGCTGGATGACGGCTGGCCCACCTCGCTCAAGGTCTCGGTAGGTACCAGCACCGACCTCCCAGGGTGCCTTTTCTCAGTGGTCAGCAGATTTCTCTCTGGGTGTAACGTTTGCTTCGTTATCTCGGGGCTGTAATCCCTGGTCCCTCCCGGGATAGCAATGTCTTTGCATTCGCTGCAGCCTGGGATCACCGCCCGTGTCCCTTCTCCCTGGAGTACAACCTGGGGCTCAAAGCGTCACCGAGCTGCTCTTGTTGTCGCCCTCAGGTCCCTTTCTGGAACGGGTGCAATGAGGATGAGCACTGCGTCCCTGATCTGGTCCTGGATGCCAGAAGCGACGTGCCCAGTGCCATGTGAGTAGGTCACTCAGAGCATCCTCCCAACCAGTATCCCAAACCAGGGGGGCTCCGAAACCCAGCCCCAACCCATGCTCCATAGATTCTGGCATCGCAGCTGGTCCTTCATCCAACACCACCACGAGGTTCATCCAGCAGCACCACGAGGTGCTTCTCGGCACCTCCGCGCGCAGCGGGTCTCTGAGCCTCTGCCTGCTCCCTGCCTGGAACGAATCGGTGGTTTCTCAGGGAATCCACAAAACAACTAATATTTGATGCCATGGTGATGAGCCCCAGGGAGACAAATCAGTAAATAACAGGGGGGAATAAACGCAAGGCTGGCATTACCCACTTGGCAATTACAGGCTTGACTCACGCAGCAGAAATAATTATACGCTACATCTGATCGCTTGGAGAGCTTTTAAAGGTTATCTAGGAGCACAGGAGCCTGAACCTCCGCCTCCCATCAACGGCAGTGGGCTCTGGACCAAGCTCATGGCCAGCGCTGCTACCTGGGGATTACTTGTATCCCATAATTCGGCATTTATTGCTCTGTGTCTCCTGTAAAGCTCTCGGTCCTGAGGCTGCGACCCAGGGCATGACCGGTCCTGGCTGGGCTGCGCTGCGGGAGGTTGAAGTGAGCTGTAGGTAGGGGATTATTTATGGATCTTAGTGGCTGGAGTCCTACACGTAACCATGGGCAGATGCTGGGGTCTACCAGGGTGCCAGGTCTCTAATCCTGTTCCTCCTGAAGCCTGAGGAGCTTTCCTGATGGCATCAGTGGGAACTGGATCATGCCCTATGAGAGCAACCGGTATGGAGGTGATTTCTACTGAGAAAACCACTTTTGAGGTGACTTCTTGGAACAGAGCTATTCCTTCAAACCAGCGCCCTGGCTGCTCCGCCGTTAGAGGCAGGAGGTGGCTCCGAAGGCGGCACCATCCTACATTTTCCTTTCCTTTTTTATTTTGCGTAAAGAAAATGAATGCCCAAAACCCCATCGAGTTTGCAAAAGCACATGCTGCTGTTGCAGAGTCCGGGCCAGTCAACGTGCCAGGAGGGAGATCTCAGCCAGGCTGAAACTAAATGCCAGCTTTACCCTTTGCTAATGGTATGAGATCCGGTTTTTCCTTACATCCCAGGTGTATTAAGAGCTCCTGACTGGGTTTGAGAAAGCTAGGCACCAAAAATCACGAGCAAAACGATGGTCCACAGGAGGAACTTGTGATTCCTCCTTCCGCAGCAGCGCAGCACAACGGAGGGAGAGCAGGGGTTTGCTTGCGCTACCGTGTGCGTGTAAAAATGCCGGGGCTGGGGCTTGGCGCGGCGCTGCAGGCAGCGCTTGCCTGCACCGCTGCCCCCTCTCGCAGGGAGTACTGCCGGCGGGCGTTGTGGAGAGCACCGCCGGACTGCTCGGCCTTCGCCCTCTCCTTCGACGCCTCCGTCTTCGTCATCGAGAGCAGCAGGAGGAGGGTGGCCGTGGAGGCAGCGCTGGAGAACCGAGGCGAAAACGCTTACAGCACGGTCCTCAACATCTCCTTCTCCAGAAACCTCCAGTTCGCCAGCTTGATCCCCAAGGTGAGGCTGCCGGGGGAGATCCAGGGCTTTCCAGAGGCACTCCTAATCCCGTCCGGATGAGAAAGCTGTGTCCTAAACCAGAGCCCAAAAATGTCTCCATGCCTCATAAATCAGACATGTTTATGGGCTTAGTTTCTAAGTACTTACAGCCCTTTCAGCTCTTTATTTTGGAAATACAAAAACGTTTGAATTCTAAGAGCCTGAAAGAAGGTCAAATGCAGATGAAATTATTTCCCTCTTTATTTTTCTACTCCAACAGTTTAAAAATACTTGCTGCACGTGGCCAAGTTCCCGTCAGGGATGAATTTTTGCAGCTGAGATATAAGCCCTGGAAGTATGGGCTGATAACGGGAACGTGGCCACAGCTTAGCATCGAGCCGGGCGATGCCACTGCTCTACGGCTGTCCCCCGGACGAGCCCGTCCCCGTGCCGTGGGTGCCCTCCCCAGTATTTCACCCCCACCACTTGCTCATCTCGGTGCGACTCCTCCCTTTTCCCAGCGAGTTTTAGGAAATATGCTGATGCTGCTGAGCCCTCGCTCATCCCCCCAGTGACTTCATACCCGCCCGCAGATCCCATGTCCTGCGTTTGTTTTTCTGTAAGCCATGCCAAGGGAAAATTGTGGGGCACGTTGCCCACAAAACAAGAAAAAATGCGTTTTCTGAGAGATCGCTCCAAATTAAGCGAGGGGAAAAACCCTACGATGCTGGGTTACAGAAAGCACCGTGCAGCCGCGGGCGCAGGAAATATTTGCAGCTTGTTACAGGAGCATCACTCTGCTAACGGGCTCCTGGCTGCCGCTCCTTGTAAATAAGCAAATTGGTAGCTGGAGGGGATGGCTGTTTGTGTCAGAGGCTGTACGGAGACCCAAATAAAAAGTAGCTGTGGCCCCAGAAAGCCCGTCATCTCAGCAGATGAGTAGGAGAAAGCTCTGGGCCGTCGCTGACGGCTGTCAAGGCGTTTTCCCTGTGGCTGGTGCTGGGATGTTTCAGCTCCCAACCAGGACTTGTCCCATGGCAGCAGCTCGAACCGAGACCCTTGCAGGGTCTAACACAGGGCCAAAAACTGGGATAACTCATTGTCTCGTGGTGGGGACGGACACCCGCATACAACCAGGCTACAACCTCTTGTAGGGTTGTACAGCTTGGCAGCGGAGGAGCTAGAGCAGGGTCCGTGTCCCATCCCACCCCAGCCCGTGCTTGGCTTTGCGATGGGCAGGAGCTTCCCCAGCCCGGCTGACGAGCTGGAAGGTGTTCAACCAGCAGGAACGTAATTGTAGAGACAAGGAAATTAAATATTACTCCTTAGCTGGTGGCCATGCAGAATAATGTCGCCTGTTATCTCTTGATGCTTCCCGGTGACTCCTCATCGCAGAAAAATATTCTTCTTCCCGATTATAGTGCCAAGAAAAATCGGGTTCATTCATTCACTGCTGCAGTTAAATTTCTAAAGAGGATTTAAAGCAGAAAGCTGGAATTTGCTTGCTAGAAATGCCCCTCTCCAGGAACGGCCCTAGAAATTCAGCTGCATGGGAAGGATTCCCAGCCCGCAGCAAGTGGGGTCAGTCAGTCGGTTGGTTGGTTGGGTTGGTTGTTTTTTCCAAAAGCTAAAGCCTGTTTTGAGCCCCGCGGGTGCGTTTGCTGCTCTCATGAAGAGCCAGGTCACGGGGCTCGTGCCTGGTGTCATGGACACGTCGCGTCCCGTTTTAGGACGACACAGACATCAACATCGACTGCATGACTGAAGACAAGCACCCCAACAAGAAAGTGTGCAACGTGAGCTACCCGTTCTTCCGAGCCAAGGCCAAGGTACAGCTATTCTCTCCTGCCCAAGCGAGGCTTCACCCGCGGGACAGGAGCCCTCTGCCCCCGCCATGGCCGTGGGGCCGCATCCATCCATCTTCGGGCTGAGCGGCTCTGAACAGGATTTTTAAAGATAAACATTTCCTTTCTTCCCTTTCTCTGTCCGTTGCTGGTGTTCGAAAGGCGCGTTAGGGGAGCCGGGATGGTTAGGACGCTGCCTCGATGCTAGGAGAGCCCCAAAATCAAACCCAGCTCCTCCGAGTCAAAGAATTTGACTCCAGTCCTTTGGAGCAATTTAATGTTAGCTTCAAACCACTGATGGTAACTTCCCTGAGCTCCTTCCTCGCACGATGAGGCACCCTTCCCTGCCTGAGAGGTTTTCCTAGCTCTGAACACCCACGGTCCCTCCAGACCCTCCTCCGAGCCTGCCCAAGCCCCCTCGAGCTGGTGGCATCCTCCGAACCGCAGCTCGCAGGGGTTCCCAGCACTTGGGGTAAGCCCAGGTCCAGCGAGCATCATTTTTTATATGCCATCAACCCCTTTGCAAACGTTACACGCAGCATTAAGGTGGGAAGGAAAAGCGAGGAGGTGCTGCTCTCTGCAGTCACCGGGGCTCCGTGTGAAATCCCACCCGCCCGTCCTGCACCCCTGTGGGAAAAGGGGCCAATACAAGTGGGATCTAAAGATAAAATCTTTCCAACCCCCGTATCCGTCTGAAGCTTTTCCTTGTCAGAAGCTTAATAATGATGGATGAGCTCCAGGCACCTCGCTAGGCTCTAAAGCTCCCAAAAAAGCCCTCTCGGATGCCTGTGGCTGTACAAAGAGCGCAGCCGCCCGGCTCCCCATGACCTACGGGGGCTGAGAATGCATCTGCGTGGCATCAGGTAGTCCAGGTCCTGCCAAAACAAAGACAAGCTGGAAATGGAAATTTGGCCCAAGAGCAGCAGGAGCTTTAATATTATACTCAGCTGTGCAGTCCCAGACAGTTTGAGGTCATTGCCACAGCTCTTGCAGATGTGACATTTATCACATTTTATTGTCGTTGGCCTCGCTCCGGCTGCCTCCCCCCGCCAGCCGACCCCGTGCCGCGGATGGGAGCAAGCGGCCTCTCGCTGCAGGTCCCCCGGAGGGTTCCTCTTCCGAAGGGGGGCTGCTTGCTTCTCCAATCTCGGAGCAAAAAAATGCAGCGTGCGGGGCTGGGAGCAGAGCCTGCAAAGCCCCGGCGTGGCCTCTTCTCTCCCTGGAAAGCCGAGGCTCTGCCCAGGGCCTGGCAGCGTCTCCCGATGGGATCGGGGGATGCTCTCACCCGCGGAGCCCCCGCGCCGCTCCTGCCCGGCGCTCGGGATTTTTTTTTCCCCTAATGTTTTCTCCCATCTGTTTCCAACCTCCACAGGTAGCTTTTCGCCTGGATTTTGAATTCAGCAAGTCGATTTTCCTCCAAAGCATGGAGATCTACTTGATCGCCAACAGGTTAGTGGTTGCACCCCTTGCACGCGCCTGCGAGGCCGACGGGATGTTGCCTGCTTGCGTTGGGTCTCCTTCTTCCACAGCCAGAGGTGATGCCGGAGGCTGTACTCGGGGAATAACCACAAGGAAACCCGATTGCCATGGGAGTGTGCAGCCCTGTATTCCCCAACCAGGCTGTTTTTCTCTGTCTATATATTTATACCCATCACCTTTCTGCGTATGCAGAGGCTGTGCAGCCGCTGCCAGGCTCTGCGCTGAGCAGAAAGGGGCTCCAGCGCTGCCGCTTTCTTACCCGCCTTCCCCGCTGCAAACACTCCCAGGAAAAATATCTCCGAACAGCTTTGCAAAATTCCGCTCGCTCGCTCGCTTGCCCTGCACAGGTGAAGTTTTCTGACAGCCAAGTGAAATCTCAGTGGGTTTTTTTTCATTGTCATCAGTCATTAGAGCAGAGGAGGATTCGCTCTGCCGGGGCTGCTGCACCACTCTAGGGCTGCTGGGCGTGAAACCTCTCTCCAAACGACCTGCTTTTATGGCCTTGGGCTAATAAAAGTTACAGAATAAAACTGCTTCTCTTTACACTTTGGCCAAAACGCAAAAGTTCAGCCCTTCCCTACCTGCTTCCTATGACCCCCCCCCCCCAAAAAAAATCAGAGGGGGGCCGGCTCCTGCCTCACCCCCCGCTCGCCCCGCTGCCGTTTCAGCGACAGCGAGGAGAAGGAGAGCACCAAGGAGGACAACTTCGCCCACCTCAATTTTCACCTGAAGTACGAAGCCGACCTGCTCTTCACCAGGTGCGTGTTTTGGAAGGGGCCACAGCTTTGGGGGGCACACGGCTTGCTGGGTGTCCCGCGGGAAAACCAGCGCTGGCCCCGTGGGACCTGCGTTCAAACAGAGCCCAGTGCAAAGCGGGCTTGAGTTTGGGGAATTTGGGTTTGGTTTAGAAAAGGGGCTGAAGGAGCCGTAAAATCACTCTGCAATGATTCCTCGGTGCTGCACATCACGCCCAGCGGCTCCTTATAAAAATCAACAGCAAGAAGCGACGAGGTGCCGTGCTTTCCTAGTGTTTAAATGCACAAGCGTTACGAAATAGGTGTGAGGGCAATTTTTTTTAAGGGGAAAAAGTACTTACTGTAGGTAATAATGTTCATAACACGTGTTCCTAGCCAGCGTCTGGGCCGGCAGCCATCCCACTCCAAATCATCCCAGCAGAAGCTCGGCTGAGGGGGATGTGGGGAAGGGTTTGGGCATCAACAGCGACTAAAGCAGAGCGGCCTCGGTCCAAGGAGAGCAGGGAGCTAAGGCACAGATGATAATTTATTAACCTGATTATAAGAAAAAACGTGGACCCCAGAAGCACATTCCCTGGCACCGCTTGCTGTAATTCTTAGCAGATTTTTAAGACCTTCGGTCATTTTATTTTTTTTACACTGGAGGCAGCAGGGCACTGAAAGTAAAACCACTTTAATACTTACAATTTATGGGGAGCGGGGGGATTCTCAAGTTAACAAATATCAGAATCGCCCTTACAGGAGAAGGGAGAACTTGGAGGAAAAGTAACAGCACAAAAAATTCAAATCTGGGGACAAAGCGGAAATCATTTCAAAGAGTTTTGGGGGATTTGGGCCACGTACCCCATGTCGTGACACCGGCGAGCATGCATCCCGTCACAGGCGCTCCCGGCCGGGCTCCCACGGGGTCCCGTCGGATGCTCCTGGCTCCTTCCCCTCCGCTCCAGCTGCGAAACAGAGATGTGATTTCCCTCCGCTGATTTACACACGACATTGAAACTGCCGAGCAGGGCCTTGGATGTCTCTGTCACATTAAGAGGGCGAGAAAAATTCTACAAAGACAGGGGAAATACTGCAGAAGCGGAATAGCGTGAAAATCCCCCGTCGTTTTTTGCACAAGGTGGAGCCAGGCGATGGTTTCCATCCGAAACGGGGCCAGGCAGCCCCCAAGCCTCTCCTCGGGCACTCTGCCTGGGGGGGGCTGGGGCTGCCCAGCCCGGTGCCGGGGGCTGCGGCGCGTGGCAGCGGCCGGGCACAGGGCCACTTCGTGCTCCGTTTGCTCCGAGCCCCCCTCGCGACTTGTCCTCCTTCGTCACGACAGGGCGTCGAGCCTGGACTACTACGAAATCAGGTCGAACAGCTCCCTGGAGAGATACGACAGCATCGGCCCCCCCTTTCATTGCACCTTCAAGGTAAGGGGGGGGTTTAAACCGGCTGAGGGACCCCTCGAGCTCCATTCCGGAGGTGGGATGTGCCACGGTCACCCTGCTCGTCCCTGTCCCGTGGGACACTGGCACTCCGGGCACATCCCTGGCCTCTGCCCTCGCAGCTGCAGAACCTGGGCTTCTTCCCCGTGGAGGGGGTGACCATCAAGCTCACCGTCCCCGTGGCCACCCGGGCAGGCAACCGCCTCCTGCTCCTGACCGAATTCATGGTGGACCAGGTAGGAAGGGGGTTTCATCCCCATTAAGCGCGTGGGGGTCCCTCCTGCACCAGGGGTGGGGAAGGAGACACTCCACAGCGGGTCACCCCGTGCTTTCGCAAAGCCCCCCGTGCTCACACCTGCACGGACGGACTTGGCTCGTGCCCGGGCTTCTCCCTTTTGCATTCACTTGGCTGGAGACATGGAAAATGGTAGCGGCCAAAGGGTTTAGTCCAAATATTTCTCCGAGCTAGACCTCCCTCCAGTGCGCAATGAATTCTTGAGGGTCCTGGGAGCATTAGCTGTGCCCGGGCGAACCGCGGGCGCGAGCAACCGTAGAAGCGGTGAGAGGGCTGGGAGCAGACCCCGGGGCGCCCCGAGCCTCCCGCTGCCCCCGCGGCCGTGCGGGACTCGCGTGCCGGTGACGGACAGAGCCCGGCACAGGAGACAGCGCGTTTACGGATGGATTTGGCCTCGATCGGGGTGTTTTGTATTGCCAGTGCTGGCCCAGGCCCCGTGTCGCCTGTGACACCCCAGCGCACGCAGCTGGTGTCCTCGATGGGGCTGTCTGCCAGGCTCATTTTTGCTGGGGGAGAGGCGCAAAACCGCAGGAATTAATTAAAGTAGGATGCTGGACTCCTCCCTTTGGACTGCAGCCGGGACCCGCTCCAGCCCTGCGCTGCAGCGGTGGCAGCCGCATCCCGCAGCGACCCCAGCTCAGCCCCCAGCCCCAGCCAAGCCCATGGGGTGCCGGGACCCCCCACTTCCACCAGCATGGGTGCTGAGCACGGGGCAGTGGCCGCCACGGTCCCCGTCCCCGCGCTCGGAGCCCATCAGCTTCTCCCACAGGAGAACACAACCTGCAACGTGTGGGGCAACACCACCGACTACCGGAGGACGCCCGCCGAGGAGGACCTCACCCGCACCCCCCACCTGGTACGCACCTTCGTGGGCCCGATCCTGGCCCCGGGCTGAGCCCTGCTGCCCCAGGCAGCCACCAAAGCAGAGAGAAAGCCCCCGGGATGGGGGTGCCCCACGGCCGCGGGGGAGGCCGGGTGCGTGGCCCCGCCGCCGGGGTTTGGGTCTCGCTCCCCTCGGTGTGTGCCAGGGGAGAAGCCCGGGGGGTTTACCCCCTTCTCAGCAGCGATGCTCCCACGCCACGAACTTCTCCCCTTGCAGAACCACAGCAACTCCGACGTCGTTTCCATCGACTGCAATGTGAAATTAGCCCCCAACGAGGAGATGAACTTGCACTTGCGAGGCAATCTATGGATGAAGTCTCTGAAAGCAGTAAGTCCTCACAAAGCAGACACGCAGCTTTTGAGGAGAAATCCCCCAAAGGAGCCCTCGCACCACAAAAACCTGTTTTTTTTTTTTTTCTCTCTCCTGCGATTGCCTTCCCTCCCAGGAAGCCCAGGCATGCGTGGGGTGATTTTTGTTTTCAAAGCCCACTTATTCTATTGGTGTGTGCATCCGACATCCCACACAGCACCTCACTGTGGGGAATTTAATCTTGAGCAGCCCTTTTTGCTGCCATTTAGCCACAATCCCCACTCGACCTGCCTCGTCCTCCCCCACGGGTGCAGCCCACAGCATCCCCAGCACGGGTGCAAAGCCGTGCGGGGCACCCACTCGGGGCGCTGGGTCCTCTCCCGTGCCTGCTGCTCATGCCCAGCGTCTCTTTGCGCAGCTGAAGTTCAAGTCACTGAAGCTCACCGCCAACGCCGCTCTCCAGCGACGCTTCGGGAGCCCCTTCATCTTCCGCGAGGAGGACCCCAGCCGCCAGGTGAGCCCCCGGGCAGGACGGTCACACGCGGACCCGGCAGCCTTGGGGATGCTGCAATACCCTGCTCTGACCCCAGTGGGAAAAGCCCCGTGGGCGGCAGAAGGGCTGGAGCGACCCACGCCGGGCACTCGGCTCCGCAGAGGCTGGAGCAACTCGGTGCAGCTGTGGCTGGAACCGGGTGGCTCCGGTCCTGGCACTGCTGGATGGAGCAGGGAAAATCTGAGCCAAAGGGCTGGCGCGTGGGGCGGGCATCGTCCCCAGCAGCTCCAGCGTCCTCCCCAGGGCCATCGTGCCGTCACCCCACCCCTGCCCGCCCGGCCTTTGCACCCGGCAGCAGCAGCAGCGGATTCTGTTGCTCTTTCCTTGCAGATAACGTTCGAAATCTCCAAGCCGGAGGAGTCGCAGATCCCCATCTGGATCATCCTGGGGAGCACGTTAGGAGGTCTCCTGCTCCTGGCCCTGCTCGTCCTCGCGCTCTGGAAGGTGAGCAGCCCTTAAGCCGTGCGCGTTGGGGGCTCGATGCAGACCCCCGTGTGTGGAGGGACCCCCTGGCCCCCCAGTTCCGTGCCCACAGCCCCGCGAGCCCCTCGGCACCGCCAGGAATCGCAAAAAGCTCCTCTAGGTCTCTTTCCGCTTCCATGTTATTTATATTCAGGGTCTAAACCTCCTGGCAATATCCCATTAAAAGAAAATCGCTTCCCAGCAATCAGCTGAAGTAATGGTGGGGTTTTCTTTTGTTTCTCTTTAATCCTTACAGCTTGGATTTTTTAAAAGCGGGAGCCGCAGGCGAGCGGCGGAGCGGGAGCGGGAGCAGAGCGCCCAGGGGCTGGAGTGATGCTGCCGGGGCCGCCGGCTCCCCCCCCGCGCCCCCTCCCAGCCCCTCGCCGGTTACGGAGCAGAGGTTCGCCTCGATGCCGAGGGATTTGGGTGCTGAGCTCGGGTTTGCATCGAGACGAGAGTACGCCCCTTTGTGTGAAATCACCTAAACAGGTCCAAAAGCCAAAAAAACCCACCCCCAACACCCTCCACGCACCGAACCCCCCAACCCCTACTCACGGCCCCGTGCCGGAGCGAGAGGAGCTTCAAACTGGGTTTGCAACGCGGTGGCAGCAGCGCGGGGCCGGAGGGGCCGCCGGAGCAACGTGCCCCGTGACTCGGGGCGACCTACGGGGCTGCAAAAGTCTTTACAAAATACTAGCCTTAAAAAAAGGAGGGTCGCTCGTTCCCGTGGCCGAGCTGTAGCAAACCCCCGGGCTTTGCTGGCCACGGCTCTCAAACTGCGTTGCGTTCGTTAACCGGAGCAATTGGGTGGAGATTTTAATTTGCCGCCTTCTTAATGCACTGAATACAAATGATAGCAAATTAAAGCACCTTAATGCAAATCTCCAGTGTCCAGCTGTACATACTTATTTTAAAAATACTTTTACCTGTTCAAGCAAAGGAGAAAAAAAATTCAAAAAATTCAAAAAAAAAAATCAAACCCCAGTTTGAAGTGTTTTCTACAAACTGAGCAGTTTCGAAGAGCCTGTGTCCAGCAAGGGTCCGCACGTGTATTATAATTGTACATACTTGGTGTCACGCGAAACCGGATGATCGGTGCTGTTCGACAAAAATCTTTCTTTTTGCATAACAGAATTATTTATGCTAATATTAATTTTATGGATGAAAAGAAAGCATATGTCCGCTGGATGTGTAATGAAGTTTTTGTCAAATACTGTCCTAGTATTTTTTAAGGATTAAAAATACAGTATTTTAAAAATGAGTAGCCTCTGCTCCCGTTCTGTGCTACCCCCCTTCCGCGGCTCGGCTGGGAGCGGCTCCCCCCCCTCTGGGGCGCAGCGGAGGGGGACGGGGCTCAGGCTTTTTGCTCCGCATGTTATTTACTGCGGGATGCGAGCTTTTCCCAGCCTGTCTGCAAAGGGCTGCCGGCAGGCGGGACGAGCGGCCGGGGCCGGAGCCCCAGGGTGCCTCTGCGAGCCCGGAGGAGGGCGTGCTGCAGAATCAGCCCCACGCCTTGTATAAAATGGGGGGAAAAAGCAGATTTTTCATTGCTAGCGTGGTCGCCTTGATTGGGAGTTGTTAATGTCAGGGTTTCTGGCTGATCCGGGGCCTGGCTGGGGTGCAGGGCGACCCCGGAGAGCCGAAATCCCGGTGCAGGTACCAGGGCGGGTGCCTGGGGCTCCGTGGGTCCAGGCGATGCCGGCGCTCCCGGAGATCATGTTTTGCACGTTTATTTCCCCCCTCCATCACCAGCCCATCGTCCTTGCGGCCGCTGGCAGCAGCGGCGAGGACAGCGGCTGAGGGTCAGCACGGGCTGGGCCCGATCCTTCAGCGGGGCGTCCCCAGGGACGTGGGCGGTGGGGGGTGCCCTCCTGCTGCCGCCCGGCTCCAGAGCTCCGTCTAAAGGCACACACGTACCCGTGTGGGTATGTATTTGTAATGTACACTCTCTCTTTCTATATATATCCATGTGTCTGTGTGTGTGTATATCCTCCAGCCTTGGGAAACCATGCTCAGAGGCAAGATGGTGCACCTGCCCAGGGGGGGTGTACGTGTGCGTGTTTACATCTACGTGTTTGTGCGTGAATGTGTACCTACATATGTGTGTACCTATATATGTGTGTGTGTGGTGTATGTATATAAGTGTATGTGTATTTGAGAGAGAGAGCGCAACTCCAGCCTCCAGCTTTGGAAGCTGCAGTCACGGGGGACACTGTGCACTAACCAGGATCGGGGGGTGTGTATATACATATATGTATGTGTATGTGTAACACTGCACCAGCCAGGATCTCTGTGTGTGTATATACATATGTGTGTGTGTATGTATAACACCGTGCGCTAGCCAGGATCTCTCTGTGTGTGTGTATATACATATACGTGTGTATGTATAACACCGTGCACCAACCAGGATCCCTCTGTGTGTGCGTGTATACATATATGTGTGTGTATGTGTAACACTGCACCAGCCAGGATCGGGGTGTGTGTATATACATATACATGTGTGTATGTATAACACCGTGCACCAGCCAGGATCTGTGTGTGCGTGTGTGTGTGTCTATATACATGTGTGTATGTGTAACACTGTGCACCAGCCAGGATCTCTGTGTGTGTATGTACAGCACTGTGCACCACCCAGGATCTCTCTCTGTGTGTGTATATATACATATACATGTGTGTATATATACGTGTGTGTATATTTAAAAAGTGTGTCTGTATATATGTATAGGCATATATATGTGTGCATGTATATATGTGTGTGTGTGTATACATATACATATATATCTATTTCTATACTGTCCCCGTACACACATCTCCCGCCCGGCAGCGTCCCAGGGCCCGGAGCAGCGCCCGGCGCCCATCCCCGGCCGAGGCGTGGGGCCGTACCTCGCCGCAGCCGGCGCGGGAGGGAAAGACGCGCTTTTATTTCCATTCAGCCTGAACGCGGCAGGAGCAGGATCCCCGTCCCCCACCCGCAGCAGGGGGGTCCCCCGAGCAGGACGCCCACCCCCGCGGGACACGAGCCCTGCCACGGGCTGCTCCTCGCCGACACCGGGCATCAGCGCTTCGCTGCCTGCGGGTTAAAACGCGAAGAGGGTTGCAGCTACGGCGAGCTTGGTGCAAGCTACTCACGCCGACGGCTTTTAGCGATTTAACTCGAGGCAGCACAGGCGAAGCAGCCGAGCTGCGCCACGCTGTTACCGGGGCTCACAAACTCACGCTCGCGCCGGGGGAAGCCCCGGTAAAACGAGCTCTCCTAACCCGCCCCACTCGACCCCATCGAAAGGAACGGCTCTCGCCATCTTCAGAGAACCTCATTAATTAATTCTGCACCTCGACATACCCTGAACAGGCTGGCACAGCCCCAGCCAGGGCCCGATCCGGCAAACCCCTGCTCTGGGGGAGCAGAGCAACCGGGCACCGCTGCCACGGGGGGACGGGGCTCGAGGCCGGGGGTCCCGCAGAGCCACGTCTGCAGGGCCACCGCTCCCCCAGGCTGGCACGGGGCACCGCGCGGCGGCGGCGATGGGGCTGGCGTGCAGTCCCTGCCAAACACAACACTCGAGTCCCGGCGTTCGAAAAAAATAGAAGTGTCTTGTTTTCAGAAAACAGTTTTCTCTGCTGAGCCAAGTGCTTTCCCTGCTTGCTGACGCCGAGGCTCGGGTAGAGCTCGGTGCTCGCCTCCACGGAGATGCAGAAGCCTATATAATAAAGTGAAAAACAGCTTTTCATGCAGCTACACGCCGCCAGGACCAGCTAGGGCTCGCAGCACCCCCCAAGGACCGCGTTTAGGCGTAGCTGGCCCAAAGACGAGCCAGCTGCAGCTCCCTCCGCGTGCGGTGGCACTGCCCTCCCGCCTGGGGACTCGCCTCCCCGAGCGCATCCCTCCGGACAGAGGGACTGAGACTCCAGGTTTGCCGAGGATTTGCATCCCACCGAGCGTGGGCCGGCCTCGGCAAGGTATATTTTTAAAAGCCGGTCTGCTCTCCGGCAGCAGCTCTATAAATAACAGACCACCGCCTACGGGCACGCACACGCCTCGTCCCTGGCAGAGGGGACGTCACGCCGCCCCTTTCTCCCAGCGAAAGGAGCACCTGTGGGGTTTGTACAGATTTTTATCGAGAGTTTTAAGTAACTCCCACAAAGAGAGCGAGCGCACTCCTTCAGGTTTTAAGGCTTGAGAAAGAAATTTCCAGAGTAAGGAGAGGGAAGGTCCCGGGACGCGCAGAACCGTGATGGACTTTGCTGCATCCACAGGCGTGCAGAAACAGGCACCCACCGGGGTTTTTTTTCCCTATCCTTTGGCCAAGAGCTTTTCCTGGCACGGCGAAGGTGGGAGAACAGCACGTGCATGACGCCACCTTCCCGGGCTGCAGACAAGCAGGAACCCGTCTTCATCGGGACCAAGCCCAGGGACCGCACCTGAGACAGGAGCGGCTTCAGCGTCAGCTGCTCCTTCCCTCGCACAGACCTTCCCCCTCTTTATAAAGCGCTTTGCAATCTACTGACAAGAAGTTTTACTGCTGCTTCTGGGTAACAGCATCCTCTCTCTTCAGGTCTTCACATACTGAAATCACGCCAGGAACGGCACCAACGAAGCAGAACCTCAGCAAATACCCTGCAAGGGAGCCAAAAGCGGGAAAGGATCAGAACAAAGCTACAGGGAGGGAGGAAGAAGCAGCTTTTCCACAAGGTTGTTTCGTGTAACATTTTTTTCTTATTAAAAAAGCAGAACCGTGGGAGGAGCCGCTTCCTTCACCTTATTATTGCCTACAGATACGTCAAGCATGCACGTCTGTTCCAAGAATGGTTTTATACAGGTATTTCACAGAACACACCACTTACATTACTCCACGTCAGCAACAGGTCCCGAGAGAAAAAAAACAACAGTGCAAGGAAATACCGTCTTAATCAACGATACAGCAACTCGTAGTGATTTCCAACCCAGAACGTCGTCATACAGCAAGCAGCGTGAGTCGCTGGGTGCTCGGCGCTCTCCTCTCTCCCCCCTCTCCCAAGTCAGACGCAAGGACCACCAACTCATTTTTAACGAATTCATTTTAACCACGAATTCTCTCCGTGCAGTGTAAAAAGGAACAGCGAGGCATCAGAGCTTTGTTTGAAACACGTGGCACAGTGTACCAGAAGACTCTTTTTTCTGTAACGTGTACACACCGATTCATATATTGGTTCATTTTAACCGAGTCGGCTACCAGCAACTTTACTGGCTAAATAATAATCGTCTGTGCGTGTTCTCGAGCTGTTCGAGTTTCAGGTTCAAAGCTTTGGCGGGAACAGACACAATCCCAAAACAGGAGACTAAGAGCATTCCCCAGTTCTGGCCACGAGCCACGGCGCCTTAAACATTTCTTCGCATCGCCAACAGCCAGGCTAAAAAAGCCACTGTGAATCCTCAGCAAAACACAAAACTGCGGCTTGCTCGATGCCGTCAGACCGCGACGTCGCGGCACGCGGGAGGAAGGCATCGAGGGCGAGCGTTCGCAGGCACGCCAACACCTTCCCAGCCGCCTGACAACATCCCCTCGCTGCGTTAAGGCCCGGGGTGGCCGCGTTTGCCTCTGCCATTTCGCCTGGCGCGCGACTGCGAGAGCCTCGGGTTTTAAGCACGCTTGTCCAACCTACCTGAGACGCATTTTTCACTTCAGAAGCTCGTTTCTGGCAGAGTAAAGTTTGCAGCTTAGAGGAGACGGTATTTCTAAAGCTCCTCCCTTGGAGCAGACGCAACAGCCAGCGCCTACGGTACCACGCGTCTGAGCCGCGCTGCGCTGCTTGGCACTAGACAAGAATTAAGAGTTACAAGCCAATTCCACATTCAATGTTTATTTATTCGTAATACAAATAGAAACGTGTGCCCAAATCTCGCCTTAAAGTTCTACCCAGATTGTTTAAAAAAAACCTACAGAACATTCTTTCATCATCTGACAGTTAAAAAGCTGCATTTAAAATAAACAGAGTTTTCAGTAGCCTGTCAAAACAAGTGACATTTTACTGTCGGAGTATCTGCAACTTCTACCAAGGAGAAGTACTTTCTCAAGCAACAGCGTTATTATACAATCAGTTGCTTATCATAAAAGATCTTACGATAGGACAATTTTTTAAAAATCAGTTTTAATAAGAGATTTTCATAATGAAAGGAGTAAAAATCACGGAAAATCCTCAAGTCCAATTCAGGGAGGCACAGACTCCACGCTTATTGGAAAAGCCGGTTTCAAGCAGTATCCCGCTCCAAAGGAAGACTCTCTTTGGCGACAGACTACTCCATTAGGAAGATACAGCATGTGGAACCCGAGAGTGCAGTTTTACATACTTTGAGTCAAAAAGGTGCATGTTGATCATTGAAACGACAACAGAAACCCAAGTTAAAAGCATTTTGAAATGTTGGGACACACACAAACACAAATACCCTATCAATTTTCTAGGTATCCATGCATGATCTTTACATATGAGCAACTTAGCTACATAAAAAGAAACCATGACTCCGGTTCGTTTCGGTCAATGTGCAAGTTCTTTTTTCAAAAGTAATTCAATACTTACTGTAGTAGTGTAAATGAAGAGCTTGATATTTCAACTATTATTAGATGAACATACCACAGCTGAATTTAAACCTGTATTTCCTAACAGAGCATTCCATAGGTCTGTAGCTGTTGATAACGGCTGTTCAAAATTTAATTTTAAAAAAAAAAAAAAATTAAAATGTTACCAACATCTTCAGCGTTAACTGAAAGGCATAAAAAGACGGTGAGGTATGAGAGCAACGGACTGCTCTGTATGTCGAGACTTCGCTTTTAACCAACTACCACGTAATTTCCAATGGTTCTTTCCCACCGCGCTCCAAGAAGTTTTAAAATTTGCAACGCTACTGCCTCGGTAGCGCGGTGACACGGGCTTTCAGAGGTGCCTTTGTAAATAACCACCTAAAGCGTTCGGCTGCAAATCCTAAGTGGAGACGTGTATTGGAACAAAACATTCTGCACAAGTTACATCGGGATTCTTTTCATTTCATTTATAAAAACAAGAGATAACGAAGCAATTCTTTTAATCAAAAGAAATGACCAAAATCTCAAACATCGGGTTTGACTACAGGAAAACGATGTGGCTTTCCCCCCCCCGCCCCCAAGACCTGCGTGAGAACTGAGGCTGCAGACTGAATCCAGAGGAACCCAAACCCAAAAGAACAGAGAAAACCAACTCCATGTATACACATGTACTCTGCTGTCTGCAACTGATTCCGTCCCGGGATAGCACCACCACGGAAAGATTTTGCGTAGCCTAGTGAAACTTCACAAATTCTTCCAGAGTTCTGGGGATCTGGTTTTGGTAGCTGATGTTATAGATCCGTACTGCTCGGGCAGCCAGGCACTTGAGACTCAGCTTCATTTGAGTTTTAAGGAGTATTTCAGACACCCCCGTTGTACTTTTATCAAGAGGGGTTTTCTTCTGCTTGTTCGTCATGTCTGTATGAGCACCAGCCTCCACCAGGCTAATGATGATGGAATGCAACGTCAAGAAGTCACTGATGGGCCTGTGGTATTGGACAATGATGTGGAGCGGACTATTTCCTTCGTTGTCCACAGCGTTCACGTCAGCGCCACAATCTAGCAAGAGTTTTGTGACAAGCGCGTTAGGAAAGCTGCAGACGTCATTCGTGTGGAAGTCGTCAACCGGCGTGCTGGAATTGACAGCGTGATGCAGCAAACTAGAGCCATCCCGAGTTCTGGGATCGAGATGAATCAGGTTATAAATCTGTTTGTTGATTCGCGACTGATCCTCTTCACTGCACTGGGTCTTGGTAGAGATGCAGACTAAGTAGAGAAAGGTAAAAATGTTGCATTCATAGTTGTCCATGGCTGTGTGGATGTCAGAGTCTTGGGTGGTTTTGATCCGGGACATGCCTTGTTCTATTTCCAAGACGCTGCACCTCAGAACGCTCTCGATGTCCTTGGCCTTAACGGGCTCGTTTAAGTGTATCATCTGAGAAAAGACTTGAGCAAACCTCAGGAGGTCCTTATGAGTGTTCCTGTTGCCTTTCTGCCTCAGATGCAACGCGTGGAGCCACAGCTTGATGCACTGTTCAAACTCCATGTTATCTGCATAAACAGCCCCCCGGTAAATGATGGGGTGAGAAACATCGATATTGTCCGAGCCCAGAATCCTTTCTCGCACGATGAGGCCTTCCATGTGAAGGGCATCTCTGTCCTGCCTAATACACTCTAATTCCTGAGGAGTCCTGCATTCAGTCCTGTTTCCATAAGCTTCAATTTGGGGAAGAACTTCTTTTTCAATTATATTCTCGCTGTCTCGGTACCTCTCCAGCATCGCTAAATATAAATAGTGGTAAGTCTTCATTATATCATAGTTTTCTCTGTCATTTGCAAATGAGGCACCCAGAAGTTCCAGAGCTTCAATCTGGCTCCTCCTGTCGCAGTCGGCGTGCGCGAGCAGCAGCTCTACGACATCGGCCTTGCAGCTCTCGGCAGCGACCTTCAGCGGGGTCATCCCGTGGCCGTTGACCATCATCGCCGCCTTCCACTTGACCAGCTCCCTCACTATTTCCAAGTGTCCGGCTTCGGCCGCGAAGTGCAGCGCCGTGGCACCGCAGTGCGCTTTGGCGTTGGGATCGGCGTGCTGCTCCAGGAGGTACCTCACCACGTCCGTGTGGCCTTTGTAAGCCGCGATCATAAGGCAAGTGTTGTCGTACTTGTTGGCAATGCTGATGTTGGCGTTGTTTTCCACCAGGTATTTCACAATGTCCAGCCTGCCGTCGAAGCACGCGGCCCGCAGGGGAGTCGAATTGGTCACTGTAGTGTGATTCACATTGGCGCCGTGACTCACCAGCAATTTGACTACTTCAAAGTGGCCGGCTCCTGCTGCGCACCAGAGCGCTGTGGCTCCGTCAATGACAAAGCTAAAAGCGCAAAGACAGAAACAAGCAGTTAAACCCACGCTCTTCAAAAAGCGTCTTTTACAGGCAGCCAACGTACGTGCAACAGGCACGTACGTACCCAGCCGTTAAAAGGTATTTTATAGCCATCCTATCTTTGCACTTGAAGGAACTTACCGGGAGAGCCAAGGTAAAAGACTGAGCGCCTTATCAAGCACACAGACCTCCCGAAGGAGGCAGCCTTGGAAGCTGAAACTTCAAAGCAGCCAGGGGATTTAGCCACATTTCGCACTAGTACTTCCCGGGCTGCTTTGAAGATCCTGCCTGCAAGCTCCAGCCCTCAGCCTACAGAGGTCTCGGGAAGAACAGTTACAAAAATTACCGCTTCTTTGATGCCTTGTGCCAGAAACTGACTCGTTAAAGAAAGAGAGAAAACTTAACATTGACATATTGACACAAAAAACCAAACTCGGACACGAATAACAGCATAGCTACACAATACACCGGCCCCGGCAGCAAAGCTGGTTTAAGAATTTCCTATCACTTCACTTGCTCTCTCTCCCCGAGCTGCAAAATCGCCACCACTTCCGCTGCGCCGGTACTTCTTGTTCGAGAGACCGCGCCGTAAACCAGACCAGCAGCCTGGTGACACAAATGGAACTCCAGGAATAAAATAAAATTTTGAAAAGCAGAAGTTGTTCTGAGCCGGACTGTTTCAGAGATCTGTTTTACAGCACGGCCTTGTAGATCGTGATGCAAACCTGCTTGCTGGCACTCGCAAGTGAGGGGACAGTTAACTTCAGCAAAGCATCGCAGTTCCTTAAGCTGTTTTCACTCCCAAATCCAGCGCGCTGTGTATCTTAACCACAACGATAAAGGCTGATGTCCCTTCCATTCCCCTGATTTTTGCAGCAGCACTTTAACGTAGAAACAGGCGGTGTTCACACCGCAGTTAATGCACGCTCACGGCGCATCCCAAACCACAGAGGGACAAATATCTTATTTCCATATATCCACACACGTTTCCCAAAGTTAAAATGTCGTAAGACACCGACTTAATTTGAACAGCGATTTTTATCGTTTTAGGAAGCTCTCAGGCAGCTCAGCAGGAATAGTTGTGTGGCTGTTTGTAAATCCAACACCTCTAGACAGTATTTCAGAGGCCATTTAAGAGCTCTGGCACGCAGAGGTGTCTACACCTTCATTCAGAGCAAGAAGTTCCTTATTTTGTAAATAACCACATTAAAATACTTTTATATTAGAACAGGAGGGAAGTCAGGACCTAGGGTTTGTTAACAAACACGAGGTAATTTACTGGTGCACTACAGGCCTATATTTACAAGCCAAAAGCCTGGAGCCCAAACAGGCGGAGCTGCTGTGCCACCTTATCTCAAGGAGGAGCACGGTAGCGCCAGGATCACCGGCCTCCTCTCTCCTCACCAGGCTGCGGCGCCCACTGCGCCCACTGTGCCCAGACAACACCTCCTTTAATCTGTGGCAGGCAGAGGCTCTGGCACGCAGATCCCATCCCATCAAGCCACAGCATGAGAAACGAGAAAACTCGGCAGCGGAGGGGGGCTGACAGCCCTTCCTATCGCTTTCTGTCAACAAACCTTCCTTTAACTAAATTCAGGGCAAACCTCACCCGACGTATTCTCAGACAGTTTTTGCTTGGGAAAAAAAAGGGCTGGAAGAGAAGAGGAAGAAAGAAAAAATCCCAAAGCACAGAAGGAGGTCCGTTCCTCCCCCTTCCTTCAGCATGCAAGAACGGAGCCAGGCTTTCCCGGGGCCAGGCGGAGCTGCACAGGCAGAACTCCAGCTCATCAAGCAGGAGCCAGATGAAAGAGATGAGCGGGGACCCACGACGCTCCCTCTCACTCGGTATCTGATGCGAGCTCTCCGCTCTGCGCGAGCTACCTGCAAAACCTGACGCTGTTCAAAAGACCCATCTCCCTTCACGATTAGTCAGCCCCAGGTTTAAGGCTGACATACGGGCACAAACTTGATGGGCACTCTGGGAGATTTTTTAAAAACAACGTTCCTCCTTCCTTCTGCCGTGTCAGCACATCGCCCGGGGACCGGGACATCACAGCCAGGCGTCTCCCCAAACAGCGGCAGGTGCCAGCCGAGGGCCAGGCTGCCCTCCTTTTCTTCCCTTCCCACCCTAAAATGGCATGTTTCGCTCCCGGCCGTCCCATACATTGGCTCCCAGCAGGGATGAAGGGATGTTCCCCTGGGCTGGACACTGAAAAACCCTCAATTTGAGTAACCAAAGGCCCGGCTGCCGGCGCGCGGGTACCCCCCCGCCCCGTCCCGATGCCTGCTGTCACCCGCCACAGTGAGCAACGGCACAGAAAAGGCCATTTTGGCACAGTCGAGAGAGAATACGAGGTGACCTGCTCGCTGAGGGGAAACTCGATGAGGCTGTGGCAAATATCATTCCGCCTACAGCTTCAGGCGGGAGATCTCAGAAGAGCAAAGGCATTTACGGCTCATCGAGCATCAGGCAGGGGGTCTCAAACGGCAAAGGCGTTTTTACAGCTAAAAAAGCCCCTTTTTCCAAGGGCAGCTGAGGGAGCAGCGGGGCGCTGAGCCCCTGCGCCACGCCGGTACTGACACCGGCTCGCGGCCGGGGCGGCAGCGCGCTCTACGTACCCGTCGAAGCGGACCGTGCCGGTCTGCTGGGTCTGCACGCGGTAGTGCTCGAGGAGCAGGCGGACCACCTTGGTGTGGCCGTTGCGGGCGGCGATGATGAGCGGGGTGGAGCGCTGCCCGCCGTGCTGGCTGACGTAGCCCAGCAGGTACTTGATGTCGCTCTCGGAGCGGTTGAGGAGCAGCGCGGCCAAGGTCAGCACTCGCCCCTCGCTCGCCGCCTTGTACACGTACCCGGCCAGGCCCTCCATCGCCGCCTCCTCCTCCTCCCGGCTGCGGCCCCGACGACCGGGCCGGCCCCGCTCGGGCCTGCCGGCCTGCCCCGCCGCCGGGGCGGCCTCTCCCTCCGCCTCCTCCTCCGTCCTGCCTCGGTGCCCGGCGGGGGGCACATGCGGCCCCCTCGGGGCCAGCCGCCCCCCGGGCCCGGCCAGCCCCTCCGGGCCGGCGGCGAGGCGGGGCAGCCCCAGCGCCCCCCGCCGCCTCACCCGCCCCGCGAGCCCCCGCCGCCCGCCGCGGGCCTGCGGCCCATCCCCGGCGCCGCCGCCGCCGCCGCGCAGCTGCCCCGGCCGCGGCGCCGCAGCGGGGACGCGAACCTGCGGCCCGGGCGCCGGCCGCGCCCTGCGGGGGGGCCCGGAGAGCGGCAACGCACGGACCGGGCCCGGCGCCGCTCCGCCGGCCGCAGAGGGCCGCGCCGCGCGCGAGGCACCGCTACGGGTCGCCGGAAGGGCCCTGCCGGGCGCGCGGCGGACACGGCCGTCCGCCGCCGCTCCGCCCCGCCGCCGACTCCGGAAGCGCAACCGGAAGCGCCGCCGCCTTTCCCGCTTCCCCCCGGCAACCGGCGGCAGCGCACGGGCGTTCCGGGCCGCGGGCGGCACGGCGGGGCGGGACGAGGCGGCTCTCTTCCCCCGGGCACCCCGGTGCTGCCTGCCCGCCCCCGGGGCCGCATGTCCCGCTGTCCGGCCGGAGGCCGCCCGGCCTCCCCTGGCCTGCCCTCCTCGGGTGGCCTGGCGCTGGGCCGGGCCCTCCCGGCTCGGGTTGGGTTGGGGTGGGCTGGGTGGGTTGGGTTGGGTTGGGTCTGGTTCAGTTGCATTGGGTAGGGTTGGGTTGGGCTGGGTTGGGTTGGGTTGGGTTGGGTCTGGTTCAGTTGCATTGGGTAGGGTTGGGTTGGGCTGGGTTGGGTTGGGTTGGGTCTGGTTCAGTTGGATTGGGTTGGCTGGATTGGGTTGCGTAGCGTTGGGTTGGGATGGGATGGGCTGGGCTGGATCGGGTTGGGTTGGGTTCGGTTCAGCTGGGCTGCGTTGGGTTGAGTCTGGTTCAGTTGGATTGGGTTAGCTGGATTGGGTTGGGTAGGGTAGGGCTGGATTGGGTTGGGTTGGGTTCGGTTTGGTTTGGTTCGGTTCAGCTGGGCTGCATTGGGTTGAGTCTGGTTCAGTTGGATTGGGTTAGCTGGATTGGGTTGGGTAGGGTAGGGTAGGGTTGGGTTGGGTTGATTTGTGTCAGATTTTGGTTTGTTTGCTTCAGTTTGTTGACTTTTTTGAAGAAGAGACCAGCAGCTTTTATCACCTCGGCCATGACTCCACGCCAGCAAGCCTGTTGTGCTTCATCCTTGGTTTCAGGGACGCCACTACCAGCCTCGCTGCACATGTATCAGCTTAATCGAGAGCTAAATGCAACCCGCCTGATGCCCGCCTCTCCTTTCCTCTGTGCAGATCATCTCCCGGGGACCTTCAGGAGGTGCCCCATGCTGTCACCAGTTACGTGAGACCGATAAAGGCCGCGGTAAGTAACGTGATACGCAACCTGCGCTGCTCTCTGTTGCGTGCCATTGTTTTCAAGGGGATACAGTATCAGCCGTATTAATAGTTAATTTAAAATCATGCAACCGGAGCCGCGGCTCTTTGTGGAAAGTTTCGTGCAGGCCGGGCCGTGCATTATGCACGGGAGCTGCGGCCTGGCTGCGCGGCCGGCATTGCCCAAGGCAGCCCTGGCGAGGCGAGGGGAAGCGAGTCAGGCCACGGTCAGCTCTGCGGTGTTCAGTCCAGGAGGATCAGCTTTTAGCAGCCACGTATGCGTGTAAGGTACAGCGCGACAAGCAGGGTTCATGCTAAGTTTAAGTGGAACCTGTCTCCATTACCTCAACGATCTCCTCCACTTTTCAAGGAATTTTTTTTCCTAACAAATGCTGCGCGGGTGCCACCCGTGTTCCCCCGTGGGTTAGCACGAGCGGCGCAGAGAGGGTCCGTGAGGAAGCACCGGGGCTGCCACCGTCCCTCCTGGCAGCACCACAGAGCAGAGAGACCGAGGTCTCTGTTCCGCAGCTTCCCGGAGCCTCGTCGACTTCTGTGTGTCCAGCTCGCCGCGGTCTGGACCACGATTCCTGAGCGGAAAGCTATGGCGCAGCTTCACGTGATTATCCCCCGTTAGCATCCCAAAGACGTAGCTGTGCCCAGCCAAGGAAACGAAGACACGAAGGTGTCGGTGTTGTTACTGCAGAGCTCCCAGCTCGAAGCCGATCCTGGGAGTGCCGGAGCGCGTGGAAGCCCCTGAGCTGCACCGTGCTCAGTCGGAGTCCTCAGACTGCCCAGGAGCAGGGCCAGAAGCCGAAGGGTTTCAGTGCATCGAGACACTTGGTCCATTAAGCGCCCGTTTCCCAGCACATCTCAAGCAGCGTCTCCACCTGAGGAGCTCTGCTTGTTTCAAATGCAGACGCATCTCCCGATTTAGACCCTGAACTACAAGTCCAGGGGTGCAAACTAAGTCCCAGGGCGTGCAAATCCTTCCCTGCCTCCCACTTTGGCTGCCCGGGAGTCATCCCGACCCGACGACATTTATCCGGGCAAAATGGGGGAGAGGGAACAGAGCACGGCATGTGCGTCTCCCGGCTCGTCAGAGTACCAACGCCCGCTTGCGTGACGCGGTGCGGGTGCAGAAGGCAAGTTGTTTTGTTCCAGGGGAAGGGAGACGAGACCTGCCACACGTAGCGATTTGCTCGCGGCCATGAGCCGCATTGGCGGCAGAGCCACGCTGTGCTCCGCCACCTTATTTCCATTAAACCTCGGGCTTGGAACGACACGGTGACTGCGCGGGGCGGCCTGCGCTCTCCCTGCCGCTCTCTGCCAGCCTTCTCCCACCTCGGAATCTCGTTTTCTCGGCCGGGTGAGGACTCGCACCGAGACACGCGTGTCGGGGCCGGGAGCTTTTCCTCCACAGGGCACTGCGGGGGTTAAACACCGTCCTTCTCCTTCTCCGCTGTTCTAAAAACGGCAGAGATGAGCCACTCGCGCCGTGGAGAGGGAGGGAAAAGGGAACGAGCCGCCCGCGTCTCGCACGGGCACAGGCCCGGCCGGGCCGCCCCGCGGTTCCCCCCTCCCCTCCCCCGGCCGGGGCGGTCCCGGGGCCACCGGCCGCGCAGCCGCCGCTCGTCCCCCGGCGCCGAGGCGGGGCCCGGGCGGAGCCGCGCCGGGCCGAGCGGGGCCGGAGCAGCCGGGCCGGGCCGGGCGGGCACATGCAGGGCGCGGCGCGGCGGCGGCCGTTCCCGGCGGCGGCCCCGGGCTCCCCCCAGCCCGCCGGGCCGCTCTACCCGGGCAGGTGAGCGGCGGGGCCGGGGCGGCGGCGGGGCGCGGGCACGGGAACCCCCCCCTTCCCCGGGGGTCCCCAACCCCATCAGCCCCCCCGGCTCGTCCTGCCCCCCAGCTCCCCCAGGATACCCCAGCCCCCCCCGGCTCATCCTGCCCCCCAGCTCCCCCAGGATACCCCAGCCCCATCAGCCCCCCCGGCTCGTCCTGCCCCCCAGCTCCCCCTGTCTCGTCCTGCCCCCAAGCCCCCTCCGACTCATGCTGCCCCCCAGTTCCCCCAGGATACCCCAGCCCCCCCCGGCTCGTCCTGCCCAGTCAGCCCCCCCAGCTCGTCCTGCCCCCCAGCTCCCCCAGGATACCCCAGCCCTATCAGCCCTCCTGGCTTGTCCTGCCCCCCAGCTCCTCCAGGATACCCCAGCCCCCTCACCCCATCCCAGGTACCACCCCATCCAGGATGCTGCAGTTGTCCAGGGTATCCCAGCGGGTCAGGGTCCCCCAGCCTCACATAGGGTGCCCCCACTCACCCAGGGCACCCTGGCTCACCCAGGTTACCCCAGCTGGTCCAGGGTTTGACAGCCTCTTCCAGGGAGCCGCAGCTCGTCCAGGGCACCCCAAGGTGTCCAGGGTACCACCACCCTCCTCTTCCTCCGTCCATCAGGTTTGGACCATGGGCTCAGGTAGCACAAGCTTGTGGCTGGGCCGGCTGACACCGTTCTGGTCCCAGCACCACAGGAGAGCGACTCATTCGCTTTTCCCGTAGGGAGGTGAAGGTCTGGTGGTGCTGGAGGGTTACTTGGTGGAGAGACTTCAGCGGGGTTGGATCAGGCCTTGCTCTGCAGAGGCAGAGGGGGTTGATCTTCAGAGTGGAAGATGAAGGTGATAGTGCGTCCAGAGCATCCCCGTGCTTGAGTACCACCAGGCATCGATGCATTTTTAGCGTTCAGCAGAAGTGCCGGGGGAGTTGAATTTTGCTTTGTCATGCAAAAGTTAAAAATAGTTGCACTTAATTCAGCACTTAAGCTTTTCCTCCTGCTTTTGCCCTCACTTCTCAGCCAGGAAGAGCCTTCTTACGGGGATGTGCCAGTTTTTATTAACCATGCTTTGCCTTTCTGTACCGCCACCTCCTTTCTTTGGCCTCTCAACTTTGTTGTTGTTCCACAGATCCCAAAGGCCAAAGAGAGCCAGGGAAGCACAGGGTTTGGGTGGGGATGTCTGCTCCCTGCCTCCTCGGAAACCCGTTACGTGACTTAAGGCTGACGCCGTCGCTTCTCTCCTTTCTAGGCATGGAGCAGTCAAGAACGAGGACACCTTCAAGACCTCCCCGTTTCATTTTGATCTGTGGTTCTACTTCACTCTGCAGAACTGGGTGCTGGACTTCGGGCGCCCCATCGCGATGGTGAGTGTGGCAGAGGCAGGCTCGCCGCTTTGCTTGCCATCGACTTACTTCGGGCGGAGGGCGGGGGGGCAGGGCCATGGTGGTCCCCTGTAGCCCCACGGGCTTTTTCTACACCAAAGGGACGCCCTTGAGGAGCCGTCCTTGGGGCGAGGACCGCCGCGAGGTACTGGTGTGAGTAACCAGTACCGAGTGCGTTGCTCCCGTTGCGGGGAAGGTATCTGGGAAACTTGTTCCATGTCATCTACCCCACAACTTTACGTTTTCATAAGAAATGTTACCTGGAGAGGTTTATCTTGCCTGTGTGTCCGGAGCTTGGGACTCCTGCTCTCCAGGCAGCGCAGGGCAGAAGTGCCCAGTACTCTCAAATGTAGTCTTTTATTGCTGGCATCTGCACGTGACAGAGGGTTAACGGAGATCCACTGCTGCAGGACTCCGGAATGCCTTCCTCGCTCACTCGGCCACACGACTTCACGGCATCGGCTCCGGGCAGCGCTGCGGGAGCGAGCGGCTGAGATGTAAATATGCTGTGCATTTCGCACCCGCTTCCAGATTGAGCTTTTAGGGATGCGTGCTGTAAGAAGAGCTGCCCAGCTTCGTTACTAACAGCTACATGAAGTCAAGCTGACAATTAGCAAGCAGCGGGAGTCCAAAGCGAGGGTTTTCTCTCTCCCAGTCTTCCAGCCGGTGACGGGGCTGTATCGCGAGCTGGGTGGAGAGGATGTACTGATGTGCTTTTCCCCCCTCCTCAGATAATCCTACCTTTGGAGTGGTTTCCTCTAAACAAGCCCAGTGCTGGAGATTATTTCCACATGGCTTACAATGTCATCACGCCATTTCTTCTGCTAAAGGTAAACCTCGAGGAGCAGGTGTTACATTTTTTTTAATATTACCGGTTGTAAAAACAGGGCAAACAATACGGTTTTGTAAAAGCTGAAAGTTTCTTAGGAACTTGTTGAACAAACGTTGGTCACTCTTAAACTCCTGCAAGTGAGCTGGCCTTGCTGTACGTTAGAGGTTTGCTACTCTGTGATGAATTTGCGATACCATCTTTTAAAGAGCAAGGCAGTGACCATTTAATACAACTCAATTTCCTGCATATACAAAGCAAATCGCTTTCCTCGGGATTCAGGAGGAGTCAGAGCCCTTCGCCCTGGCTGAGCCCAAGCATATTTTTAAGACAACATCCATCCGTGACTTAAAAGACCTTATGAGACAGCTGGAACTGTAGTAGATTTTCTAAATTGTTCCGTGCTTAATTACATTTGCTCTTCGACATTAGAATTGTATCTTTAGCTTGAATTTATCTAGCTTCAGCTGCCAGCCACTAGATCGTGTAAACCATTTATGAGGTTAAAGACTGTCGTATCATTAGAAATCTTCTTATATTAAATACTTAGCAGCCAGAAGATATGAGAAAGCAATTATAAATATATTTTAACCTTCATTAGCTAGAAATTGAATTATGTCCTAAGATGTAAATGATTTTCTCTCTCTCCGGAGTCTGTCTGGGAGATTTTAAAAGCCGCTGTGGCCAAAAAGGAGTATTCAGGATCCGGTCCTTTGGGGGATGTGAAAGCTCTGAAGCTCGGTCTGACCCGTCGCGGTCTGACACAGCCGATTTCTGCAGGCTGGGTACTCATCAGGTTAAAATTTGCCGTCTTGAACTTCCCTGGCAGCACTGCATGAAGGGTTGGTCTGCAGAAAAAATCCGTTTGTTATTCAGGGCGCATTTCTGTTGCCCGGTGTCCCCTCGAAGGACGTGTCCCAACGTCCTTCTGCATCAAAGAGCTTTCCTCGACCTTTTGCTCTCCTCGTCCTCTCTGGCTCCTCTGACGTTCATGCAGCAGTTACAGAGAAAGGGAAAGTTAAGCCTCAAAATTAAACACAAATAAGGAGCTTTTCGCTGTTTATGAAGGGCTGCAAAGCTGATTTGGCAGCGGGGAGGTGGGAGGCGAAGGTGGCCCCAGCTGATCCTCAGGCTGGGCTGATGCATCCCCCCGAGGCCGGCTTGGCGTCCCCTCCAAAGCCTGAACCGCTTGAGCTGGGATTTGCATCTTTCGAGGTCTTCCCCGCTTTGCAAGCTGAGCGGGGAGCTGCTTTCCAAAGAGAAGCTCCTGCTCCTTGTCCCCAGCCGGGCTTGCAGGAGCTCGCCCCAGGCTCTGCGTAACGCCGGGCTCCCCGCCAGCCTCGCACGCCTGCCTCCGCCCAGACCTGAGCACACCATGAGGTGGCACGGGGAGAGCTCATCGCTAGAGCTGCTCTCCAAAAGGTTGCCTCGACCGGTTTTGCCGGCAATGAGATCTCGCGAGATACGAGTTTAAATGCAGCGTCCTCTTTAGAAGCAAAACCAGAGAGAGGTGAGTCCAATTCCATTAGGAAGAAAGAAGAAAAAAACCCCAAACATTTCAACAAGAGTCCTTTGAAAACCATCCAGCGGAGAATTATAAAGGAGCAAGTGTCTCTTAGCCGGGGAGCGGATTGCGGGCGCTGAGCTGGCGTGCTGCTGGAGGCTCTCCCCGCCACTGGAGGGCACAGCCAGCCTTGCAGATCCGCTCCGCAGAGGAACTAGAGAAAGCAGCTGCCTTTTTCTTTCTCATTAATCGGTTTCGATCACATCTAGTGAAGAACTTGCTTCGAGTACTGTGTTAGAAGTGCTGGATCAGTGATTCGGTGTAAGCGTTGACTCAGGTGAAGGGTGCTGCTTTGCAGAAAGGTTTAACAAAGGCAAAAAACATGGGTTTATTGTTGCAAACAGGGATAAAGTGTGTACTCAAACCTGAAAGCCACGTAGGCTGGCAGAAATGTGTCCGAGATGCATGTAGGGAGAGCAGTTGCAGTCAGGGGAGCTCGTTCTGGTGCGGTCACACCGCTTTCCCGGGCGGATGGCTGTGTTTTCCCGGGTGGGGAGCCAGCTGTCGCAGGCAGCAGCTCGCACCCACTATGGCAGCACAACCTGCGGCTTTCTGCAGGCTCCTGCTTGGGGTTCGGTGATTTTTCCAAAGCACCACCACGTCGGAGAGGGCAGAACTTGTCACGGCATCGCGTGGCTCTGCTGGTACCTCCTCGCTGTTCAACACGTCTCTATGTTTTTAGCTCATCGAGAGATCCCCCAAGACCTTACCGAGATCAATGGTCTACGTCAGCATCATCATGTTTGTCATGGGAGCCAGCATCCACCTCGTCGGAGACTCTGTAAACCACCGCCTGATTTTCAGCGGCTACCAGCACCATCTGTCTGTACGAGAGAATCCCATCATCAAGAACCTGAAGCCAGAGACGCTGGTAAAGAGGCTGTGTTTTATACAAGCACTTAAAAAAAAATTCAATTGCTTGTTCTTACTTAATAGCGTCCTGTTCCCTCTGCCCTTTTAAATGTCTTTTCGTTGCATTGCAGATTGATTCCTTTGAGCTGCTGTACTACTACGATGAATATTTAGGTCATTCGATGTGGTAAGCAATTTACAGTCTATCTAGCTGCTCTCAGAAGGGCAGATCTGATCGTAGCTTAATATGTAAAAAATAAAGCGCAGCTGATGAGAGCTGGCTGGGGATAATGTTCTCATAGCCAGTGTGATTACAGTGGATCTCTCCGTTGGAAAATTGCCTGTTCCCGCTAGTTTTGTCTCTGTCTTGGTGATATTTCTAGGATGTGGTGGTGGTTTGATAGTCATAGGGGTCAGAGGAATGGCTCGTCTGTTCTCGCCCCTTGGCCGCCTTCCAGGGGATCCCCAGGTGAAGAGACAGGACACAGCGCAGGTCTGGGGGCTCTGCAGACTCCTCGGCTGTCACCACCCGCGTTTTTGCTCTTCTGGAGGCTGACCCCAAGCCAACCCGACTCTGCCCGGTCTCTCTCGCCCTTTGCTCGCTCCCCTCCTTTACCACGCACCCGCTTGGTGACCCTGCAGCAAGAGGGAAGGCTCGCTCGTGGGGCCTGCACCAGAGACCCCAGAAAAGGACTCTCTCTGCCCTTTATCCACTGCCAGATAATCCTGGGGTTGCTCAGAGCAGAGGGAAGTCTCCCCCCCATCAGGCTTTTCCAGTTTATTTGCTGTTCCTTTAGCGCTGTGAAGCAAGCAAATCTCAGTCTTTTAAATAAAAAGGGCTCTGTGAGGTTGTTGAAATCCCGGTCCACATCCTGCTTTCCTGCAGTTCGGCTTTCAACACAACACAACGCTCTTAAACAGCCTCTTAGAGCCTGGGAGTGCAACAACTGCAATGTTCGACGGAGCGCTCGAGCCCAGCCTTGGACCTACTCAGCAAACTCGGGCTTTTCCTGCGATCGCCCCAGAAGTCTCGTCATCTGCAGAAGCACTCGGTGGGGCCGGGACATAAACCAGCCCGGCACCAGGCACCGCCAGCCCTTTGGCTGTCGTGCTGGTGCAGCGGCAGTCTCCTGGCAAGAGCTGTGGCGCTGGCAGAGAGGCGATGCCCTGACCGGCGCTGGGGGACCCCGCAGAGCGGGACCCCGCACCCCGGTTACCCGCCCGAGCGGGCTGGGTGGCCTCCGGTTCCACTCTTTCGCCAACTCAATCCACAGGCTCAGCGCAGGAATTGCCTACGTGCATGGTTTGGATTTGGGGGGGGGGTTAGACACTTCCAGGGTCACACCACGGATCAGCGTGTTGTTTCTGTTCGCAGGTACATCCCTTTTTTCCTGATACTGTTTATATATTTCACGGGCTGCTTCACCCCTGTGGAAGAGGAGAGCAGGATGCCGGTGGCTGCCTTGCTTCTGATGGGGCCCAGCAGCCTTTATTACTGGTAAGAGGCTTCTGTCCGCTCGGGACGGGCGAGGGATGAAGCGGGAATACCGCAGTTCTCCGTTCCCTGGGGCAGAACTTGCTGCAGCTGCTGCTCTGCAGGTCTGGAAAAGCAAATCAAATTTGGTTGAAATTTGCAGCCGCTTTAGGCTTTGCAAGTTGGGGCAACTTCAGGGTCACCTGTCAGCACTCCTGTCCCTGCTCGGGGTGTTTCTTCAACCACGCTGCCGGTCATATCGTTACTGCCGGAGCTCCAGCTTCCAGCCTCCGCGGTACCTGCTGTCTGCCCCCTTCGAAGGCTGCCGTTCGCTGCGCCGTTACGCAGTTTCCTGACGGTTTTGGGGTGGTGAGGCAGGGCCTGTAGCACACCCGCCTGGTCTCAGCTCGTGGGTGGCAGCGGGGATGCTCTCACCCATTGTCCAGGCGTTCTACACAGAGCCCAGGCCGCCCGTGCGACGCTCAGACGCTGCCTCCTCGGCTCGCCCTGCGGGTCCAAATGGCCTTTTGAGAGAGATCTTATTTATTTCCCATTTTCATTAGCCTCATCTTCCCAAACGGTTTCCCTGATGGCAGCCAAACAACTTTTCATTCGTCTTCAGAGATGATGTTCTCTTGCCCGTGGCTTTACCCCCTGCTGAGACTGGTTTTATACAGTAAATTAATTTTTGATAGTCAAAATCATCAGGAAGATTTGGTCAGTTCCCAGTTACCCCGTTGCACTTCCTTTACATGTATCAGCGTGACTCTCTGCAGTCCGCGTGCGAGCGATTTAAGGGAGTGCAATTCCTTCTTCCTCCTGCGAACTGGCCAGGTTCAGGACGGGCCGCTGCCGGATCCAGCACAGGGGAGCTGTGGATTTTTGGACTACGTGAGCACAACGTCCATGGGTCGGAGCCAGAGTCTGGCTTTGGTTCTGCCTTTAAGCAGAACCCATTCATGAACTGAGCCCAGCACCTTTCCCGTCCCATCCTGGGCACTCATTTCTTTACCCGTTCTCTTAATGAAGCCCATAGCTCAGTTGTTAAATTACCGACAAGAAACATGAAAACAAATCACAGTTTCGAAGCTGGCAGCAGAAAGCAGCACAGCTTCGTTTGTCTGGATGCAGAGCGGGGAGGAGGGGGCGATGGTCACCCCGGGTGAGGCTGGGGGCTGCTGTCGCTCGGTGCTTTCTCCCGGGGGCACTAACGGGTGGTTTTGCTTTGTAGGTACCTCGTGACGGAGGGTCAGATCTTCATCCTCTACATTTTCACTTTCTTTGCCATGATGGCTTTAGTGATGCACCAGAAACGCAAAGGACTCGTCCTGGACAGCAATGGGCTTTTTCTCTTCTACTCCTTCATCATCACACTGGTCCTCATTGCTGTTTGGGTAGTTTGGCTGTGGAATGACAAAATTCTCAGGAAGAAGTACCCTGGCGTGATCTACATCCCCGAGCCGTGGGCGTTTTACACCCTGCACATGAACAACCTCCATGCAGCAAAGGAAAGTTTATAAGTTTTGATATTTTAGAGTGAAGAAAAAAAAAAAAAATCTAGTTTTTCTAATGTAGACGTATTTCAAATAAATTCCTGACCAACATTAGCTGCAAGACATATCATGTGTTAACTAGACCGAGCTGGGGAGGGGGTGTTGGGACAAAAGGGAAGAACAGTCTTTGCGACTTAAGGCTTTAAAGACGGGTCGTGGCAGGGGTGTCCCCCCGGCTTTGCACCCGCCAGCTCTCACCATTGCACAACGCAGTTCCACGCTGGACCTTTCCGGGTGCTCGCGGGACAGCACCACGTCCCTCCCGCACCGGAGCGGGGTGCAGCATCCCTGCGCCGTGGTGATCCGCGCTGCTGGCAACCCCCATCCCGCCGTCGCTGCCCCGGAGAGCATCCCGGCCTTCAACGGGAACTGTTTGCCGGGAAGTCAGAGCGCTCTCACCCTCCTTCTGTCTTGGCACAGAGATTTATCCGCTCCTCCCACGCTGCTCCCAGCCGAGTAAACATGCCGGGAAGGGGCTGAGCCGCCCCACCTTGGCCCTGCACGGCGGCTCCTCTTGGCCGTGCCTCCCCGGGGAGCTCTCCCGGGGTCCCGGCCGTCAGCGCCGGGGCGAAGCCCTCGCAGCTGAGCGCAGGCGCGGCGCAGGAAGGGTCTGGCTGGCGGCAGAAGGGCCAATTCCCCATGAGCGCAGCCTGAAAAGAGCACCGGGCGGAGGGTGAGCTCCAGAGTCGGCCCCGCGCTGCCGGCGGCTTCTGCTCCTGCAACTCCAGCTGCATCCCTGCGATGGTTTACGTCTAACAAATTTGTGTTAGAGCCCTGTGCGATGGAATCCAAGTGGTTAAAAAAAAAAAAGTTACTAGCAAAACATGCTGAATAAAAGCATTTGGTAAAAGCTGAGCAATGATGTTGCTTCCTGAAGCCGCTCCATTCTCTGAAGGCAGAATCTTTATCCCACGAGATTTAAGGACCCTGAACGTGTCATTGTACCAGGGCAGGGTCCACCCTGGGAAGGGGCCGGTCCATGCTATAGTGGTCACTACGGCCACTAAATATTTCGTTCGCGGGCCTGGATCTCCGCCACAGCCTGGCAGCAGGCGCTCCATCCCCCGCACACGCGCTAGCCCTGCTGCCCAGCCGCTGGGTCTCTTTTCAGGCTGCTTCGATGGGCAGCAGACCCAGAGCGGCAGAGCAGCTCCCGTCCCGCGCCCAGGAGCGCCCAGCCGAGCTGCTGGCTCCGCTCTTTTTGTGGAGGACGGGACGGGACAAAATCGTAGATTTTTGTTCAGCAATTCCATGTACAACGCTTGCTTTTCCATGGCTTGATGGCAACTGAGGGGCAGAAGCAGAGCACTGGAAGGGACCAGGAGACCCGAGCGAACACGGCTGCTTGCCCGGGCCAGGCCACAGCAGCTGGAGGCTCTGCCTCCCCCTCGCACCCAGGTTGAAACCCCAGCAGCTCTCCGGCTCGCTGCAGCCCTCCCTCCGCCTCGGCACCGCTGCCTCAGCGTCCCCCTTCCAAGGGCTGCAACAAGACTTGGCAGTCCTGGAGGCTGTTTGCCCCCGAGCAGATGAGCTAAATAAAATGCTAATAAATAAAAACTCAAACCTTTTTAAACTGTCTCAAAAATGCATTTTCCCCTCAGCCTGTCTGCAATGTCCCAGCTCTGCCGTGTTTGCAGGGGCACGTCTAAACCCCCCTTCCCCTGCAAACCCAGCGGGCAGGGCACGGCGGCAGCACCAGCGATGCCCAACACCCCGCACCGAGCTCAGCCAGGGCGGGCAAAGCCTGAATTAACTCCTTCCCCTGCCCACCAGCAAAGCCCCGCCAGCAGCGAGCTGCAAAGCTGTAGATCCCCCCCGCACCCGTCCCCAGCGGCCCCAGCAGGTACCAGCAAGGCTGGATTTGTCTCCCAGCAGCTAAGCTCAGCGCAAGGTGGGCGGCTATTTGAGATTATCGACCCTTTTGTGCTCAACTCACTCCTCCCCATCCAGCCCGACCCCAAACACCCTTAAACCTCGACCGAGGGAAGCTCTCGCCCCACTCCTCCTGACAGCACCGCTGCTCGGGGTCCCATCGGAGCCCCGAGGCTTCGGGCGGGCTGGGGAGAGCCCTTCGCCCCACGGCGTGGGAGCAGGAGCCGCGCTGGCAGCGGGATCCAGCCCCGGCAGGGATCAGGTCTCGTAGCCATAGCAGCGGGGTATTTATTACAGCCCGGCCGCACTCCACCCGGGGCCGGCGGACTTTAGCCCTTAATCGAATAGAAAAAGTAGCAGCAGACGCCTCCGATCCCAACAGGCAGCGTAAAACACAAGGAAGGCCCTCAAAATAATGGTGAGTGAAGCGTTTCTGCGGATACAAACTGCTCCCCCCTCTCCCTCCAGCCAGATTTTAAATCTGCCTTTATTTTTTTCCTTCTCTCTCTCTCTCCCTCCTTCATGCTACAGGCAAAATTTCTGTCCCAGGATCAAATTAATGGTACGTACAGTTATGTTCTTTTTTAAAAAGTTATTATTAGCAAGATCAGCTTAACAAGTTTATAACTAATGGCATTTCTCCCCAAAAGAGTCGCGGTCTGGGCTTGTGCTCCCCTCCTTGCCCTCCTCCCAGCTCTCGAGGGGATCTGCTCGCTCTGAAAGGGGAGAAACCTCCCTGATTTCGTTAAAACAGCGCTAGGCACAGGCAGGGAGCCAAAACCACCCGCAGACCCCCACGCTGGATGGCACCAAGACTGGCAGACGTTAACCAGCGACCTCCCAGCCCCGCAAACACAGCCCTGGCCGAGCTAGCAGGGACCAGGAGGAATTCCAGGTGCCCGGTTGCAGTCCCGGAGCCTGGCAAGGCTTCACGTATGATGGGAGCGAAGGTGAAGGAGGAAGAGGAGGGAGGGGAAGGTGCAGGAGGCGCAAATTCTCAGTGTGAGGCTCTCCCAGGGAAAGGAGCCCCCTGCCCTGGATGGGAACGAGGAAGGGTTGGCTACGAGAAAGGCAGAAGCAAGCTGAAATAAGAGTATTATTGTAAATCTGATAATCTGCAGCGCCCTCGGGCTCAGCAGCTCTGCAGGATTGCTGCGGGGGGGGGAGGCGGCCAGGCAGGGGGGGGACCACGGCATCCACGGGGTCCTGGCACCCACCGCGGCACCCACGGGGTGCTGGCACCCTGCACTCACGCCTGCAGTAAGGTCTAGGGACAGGGAGGATGAGGAGGGGGCGGAGGGCGATTCTTACCGTCCCGTGCAGCACAACTTGCCCGTTAGCGCCGAGGGCGAGGAGCGGAGCCGGCCCCGCGCCGGGAGCGCAGCGGGAAGGGAGGATGCGATGGCCGCCTCATCTAGGCAGCCGCAACCCTTATTTATCTGTCTGAAAAGGGCGAAGGGAGGGTTCGAGGGGGCAGGGGAGAGGGCGAGCAGGCAGGCGGGGAGCGTGGGGAGAAGCGAGGGAGCGGAGGTGCCGCCGTGGGATGGCGGCAGGGCAGGGAGAGGCTCTCCTCTGCTAGACTCGCGCAGCCGGCAGCGCTCGGGCTGTCACACGCGACGGTATCGGTTCCTTTGGCCTTTATTAACGCCCAGCCGGTGGGAGGCCGAGGCGGGGGCAAGTGCCAGGCCCTGCACGGACCACGGCAGGGACCAAACCAGCACCCTCCACTGCTCCTTAAGGCTCGTTCCTTTAGCATCCTCTCCTACCCACCATGAAGGCAGAGAAAAATACTTTTTAAACAGTGTCCTACATATTTGGAGGCCTGACTCCGCTTTCAGACTTGCCTCATTAGGCTGAAGGACCCCAATTAGCTCAGCTATTCAGAAGTCTGGATTTTAATTGCCCTTGGCACTTTAGCCAGGGTCCTCCCCCACTGTCCATCATCTTCCTTGAAACGAGACACCCCGAACCAGACACAAGATCCTCGCTGGAACCCCACCAACGCCGCCCAACCGGGCAACGGGAGAAGAAACGTCAATGGTAGCTCAATGTCATCTTACGTGGCATAACAGAGAGTTTTGGTTTTTAATTAGAGTTCAAGGAATGTTTTTCCCTGTACGACAAGAAACAAAAAGGCAAGATAAACGCCTCCGACCTGATGGCAGTGATGCGGTGCCTGGGAGCCAGCCCAACGCCCGGAGAGGTGCAGAGACACCTGCACTTGCACAAGATCGGTAAGGAAAGTGCAGCGGTAGCACGTGAATAAAACACGCTGCACTACAGTTGCAGAAATTCAACTTTTCTGCGGCCAGGAGACTAGATGCAAGTACAAGGAGGCTGCCTGGAGCCCAGTAGATACCATTCACCCCCAGGTGAAACAGCCCAGGCAAAGCACAACCAAGAGCAGTCCCCAAAACCCAGCCCGACGTGCTGGATGGTGACCAAAGCCAACCCAGCACGCAGATTAAAACAGTGCCGTTAAAAAAGCAAAGCTTCAAGAGCAGCGGGAGGCGTACATATCGGCGACGGACTTGGAGGGTGGGAAACCGTGCAGTCCAGCCAGCAAAGGTAGAAGGGCACAGAAAGATGTTCATCTGCAGGTATGTGTAAGTAAATTCAAAGCACAGCACAAAGACCAAAGAAGAATTGTGAGACAAGGTGGGCTGGGTACCGACGTTTCAGAGCAGAAGCCTAGCAAAGCTATAAACGGGTTTTCGGGCCAGGAGAAAGCGCCCAGCGGCGGGTCCACCCCGGCCCGGAGCAGTGTCAGGCGAAAGGGAAAAGGTGCCTCAGGGAAGGAAAGTGGGGGGAGAGGGGAGGGATGCTTAGGTCTGGATCCAGGCTACAAAACCGAGCTGTTCCCAAAGAATCTGCTCTTATTTTTCCAGACAGAAACACAGAGTTGGATTTCTCCACTTTCCTGAACATAATGTACAGGCAAACAAAGCAGGAGGAGCCCGAGAAGGAAATCCTCACGGCCTTGTCCATGATGGACAGGCAGAAGACAGGCGTTATCACCGTTTCGGAGCTAAGAGCCAAACTGACACGACTAGGAGAAAAGCTTTCCGAGGAAGAAGGTATTTTGCAATTCAAAGACATACCAGATGCTCTTCATCTGCTTCTTTCCTTCCTGATTTCCCTCTGTAGCCAGTCTGGGAGCAGGTGCTTCCAGCTGGGAAGCCAGGAAGGGCCTGCGGGCCCCTCGGCAGGGGGCAAAGGGCTGTCCCCCATCACGCCCCAGACGCGCGGTGCGTCAGAGCATCACACCGCGCCGTCGTGTCCCCGGGTCCGCCCCGGTGGCCCCACTCTCCTTCCCACCACAGCCGTACGACGAGCTCGTGCCTTCGTCGAGAGCGCTCTGCCCACGAGAACCAGAGCCCGCAGCGGAGCCCAGACACGCGGGGAGGGCCCCCGGGCCCGAGCGGAGCCCGTTAGCGACGCCAGCTCCCGGCAGCTAATTAGTCCCCCGTAAGGATGAAGTCACCTCGCTGGTGTCAGCCTTCACCCACACCGCGATGGCCAAGCAGAGAGCTTGTGCCTCGCAGAAGGGCTAAACCCGCTGCCCGTCACCCGCGGGGCCTTTCCCCGTTCTCGAGCTGTTCCCCAAACGATCTCTCCCCGCTCCCCGAAACGCTGTGCTCGGCCCTGGCGAGGCCGCACCTCGAGCGCTGGGGTCAGTTCTGGGCCCCTCACTCCAAGACAGACACTGAGGGGCTGGAGCGTGTCCAGAGACGGGCAACGGAGCTGGGGAAGGGGCTGGAGCACAAGTGCTGTGAGGAGCGGCTGAGGGACCTGGGGGGGTTTGGCCTGGAGAAAAGGAGGCTGAGGGGAGACCTTCTCCCTCTCTGCAACTCCCTGACAGGAGGTTGGAGCCAGGGGGGGTCGGTCTCTTCTCCCAAGGAACAGGCGACAGAACAAGAGGAAACGGCCTCAAGTTGCGCCAGGGGAGGTTCAGGTTGGACATTCGTAAAAATTTCTTCCCCGAAAGGGTTGTCGGGCCCTGGCACAGGCTGCCCAGGGAGGTGGTGGAGTCCCCATCCCTGGAGGGATTCAAAAGACGTTTAGATGAGGCCCTAAGGGATATGATTTAGTGGGGGACTTGGTAGTGACAGGTTAATGGTTGGACCCGATGATCTTGGAGGTCTCTTCCAACCAGAACAATTCTATGATTCTATGATTTGTAAAGCGCGTCTGTCCCAGGAAGGGCCCCGGGCCAGCGGCCGCCCCCCCGGCTGCAGGGATGCTCTCGGGAGCGCGCGGGGCACCGGCACATTCCCGAGAGCGCTGCTGCAGTGAGCTCCGTGGCCAGTGCAATTTGGAAGAGAGAAGGGGACTTTTTAATTCAGAGTCTTTTAAGAAAAAAAGAAAGATAAAAAACCTGTCCTGTTTGTCAGAAATCTGCCTCCAAGGGGCACAACAGGAAGGAATTTCCAAGAACCTGAAAACGATCAAAACCTCTCCGACAGCCGATTTTGCCCTAGGCATTTTGTGTACGTATAGAAACTTTGTGAGCGCACGCCCCGCTTCTCCAGCTTTCAGAGGCCGCAGGAGGGTGCCCAGGCCTGCGGGAAGGCCGGGCAGTGCTCTGCGCACCCCTCAGCCTCTCAGCCCGGGGCGTCCTGTCCCCTCCGTGCTCCACAGCACATCACCCCCGGCTGCGTCTCCAGCTCCCGCAGAGCTCTCGCCCCTCCGACCCCGCTGCAGGGAGCCGGCCCTGGGGCTTTCGGGTCGCTCGCTCTGCCAAGGGCAGCCTTAGAGAAACCCATCATCAGTTTGATACAGGCAAGGAATGAGTTTTACCAGGGTTATGGGGTTGTACAGACCCCATTAGGCTCCTCGGGGTACAAGAACCGTCCTTTCGAACATTAAAGTAGAATTTAATCTGGGAAAAGTTGGTCAGTCCAGTCGCCGTCCCCAGCTTCACGAGCGATACACCAACAGGGCAGCACTACTGAGCGTTTTCTTCAGTTGTTTAACTGGAATAACAGTTTCTGCAGCTATTTACATCTCAAAACACCTTCAGAGCTCTTATCAGCGCTGAACAGTGAAGACATGGAGACATCGGCCCTAATTAACGGCATCCTAGCGAGAACCGCTATTATGCAAAGAGGATTTGCGAGGTGCGGGGGGATTTCCCGTATAGGCTGCGCAGCTACTCACAATTTGTAACAAGGCACTATAGATCCTAACGTAGAAGCGATGCTTCTCAGCGAGAAACTCCCCCTTTGGCTTGGCACGCTGAACTCCAGCTTGCTGAGCTGCTGCTATAAATATTTGATACCGGAACAGGCTCAAGTTCATCAGCATCTGCGATTGTTCAGGAACTACTGGCACGTACCTTCATTTACAGCGGCTCCAGAAAAGCCTTCACTTCATTTAATTTAACGTACTCTTACCAAATGAGAACTGACACATTTTTCTTCTGTGTTATTTTTAAATGTTCCGGGAAGAATTAATTATTTTTTGAATTTACGTCCTTCGAAGCATTTGATTACCATCAGGGTGGTATTTTTGAAAGGAGGATTAGATCTCCTGGAAGGAACGAACTGTTACTTACAGTAGCAGCAGTTCTCACGTCAGCCCCTCGTTCGCCCCTCGCCGCAACGAAACCCTCCCGGCAGCAGCTTCCACGGGGGCTGCGCTTACCCCCATATACCCGCATGAACAGCGGAGAGGGAAAACAGGTTCGCAGAGACCTTCCACAACTAGTTATAGTAAACCAGCTTTTTTTTTGTCCCCTAAACCTGCCCCCCCCCCACGACCTTCCCCCTGGATGTCACAACTGGCAGCCACAAAGCCATTATTCTGTGCTGGAGCACCCGGAGTCTTATTTAAGCAACCGCCGCTCGCTCGGCCTGAACGGCCGCTCCGGCAACCTCAGCCGAGCAGCTCGGAGCGAAGGCGCAGACCAGCCCTCGTCTGTTTGGGAAAGGGAGAGCACCCGGGCACTGCCCCGGCCAGGCGGCTCCAGCCCGCACGGGCACCAGCCTGGGGAGGACTCGTAATTCGTGCGTGGCCACGTATTGCCCACCTGTTTCAGCCGTCTACCAGCAGGCTCTAAACATCTACGAGGCGCCCTGCTAGTGAAATACCAAACGATAGGTGCAGGTCCACCACCCGAGAGCCTCCTGCCTGCCGCATCCCTCTGCACAGCATCCAGACACGGTCCTGTTCATGTGCTGTTGGCCCCAAACCGGCACCTTGGACCACCACGCACCCCTCACCACCAGCACCTTGGACCACCACACACCCCTCACCACCGGCACCTTGCGACCACCACGCGCCCCTCACCACCGGCACCTTGGACCACCACACGCCCCTCACCACCAGCACCTTGGACCACCACGCACCCCTCACCACCGGCACCTTGGACCACCACACGCCCCTCACCACCGGCACCTTGCGACCACCACGTGCTGCTGGGTTCCTCTTGTATTTGCTTGAGCACCCACGCGCTACACGTTACGGGTGAAGTAAACAAGCAGGGGAATTCGCCGCCTCCTGTCACCCAAAAGAATACGGCATCCAATTCCCAGCAGCAGCGTCATTCAGCACCATTTAACATTCCTTTTCTATGTGTCATTCCTTACCTACTTGTATTTTATTGACACCATTTGACAGGAAAAATGCCTTTTAATGGTTTAGCCTGTACAAAGAGAGGCTTTTACGTTAGAGAACCGCCGTCACTGCCAAGGTGTTCCCAGAGCTGGGATGAAAAGCATCACTACTGCCAGGTGCCAACTGCACCCGTACCGCTTCTGCAGAAGCATTTTCAGCGAGAGCCGTAGAGCCCCAGCTGAGAAGGTATTCTTCGCTTCCAAACATTAAAGGCCTGCCAATATTAACCACCGTCACACAAATCTCCTTCAAGTTGGGCACATAACCTGCACGAGCACTTAGTTTGGTCTAAATTGAACAGGGACAGGTTTGCTATTCAAACCAAATAAGCCACTCCCACCCAAGAGCAATTAAAAGCGCATTTGGACTAAATTTATGACTCTTTTCCATGTGGAACTCAGAGAGATGGACATCTCTGCTCCAGAAAGTCAGACGTTGACTTCAAAGTGCTAAGTGATGCTCCTTTAAAACTACAAACTGGATGGCACCTCCAACTGATCCCAGAAGTTGTTACTTCCAACAAAAGTGATCTGAAAACCCAAATCCTCCATTACTCCTCTTTTGAAGATCACCACATCCCTAATATACGCTACTCAAACTTATGTTTTCTTTTGTTCTCTCTTTCAGCTGATGACCTGCTGAAAGAAGCCAAAGTTGGACCAAATGGAACAATAAAATACAAAGAATTTGTCCGCATCATTTGTCTTCCTACAGTCGACTACTAAAATTCAAACCAAGAGATTTGGTAAGAGCAGGACCTGAAACGCTCTTGACTTCAGTGTTTCCTAGTTACTACTTGGACTCAGGAATCATCATTTGCCTTTAAAAATCCTTATTTTGCCTTCATGATAGTGCTTACACTTACATGGGTTCTCACCCCATTTCTGGAGAAATGTTGTCACAAAACACGAGCTGTTATTTAAATAAACCGAGTGTAACGTTCCCTTGTGTAACACGTGCCACACTTAAAAAACCCAACTCTTATTTAAAAAATGCATTTAAATCTACAGATTGGGGCATAAACGGGAACTCGTGGTTAAGGTCTCACAGTGACTGTGTTCCAAGGAGCCAGCAACGCCCATCACCACTTGCTGCCTCCAAGCCCTGACGCGGGTCTTTGCGTAGAAAGATTCCCTGGGAAGGCTGATTACGTCACGACAGTGGTAAATTTACTGTAACTACGCACAGCTCCCCGGTATTCCACGGATCCATGGTATGATCCGATAAGGTAACTCCCAACCAGATGTTCCGCCGCCAAGCGAACAGCCCCGCTCGCGGGGTGGCTGCGTCCCCATGGACTATCCGGAGCGAGAGGAGACGAGCAGCCAGCAATTAGTTCTCCAGCTCCCCCAGTTAGCGATGGGCTGGAGAGGACAACTCCCAGTCTCCAAGCACAGGAACGGTCCGTGATCGCTGCCTCGTCGTCGTGTTTCCGTCACGTTATTTATTAAGGTGTCGTATCTTGCACCGCCAAGTCTCTGGGCGGTTCAGCTGCCCCTGCATTTTGAGGCGACACACTGAAAACGCTGCGCTTGGTAAATGTATCTGTCACCAAGTTCTGGGCTGGCTGCCCAGAACACGCTCCTAGAGACAGCCTGGCAGGGAAAAACGGGGGCCATGAGAATTCGGCTTCTCTACAACAGGCAAACCCATCCCATCTCGCCTGACTTTAGACTGATTAAAACCAACGTGACCCACAGCCGTCGCTACCGGTCTTACTCCGTCCATATCCCGGCAGCCTTAGCTGAGGTCCTCAGACTGGTGGGAAATTTTAGGACAACAAACAGCAAACTCTCTCTGGAGTCAACTGGAAACTCACAGAGACCGTCTTTGTGCAGTCGCAGCACCAGCAGCAACCTGTGAAACGCGCTGGAGGAGCAGAGGCTCCTGCCAGGTCTGCTGCGGGTCCGACACACGGGAGCCCCTTCCCCTCCCTCCAGCTGCCCCTCCTTCCGCTTCTTAATCCTGAGCCTTCATCCCTGAAGCACCTGACCCGCTCTTTGCTCCATTTGTGAAACGACCGGCAATTAAACGATGACAGCCACTGCAGATAGAGCGCGTTTATCCCCCCGAGGCACCGAGCACAGCCTCAACACCGCAGACCGAGGCGACCACCAAACCCATCCCACGTCGCTCCAACACTTGGAATCCACGAGGACAGCAACCAGCACAAACTTGGGTATAAAGTGCAAAAGCAAAGCCTAGGCATATCGTAATCCTTCCAAATCAGTAAGTGTCTCTGTAAGGGTAAAGCAGGGATTATTCTCATGGAATATTATTACGTGGGGGTAAAAAAAGCACGAAAGATTAAATGACATGTTGAATACTACACGAGAAATGGAAGCGGATCCAGGACGTAGCTTTCAGTCCTGTATTTAAGACAAATGGCTTGTGCTACAAGAAAAGGAGTGTAATTTATTACTGCTCACTTTAGCTGATTGCTCAGTCTCCTCCTCTGTAGAACTGAGATCACCCAAATTCCAGGACCTTGACGTTTTCAGACACCACTGCTCTTGCTTTCCAAGATCGATGGGCTCGATGATCCTCGTGGGTCCCTTCCAACTCAGGATATTCTGTGATTCTGAGTAACCAACCCTTGATTCGGAGCCCAGCTGCAGAGCGCGCGGCTCTCCCAAGACGGCAGTCCCAGACCGACCCGGTAAGCTCAGACTCGGCCCCTGACGTGCTGAGCCACTAACCAAAGGCCGTCCGAACTGCAGAGGATCGTGCTTCCAGGGGAACTGTAACTTCGCTCCACGTAAAACCGACATACCTTCTCATGCCTGTCTACCGCATCCCTCAATATTAGCTCTTTCTACTCTACGGATAGAATATAAAACAGGAAACAATCTGAAAATTAGAGTTACAAGCAGCTCAACACTCAGATAACACTCCAGAGAAACATTATGCCGTGAAACAGAGACAGGATTCACTAGAAAAACCAAGAACAGGTTCCAAATAACAGCAAAAGATAGCATGTCCCTTGCAACTCTCTTCCCACCGCTCAGTTAATCTCAACGTGCGGACAAGACCTGACCTACCTTGACGCCGAGCCTTCGCGCACTGGTGCCTTTCGGAGGTCTGCCCACGGCGTGGAGGTCGGCCTCTGCCCACCGGAGCTCTTCCAGACCTTTGCTACCGAAGTGCCAGCGCTGAAGGCACTCGGCTGCTCTGAGCGTGAGCGTAATTAGCTGATGAAACAAGGAGTCCATTCAGAAGCATTTGTTTCCAATACGCATCAATAGCCAAATTACAAATGATCCAACACACAGCTTAGTTCTTCCCTATTGACCAGGACAGTTGGTTAACAAATCCTTTCAGCTGCAGACAATGTAGGAGTTTGTACGTCAGGGGACTGATCAGCTCAAAATCGCTGTGGATTACTCCAGAAGGCATCTGTACCGTAACAGGCGGGGACCCCCTCTCCGGGCGGGTAAACAGCCCCCAAACAAAAGCCAGCACGAGGGACCGCACCTCGCGCACACTCACAGCACAGAGCAGCGCTGAGAGAGCTCGGAGAGACGAGCCCGAGCCGCCGCACGCCCCACAACGCCGAGGAGCAAAGCACTCCTCTTCAGAAGGGACCTTTGCAACTGAGCTCACAGCAAACACCCTGCGCCCCCCGCTCCCGCTTTTTTTTTCCCCCAGGAAACACAACGTAACTGAATGCTTTTTATTACATCTAAAGATTTCTACATAAACAGGTAACATTCAATAGGTAAACCATTTTTTTTTTTTCCAATGCATATAATAAATATTTTCACTTGGTACTTTTATACAAACTGACATTGGTCTACTATACATTTTTAAAAGCCATTTACTGGTTTGGCATGCCGTATGGAAACTAAGAGAAAGTTTTAAGGCAATGAATGACAGATTTAAATTCATGGAATTAATGGTAATTTTTAATATTCTGCTTATATACATTTTTCCCTTTGTTGATTAAAACAATTAACAGCAGCACTTTCGGGGACCACCAGCAATTTTCCCTTGTTAGAAATCTAAGCTCTGTTTTAAAAAAAAAAAAAAAAAAGAAAAAAAAAAAAGAAAAACACAATTACACTAACAAACCAAAATCCTTTCTATTTAAAATGTGCTTAAAACCCTGAAATGTTAAACTGCAACGAAGCGTTAATTTTCAAAACGTTCTCCTCACAGTCCTTAGCTCTGCGTTGGGAGGCAGGTCCAAGAGAGTCCAATGGAAATCTATCAGTCATCCCGTCCTTGACAGCCTTACTGAATCCTTGCCACGGAGAGGAAGGGCACGCCTGGAATTGCCGGCACGGCTATCCTTACGGAAGCGCTACAGTTTTTAACGCACGGCACAGGTTAGAGCTTAGCGCGGTTTGTCATCTTCTAAGGATGCATCGGTAACGCCCTCCAGAGCGATTCAAAGCCGCTTCCGCCCTGCTGTTCAAACAGCTACGTACTCGTATCCGCGCGTGCGTGCGTACACACACGCACAGCGCTATACGTAACACGGACACGCGCGTGGGCGCGCGCCCCACTCCTCTAGTGGAAAAATCTGAGGACAGGAGACCGCTAGTCTAAGGGTGACGGGCGCCCTGCCGTCTGCAGCGAAGGGAGCCGTTCCGCAAGCCAGCCACCCTGGGCTGCTCTGCTGCGCCGCGGGTAACAGCCACACTAACGGAGACCGAGGGTCGGAGTGACGTTGGCAGGGAACTTGTCGAGAACTCGGACTGAGACTTCTACCGAGCAACGTCATCAGCTATACAGAACACCCTAGCATGAAACAGGAATACTCACAAAGCATATGGGGTTAATACCACAAAGGAGGATTTGAGAACGTTTCTGTCCCTTCTTTGTAGAGCAACGAGGTCAAAAAATGACAACGGTGAACTGAACAGCCTTCCTTCCCTTCAGGGTGACTGGTGAGGAAATGGAAGACGTCATCAGCTGAGCTCACTTTCCAGAAGCTAAGACAGGCATAACAATGCCGGATTCTGTGTTACCACACACTTGCCACATTTAATTTTATATGTGAATTAACAAGATTTTAATACCATTGTCAAAAGTGACAGAAGCTGCTCTTCAGGTCGTCTTTAACAATACAGTCAATGGAAACGTTGCCACGATCGTCGGTAAAACAGCCACAGGCTCTCCCGAATGTCTCTTAGGTGTTTCAGAAGCCGGGGACACGCACGCTCCCCGTTACACCGATGGCAGTCGTACTCCAGATTTACAAACGGTATTATAGCAAAGCATATGCTCTGAAGTTACCAGGTTAGTATTCATGACTAAAATGTATGAGATATATTCCTAATGTAGGTTTAATCACTTCAAAATCAGACTGAGTTTAAAAAATAAGTATTTCCCATTTTCTATCCTTTTATTTATTTTTTTAACTGACATTTAATAAATTATAAAATTGGTGTATGGTGAAATATATATATCAGCCAGATATGTATGAAACACACATGCATGGGAAAAACTATTTAACTCACTTTTAACTCACACACACAGATCTATAAATACATATATACACACACATATACATATAAACACAAACATTTGTTTTCAAAATTCAAGTCAACTATTTAGTGGCAGAGGGATGCTGTAAAAACACTAAAAACGATTTTGATGCCACATAATGTGAACCTTTCAAATAACCATACGACTGATCATACAGCAATACCTAATGCTACTTGGATTAAAGATTTTTTTTTCTTTTTTTCCTTTTTTTTTTTCCTTTTTTTTTTCTTTTTTAATCAATGCAAGATTTTGAGACAACTTCATAGGCAAAAGGTGGCCCTTGTCAATGCTCAAAGCAACTAGCTGCAATCAACAGTTTTGGACATTAAAAATTCAGACAAGAATCTGCTAATTTTAGTATTTCTTAACTCTCTTTCCTGATAAACTTGTTACCTGCACTTTCAACCAGTTATAAAAATATTTTTCACACCAGAGGAAATATTTACTCTCTCTGACATGGACTTTGGGACACAAGAGAATCACCTCCTTCCCTCCCCCTTCTCTTACTTTAAAGAATCTCCTGAAAAACTGCATTCCAGCTATTTACACATTTCACTCTTTAATAAGAACGGATCAGCCCAAATGACCCACCAGTTCTAAAAAAAAGATTTTCCTATGTCATGCACAACTTCAAAAAAAAAAAAAAAAAGAAAAAAAAAAGAGAGAAAAGAAACGAGGAAGTAAGTATGGCTCAAAGGTCAACACAAGCGTACTGAAACATCAGGGAAATCAAAATAATTACAAGGCCAAAAAGAGAAAACTGAATTTTGAAACCCACTACCCTAAGAGACTTCAATAGGTAGCAATACGTTTGAGTACATGGGCTACAGGGTGGGGCTTTTTTATCGGGTTGGTTTTTGGTTTAAGAGACTTACATTGAACATTTAATATTAATTTAGATGAATGTGAACTCAGAAGACAGCGTACCAAGACCATTACCAGCTGCACGAACCATGCAATAGTGTGTTGGTGTTTGGATTTTCTTCCTTTTGTTGACAAGTTCACTTTTAAGCAGAAATTTGATCTACTGCAGCTAAAAGTAGGTTTCTCCAGAAAGAACAAGACAGGCCTCAATTCCACAGGCCATTTATACACGCATGGCTGACTTTAAAGCACAAGCAGTTCCACAAATTTAAAACTGACACATGCTTAATATTTTGCTGATTAGGATCTTACGTTATTTTAAAAGGATTTCATAGTAAGTTCTTAGAAACAAAACCCTACAGTCCAATGTGTCAATGCTTTTATTTCGGGCTAGATGCTATAAAAATTCCATCTTGTCCCACATAAGCACAGCCAAGTAAATCCTCCACCTGAGATTTTACTGAGTCTGGCCCTCAAGAATAATCGGTGCGCTAATGAGCTTGCACCATGCTTGATTAAAGCATGGAATTAAAACAAAAATCATCTGAATAGAGAGGGTCACGTAGAACCAGAAATGACAAAAAAACCCTAAAAACAAGCCCACTCCTGAAAGGCTATGTCCTGCAAACAGAGGGGACGCTGTGGAACAGCTTGGGTAGGGTTTATTCTGCTTTAAGCATAATAAAATCTGCACTAAATATGGGATGGGGGAATCGGATTCCACCAAAGGTAAATGTCTCCAAGAGGAGAAAAAACCCTCTCAAGAGTTTGAACTTTAAAAGTTCAGCTCCCTTCCTGTTTATGTTACTGTGAAGAAAATAATGCCATTTGTGTCCAAACTATGGGGAAAAAAGTAACTCACATGACAAATGCACAGGTGTAAAATCTTCAACATCCATAAAAATGAACTGAAGCTCCTTGTTTTTGTTAATTTTTTTTTGTTTTGTCTTTTTTTTTTTCTTATTTTTACCACTGAGGCCATCTTGGGTTTATATACAAAAGTAAAACTGAAAATATACTTCTGTTCTCTGTACACATAAATTTTTTTCCCTAAAAAAGGAAAAAAACTTGTCTATGTTTCTAACATAAAGTAAAACCAAGCACAAAGATTTCCTCCGACAAGTTCATTTACTCCAAAAATCAGTCCAATGAAATAATGTCTGGTATGATACCAAAGATAGACGCCGTGTCCGTGCTGCTCCTACTTGCAACTGGATGACCATGATTCTCTCGCAGGCTGTTGGAGGAAACAAGACTGCTGTTACTGCCACTATTGCTACCATTTGTGGCTGGCAGAGAACTGCTTCCTCCTGCATTTAGCTGATCGAGAAACATCTGAGATGAAGTGTATGGGAAAAAAACGAGAGTGTAAGAGTTCTTGATCATCTGATGCGGAAACTGCCGCAGCTGCAGCGGCAAGAAGGGATGTGTTGTAATGCTGGGGGGGAAAAACAACATTTTCAAGTTACATTTCAGACACGATAGTTTTGATTCAGACCAGCACAAAAGAAGGTATTTGTAAGCTAAAGCTCTGACAGCTTCTGGATTTCACACCAGCTCTACTCAACCCTTCTGTAAGGTAAGGTAAGCAGAGTGATGCAGTGAACTTTTACCTCTGCAGCCTCTGATTTCTGAAGCCAAAAGAAATTGGAAATACTAGCATTAGTAAGAGCAAACACTAGAAAGGCAACAGTATCGCAAGACACCCAAAACAGTAAGAAATGGTAAGAAGCAGCACTCTTCTACCTCTTCAAAAAATTCCTTGGTGGAAAAATTCCCCCAAATTCAAAGAAACATTTTGCCATCCCTCTGCTCCGCCCAAAAGCCACAGCCCAACCACAGCTGGTGAAACTATGTGCTAATCACTGCTGGCGGAGGAAAGCGGGCTTCTGTGCAAAATGCATTTAGAAATAGCACGCTCAGTCCCATCAGATGGCACCACGGGCTGCCCCAAGTTACGCTCTCTGATGGCCAGTCCCTGAAAGGCAAGAACTTTTGCTATCAGGAATCAGATTTTAAACACAATCTCTCTGTAGGGTAATTCTGCTCTTGGTATTTCTTTCTACTATGATGAAACATCCATGCGGGCTATTCAGCCTTGTTCCCCAAAATTCATGCACTGGTAAAATTATGCCATATCAGCGCAGCATCAGACTTCCGCCCTACTTGTTTCAGAGTAATTCTCATATCTATGTTTTACTGAGCATCAAGATAGCTTTTCTGAATGCAAATTCTACAGTGCAGGCTCTGGTCTTAATTACGGTATGGAAGTATCCCTCTACATTAGTGCAATTCTCCTACCTAAGACTGCGAACAGACATGAAGGGACAAAGGGCAGGTGAGCCACCCCAGCCCCCTTCTTTTCTTGGAGGCACAGGAGGAAAAGCGATCAAGCGGGAGGACTTGCCAACCCATACTCCTCTTGAGAATGACCTGCTTAGCTCCCCAAACTGGAGGAGCCAGCACCAACCTAGCCCGTTTCAGTAAGCACTTACAGAACGGTGGCAAACACGGTACGAGCAGGCACACAGCCTCAGAAAAAAAACACAGAGCTGCCCCTGACTCTCCCAATTGTGTAAAGGACTGTCAAGAGTCCCAGCGGTGGGGCCCAGCACCGTCAGCTGGCCAAAGTCAGACCTCGGGTCTGAAAAACTAAGGAGGTGGCTGGTGGACCTTCAGCCACGGCCGAGGGTCATTCCACAATACAACAGCGGCTGACTGAGCTTAACCCTTGCAAACTGAAACGTTTATCTTTTTTAATGCTTTATCCTACACTGGTATTTAGACAATGCTTATGTTTGGTCACAGTTTCTATGTGTATAAAATAAAGCTGCAGCCTGCCTGCATTTACACCTACATCATACATCTGCTCCTTCCTCGCCTATACATCCATGCCAGCAAGTCCTTCTCAGAAAAGAGTATCTGCCATATGACTTGATTTTCCTTGACTTACCTGATTGTCTCCTGACAGGAAAGGGAAGAAATCTAAACCTGTAAAGAGCCAAAGAAAAAAATTAAGCTTCTCAAAACAAACAAGCACCTCCCCATTTTTCCACAACTTATTTTGAAATAAAACCAGCATAATACTGACGACACTTCAGATTCTCTTCACTACGGAGCTTGCAAAATATCAACCCTTAAGATATTAACCTTTTTTTTTTTATTTTTTTAAATACCATCTCATCCTCTGTGGATGCAAAATAACATTTTGCACTACTGGACTGTCAAATGACTGCATGTTTAAATCCTTTTACAGTAGTTATTATTGCTTGGAGAGCTGTACTGACAGCTACGAACAGTCAGAAGCTCACCTTGCAAGTCATAAGGCATAGGTGTCATATGGAATGGATGCCTGTAGTCTTGGATAAGTGATGTATTGATGTAGCTGGTGTCAACAGCAGGAAGGCTTGGCGTTCTTGACACAGGAGATGCTTGATGTGGTACATTTAAAATGCTGGAAGAAACAAAGGCTTGTTACAAGCGTAAATACAGTCTTGGCTTTAATGCTAAAAGAACAGCATTTGAAGATTTCTATTGCTGTCCCACGCAGGGTATGCCTACTTTCAAATTTAACACAAAGTCAGCCTCTCAACGTGCATTATGAACTTTGTGACAGGTGCACAACTACTCCTCCCCTACTAAATTTCAAAGCTTCCCTAGAAAGCATCAAGACGCTACAGCGCCTGAATGAGTCTTGTAGGGACTAGAAAGGGGCGGGGAGGAGGGGGTGGAAGAGACGTGAGTATCACACGTTCCCCAAGCTTTCTTCTCACAATGACACTTTATCAGAAAAGTTAATTCAGTTCAAGACAGTTGAAATTTAGCAAAATTAAAAGCAAAGGAAAGCTCTGTCTCAGCCAGCAGAAACTGATGACTCTCACTATAAAGGGTATTGGGATCTCTGCTATAAATATGTTACAAATACTCCTAAGCCAGGACAAGACAATCCTAAAAGTATACTGAACCCCCCCCAAAAACATACAGATCTGCATAACACCACAACATTTATACTCGACAAGGTAATCAGAAATGGAAGACAGCCAAAAAGGTCTTGAGGAGTTTGAAGTGACCACTGTTACATCACTGGAGCAGTAATCAGTTCAACAACAGGATCCCTTCAGTTTAGCCTCAGTTTTCACCCCTGCATGTTCATGTAAGCAGGGTGCTATTAGCAGCTTGGCTACTCAGGTGTAATCAGGTTATTCTGGCATTCTTTATTACTACGCTACTGGCAATAATCACTGGCAAAACCCACACGCTCCCACACCACACCCATGTTTCTCATTGCTCGCCCTGTATGTGCTGCTTTTATATTTCTCTATGAAGAAAAACATTACCAGATTTGCAATAAACATACTGCTAAGCCACAACCTTTTGCACCATTTTATACTCATTTTCACAAATACAACTGAAAAACTGCATCATGTTACACACTTAACAACTCAAAGTTGTTACTCCAGTCTTCTCAGGCCTTGTGACCTGAGATCAAACCCATTTGCTCTATGCTACTAAATCAGGACATAATCCAAATAGAGAACTTTCTAGATAGAAATTCCTTTGAAATTTGTTACTGCTCTCCATCGTGAGTATATCCTCTCTGCATTGGCCTGTGTATTTTATTCTCACCCCTTATTATTTAACGGTGATGCTGGAGATATGGAAGGACAGCTTCTCTTTGCAGATGGTTCCTCCTCCTCTTCATCTGATGAGCTATCAATGGTTAAATCAATCACTTCTACTTTCTTATTTTTATTCGACTGTTGGTGAGAAGACACCTGATGTTCCAAGGAAGAGCTTATGCAACCTATACAAAGACAGACGACATTATAAGCTGTAGCTGACAACAATACTACAATCACCATAACATCACAGCTTATTATATGCCTTCGTAAATCGAGCTTACAACTTAGAATAAAAGACAACAAAACTACATAACATTGATAGTAACTTGAAAGTACCATCAGCCCCAAACAGGTATTACTCAAGTAACCTTTCTCACAAACGATCGTTAAAAGCTACAAACATACATGCAGAAATGAGCATCTTGAGAAGCTGAAGGAACAGCAATACTTAACAGTTCAACAGCATGACATTCAGTCCATACATCCCAAAACACGACTTACCATCAACTCCGTTGTAAGACGCAGTTACTTCCTGCACTTCCTTCTTCGATCTCATAGGAGCCCACGATCCGTCCTCCTTAAACTGAATTTCATCACAGTCTGTACAATACTTCAGGATTTCCATGAACAACCTGTCAATCAAAGGCATTTAATACCAGTCCTCAAAAAGAGCTTAACTCATTTTTTTTCTCCAATATCTTTGTCAGTGTGAGTTTGAAGTAGTGTTTAAAAAGAGCTGAAAGCTTTCATTTTTCTACCCTCCTCTCATCCGCTTCCTTGATAAAAAGGAGTCATTGAAAAATTTAAAATATTATCTAAAATAAAAATCTGCACATTCACTTAAAAGAACTACAAGAGCGCAATCCTGCAGAGCTCATGACACAGAACTCTCCATTTCCCTAAATGAAGGAAGAATGTGAACTAACGTTAAAAAAATAATCTCTTGCTTACCTGTATTTATCTTTGACAACATTTAACTGATAATATTTAACTGAGGAAGCCCATATCTTAGAGGGGTCCATACAGCTGAGTATTTAAGGACTAGTATTTCCTGAAACCTCTTTTTTCTTTTTAAGCAAAAACTTCTTAACAGAAGCAGAGCATGGGAATCTAAACTTGCAGCCTCTTCTAGCTGCATCTCCTAAAACTTTTAGGATCCTGGCACCACATCACTCCCAGTGGGAATTCCAGCTTTTGACCAAGACTATTCATGTGGTTCTGCGTAGGAAAGAGCTTTGCTTTAATTAGTGAGAAAGTTCACTCTTTTCCAGATCGAAACATTTTCTAGAAATAACCTTCTCTTTGGGACACTATAATTCTATCACCTAATATCCAACATCCGCACCTGGCAACACAAGGAGAAACAAGGACAATACGTTGTTTTAATTATTACCACTCAGTCTCTACTATTATAGTGTCCTGGTTTCAGCCAGGATGGGGCTCATTTTCTTTCCAGCAGCTACTGTGGTTTGGGTTTAGTATGTGAGGAATGTTGATAATACACTGATGTTGCTGGTTGCTGCTAGGCAATCAAGGACATCTTCCAGCTTCCCAGGTTTTGCTAATGTGCAGGTGCAAAAACTTGGGAGGGGCAGAGCCAGTACAGTTGACCCAAACTGGCCAAAGAGAGTGTTCCATACCATAGACAGCATGGCCAGGATAAGCGAGGGTCGGCTGGTGGGCCAGTTCCCTTTTTTCATTCATTCGGGCCTTTGCGTTCGTTCGTGTGGCTGTTCGTTGCTCTCTCTGGAACTTGCTGGTCTGGGATAGCCAGGGGGGAATATCCCTGCTCCCTGACTGCTACTCGGGACAGGCTGTATCCGTCATCGGGTGGTGAGAAATTGTGCATCATTTGTTTTATATATTCTGGTATCCTTATATTTTATTATTATTATTATCACTATTCATATATAATTATTATTATCTTTTTCTTTACTGTCCTGGTGAACTGTTTTTATCTCAACCCATGAGTTTTCCCGTCTCTCCGATTCTCCTCCCCCCTGTGAGCGAGCGGCTGCGTGGTCTTCAGTTCCCAGCTGGGGTTAAACCACGACATATAGGCTGAAATCTAGAACAAGGAACCCCACAGTTCTTTGATCCAAAGCAGAGGACCTGTAAATCCAGGGGTCCATGAATCCAAAGCACCCTGTGCGAGCCCTGAGTGTCTCCGCAAGAGCTTTTTGCGGGGCCTTCAAGGGGATCCCAAGCAATCTTAGGCTTCGCTGGCAGGTCACCAAAACGAAGCACATACTCACTGAAAAAGACCCAGCCATTTGTGAGGTGGTTTTCTGGGCTTCTGTTTGTTTCAGCACTTTTTGTTTTGCTTTTTTTGGGTTTTGTTTGTTTGTTTTGGCAACTTTTTTGTTTGGTTGGGTTTTTGTGGGGTTTTTTAAGTAAAACATTCTGAGAGAGTTCTCAGAAAACTACTTGGTCTCTTCCCTTATCACACTTTGGAAAGAAAGTTCCTATGTAAGGAATTAAAATGCAAACCCAGGAATGCATACTTGGCATTTCTTCATGGAGATCCATACAAGATTTTTTTTTTTTAAATATTCTGCAGGTAGGCAGTATCAGGGAACCAATCTCTATGTCACTTCCTATATATAGCAACTCCCCAAGTGTGAAATTGTACATGGAATTGTGCATGCATTTGAGGGGGGAGTGGCAGTATTTATTTGATCTAACACGAATGTCTGCTATCAACTATGCCAGATTTGTGCAGTTGCTCCATTAAAAGAAAAGACAACATGTGCTATGTTCACCTAGGGATCCAGCACTATGGAATATTAAAAAAAACAACTGGTTTTGGCAGGATAGCTCAAAAATTTCCTTAGGATTGGAAGCAATACCTTTCATTATTATTAACTTTAACAGTTTGATGACCACAATTCTTCCAGAATACTGGATGAAGAGGCACCAGGTTAGTAGTTCTTCACCAACAGCAGGGAAATTAAAGGACGTGGTAACTTAAAACAGGTCATAACCAGACAACCAAGATTTCAGAGCACTGTATTCTGTGCAGCACAAGAACAGTTAAGCAGAAAGTGTAAGGTACATCCTTCATTTTGATTCAAGTTTTACTTACCCATCAATAATGAGATGTTCATAGGGAGCCTTCTTGTCACAGACAGGGCAAACCCAAGTTGGTTTCTTTTCATTCATTTGAATATACAGAGTGGCATCAAAACACTGCAGGTGTGAACAAGTCAGGGCCCTACATGGTATAGTTAGCCGCATTTTACCAAGCTTTAAAGAGAAAACAAACAAACAACAACAAGATTACGTCATCTTGATATTCAACTAACAAACAGGGCTTTTCTGTCTGAAAAGAGACAGAGACAGGTTGAGTTTTACTCCAAAAAAACCTCTCACAAATCCAAGTTTTGATTAAAATACATGCCACGTACATTGTTCTCTCCTTCCTCATGTGTAGGTTTGATTATTGCATAAAAGTTACTAAAAAAATCACATTTTTAACTACATTTGCAAGGAAACTGAAGATTACACCCTTCCATATTCCGATAACAAAATACTGAGTCCACTGAGCACCTGTAACATACCAGTGTCCTGGACGAACCACGAAAAAGAATTCTCCTCCTCCGTTAGTATTTTACAAGCTGATGAACATGGGGTCAATCCTCTCCTATCCTCTCACAGCTGAAGTGTGTATTCAAGCTGCTGTCCACACCTCAGTCATCAGGGCACTACCAGAACTACTTGTTTAACTTTACAGTCACAGAAGCAAGCATATAGAGAATGCATTTGCAGGATTATGGATCATTTCCTGGCATGTTTCTCTAACTCCATCGTTTGCACTGCTTTCTCCAAGGAACTGTCAGAAAGTGACTACTCACAAAATAAGTCATGCCTGTTAACTATTTTATACTCCTCCTGCTGTGATAAACACCACTGCTATATATACAGTTGTGAGCTAACCTGAAATTTCGCTGCCTTTTTCTCATGTAAAACACAAATAACTGACTATTCCCCTACAATACCATCATACCTTGCCTGCAAATGTTGACGGAGGATGAGACAGAAGAAACTGAGTTCTAAAGTACACTTTCAGACGGGGACCATCCTTTCCTCCAAGTTTGTAGAAAGGCTAGGACAGCCAGGTTTTGCAGGCCAGCACAAAGCTTCCGCAAGTTTAATACAAAAAGCACAGCTGAGTGCTTAAGCTGAGCAGATAACCTAGGAGTGCTACACACAGTGAGTGTTTAGGCTAAACTGTGGAATAGGAGTATCTTAGTTTGGATTAGATAAATCAACGCTAACCCAGACCATAAAACATTAACGTATGATTACATTGAATGCAAAATTGATTAGACAGTGAAAGGCGTTTCCTATTAATCTGAAATAACAAAGTTTCCTCAGAAAACCCAAGCAGTTGTTTTCTGGCAAAGCGCTTACGCTGCAGTTTAGCAGGAGCTTTAACTGACCACACTAAAGGTATAAAGTAGGAATGTCTAAACAAGACTTTTCCCACATTAAAAAACAACAAAACAATTATTTATTAAGAACTATTTATACTGAGTATTTTGAAGTTATAAATATTTGACTAAAATATACTCGATGACCTCATTTGGGAGCCTTCAGCCAATTCCAGCAGCGGATAGGAGGAGGAATTGGTTTTAGTACGGCTTAAGCAAGCACCGTGGTCACGTATACCGATTCTGAGCAATACAAGATGGGTGCCACAGGATGGCACTCAATCTCAGAATATCAGAAAACTAAAAACAATATCAAGAACAAAGGCTCTACTCACAGTCCACCACCTCCTCCATGATGCTTTTTTTTTTTTTTGCATCCCCTGTAAGCAGAAATCCCTCCAGCCCATCCCCAGCAAATTCAGCTAGACTGCAGGATCGTGCTTATTTTTCTTCCCTCTGGCTCTCAGTCACTGTCACAGAACTCACCACCAGATGGGAGGGGAGCAGCGAGCTCCCTGGGGAGCCTGCAGTAATGGTGCTGGAGCGCTCAGACGGCAGGAGGTGCTCTATGTGCCATGTGTTTGGCACCCCCTCCCCCCAAATCCATGACCAAGCACATTATTTCTATCACATAATCAACCCCCAACAAAGCAAGGCCCCCTGATCCATGTCTGTTATGAATTCTTATCTCCCAGATGGTAGGTCAATGGCTCATTTGTCTTTTGGGCACAATAAGAGTCTCCTAGCTCAGCGAGGATCACGAGTAAGGGTACCGGAGATAAAACCTGGATGCTGCTATGTGATACAAAATAAAAATAAGGAAGGTCAAAGACATGTGCTGCAGGAAGAACATAAATACCCATCTCCTGAGTGAAAAAGCAGATTTAAAGCAGAAACATTTTCACAAGCTTTTGGCATGAAAACTGTGGCTCTAATTTCTAAGCAGCGGTCGGATTTAACCGAAGCCATACGCATGCAGATAGAATCAACGTACTCAGCGTTAACAAGTTGATGTCTCCTTTCCCATTTTTGGCATTGAACCTCCTGGATCAGCTCTGCCATACTGGCCAAGCTGTGTCAGAACTGACAAAAGAAAAGGTCATAAAAGAAGGGATGCATCCCAACTTTTGAAAAACTGTGTTTCCCAACACTGTTACTGTTTTGATTCCTGCCTGTCGGCAGCCAAAGAAACACTGCATTAATTTCTTTTACAAGCGTACAAAACATTGCTATCTTTTCATCATGCTAAAAAATGCACCCATAACAGGAGTTAAGGATTTGTAAACAAAGCTGCAAAACCTACAGTAAAACGCCAGATTTGGAATTTTTGTTCGGTTAAATATGTGGTCCGGCTGCAGAGCCTGTGGATTTATTTATTTTTTATTTCAAGTGAAAAAAAGAACATGAATTCAAGCGTCTTCCTGAAACACAGACTCAGTCCAGCCCATTTGCCTGCTGCATGTTAGATAGATTCAGCCAATAGTTAAGGACAGCTTTTTCTCTGTACTCCGTGGTCTCGGAGGGAGAGCAGGCCTCTGTGCTAAAAAAAGCTCAGCAGCAATCCAAAACAAATTCAGAGGAAGCTGCCTCACTCTGCACTTTTTTTGAGGGGAAAAAAAAAAGGTTATAAAGTCTAAACCTGCCACCCCCATCCAGATACGCAATTCCATTTATTTTATTGAAGTATACACACGAGAGAATCACGTCAATAACAAATGAGATGGGAGAACAGCACCCTCACATTAACAGAGCTGAAGATGCATCGTTCTCTAATTTTTGGTTCTGCTGTTGGAGACCAAATCAGCATTTTCAACGTGTACTTTCAAAGCATACACTGTCCACTCAAGCATTAAAAAGTAAGCACAAAATATTTACAAAAAAATTCTCCCTGCGCCAAATGCTTACAAATTAGCAAGTAAAAATACGGAGGCTATAATAAAATTGCATTCAGACCCGAGGACAGTCTGAATCATGCTAATAACCTTTCTATTCGTAGGACAGGTTGAAAGGTGCAATCTCTGTCCCAAGGAGCTTTTGCAATGATGGATTATTCCAAGAGCTACAGTGAAATCAGCACTGAATGAGGAACATGCTGGAAAAAAAGTCAAGTGTGTATGTTTTGTAGACATTATTAAAATGACACACAGACAAATCTGCTCAAAATAATCTGCTACAGACTTTGTTTTGTATGTCTATCAGAAAAATAGTACATTTTAAAGAGGAAATACTGACAAAGGTAAGACTTCTGAAGAGCTACATCCTAATGGCTGATGGCTGTTTTGTTTTTAACCCTGGCAGAACTCTGAGAAAGCAAAATGGAATTTGACATCTTTAGGTATTAGCAGACTTGCAGTCCTAAAAGCAACATTGTAGAGGATATTGCTGCTCTAATACTAACTCATCTGAATCACAGTTAACAAGAAAGAAAAAATGCATCTAAAAGCACTGCAGAAGAACTTTTATCAGTAATGAAGGTAATCAGGACAAACAGAGGTGTGTCAGAAAACTCCCATGGAATGATCTATAAAGCAACATAACTGCCTGAAGTGGCAGTTTTGACAAATCAAGTACAACTGAAGTAAAAATCTGTAGTTCCAGAAGATGCATGAAGATTAATTTAAGATAATGAATTAATACATAGGCACTTCTAAACTCTTACAGCCATTTAATTCCTACTAACAGATCACTATTTTTGCCTGTATTGGAAACTAATTTTTAGCGGTAAGAACAACATGCTAAAGGATGACAAAAAACCCAACGGGACTATCGTCGTGCTTTCTAGAATAACAAAGTACTAACAGCACAACAAAAATTCAACTATAACAACTCAGCAAAATAAGCTGCCAGGTGTGGACCCGAAATACTTCACCGTTCCAAATCTGCAGCAGTTTCGATGTGACACGGAAATTTATAGGTTTATAAGATTATAGGTTATGAAGATCTAAGTTTACAGATCAGGATTTTATTTTGTAAATGCAATCCCTATATCCTTCTCACAGATGGCTTTTATCTTCCTTATAAACATGTTATTATTTAGTTAACATGAATGTTGACATGGAGAAAGTCTTAAGATCATGGAGATATCACATTTAAAAGATCTACAATAATCTAATACATATATAAAAAGTAACCACAATGTCAACTGTGCTTTTGACAAAGCAAAGCTTATATATCTAAAAGTTTATCTTTACATTGGTAGAGTTTAAGAAGATGCTTAATAACTTGAGAAATAAGCTTCAATTTTGCAAGAATAAAGTCAGTCAGTTTTCTTCTTTAGATTTCAAAACTGAAAATTTCGTGTCAAGCTTGAGCAGATTGAGCCAAACCAGGAAACAGATGTATCCTTAATCTTGCAAAGAGGTTAAAAAGTTATACTGCAATAAAGATACTGTGTCAATCAATACAGAGAGCAAGTATTCTGAAGGTGCGTGGTATTCTGACACAAGAGCACTGAGTCCCAAAGTTAAGACAGTGTGCATGATATTAATATTGTGCAGTTCAGCCAATGATAACATAAACCCAAGTATAAACCCCTGCTTATCCCCGCCCCTACTTGGTTAAAAAACACTAGGTCAAGATACAGCACGTCTCTGCCACTTCCACATTCACTGGAACTGTATTCTCCCACTTCAAATTTGGAACAAATGTTGTTTGAACAACCTCTAGGACGTTGCTTCATTTTTAATCCAAGATTACTAAATACTCAACGCGCACACATGCGTATAATCAATTTCGGTTAAAAGATGCTCAATTCTTTGGCTGCAGCCACTGGCTGAAGAGCTATTTTTAATAGTCAGATTCACCTACCTTACCACTGAGAATGGTTTTATCACAATCAAGGACCCAAACTGCACACTCAGATGATCTAGTGACAGATTTAAATGTATGCTCACATACAATTTGGCATAGCATTTTCAAGTTAATGGAATACTCATTTTCTCAGGGGTATATCACATGCTGAAGCACAGTGACAGATAATTTCAGCACCAGATCCTATCCCCACAAAGTTAACACAGAGGTAAACACAAGCTAACCACTATCAAACACATGTCCCACAGCAGTCACATTTTGATCAGAATCAGTTTTGAGGAAATTAAACTTACTGGACAAAGAAGAGAAACTCTTAAGCTTGTTGTTGCTATTTCACTGTCTGGATCGGCAGTCAGCTTCTCCTTAACTGTTATTTGAAAGAAGAAAAGGTTTATTTTGCAGTTACTTTCAAACACAAATGGCATGATAGAGAAATAAAACAAGTCTGAAACTGTATGCTAAACTTTCAGTTTGCCATATCTACTGGAAGCAAGCGGCAGTGACTATTGTTTCAGACTCACACAATAAACATGTAATGTAAGCAATCTTTACTCTCTGGAAAGATCATAAACGACAAGATTTAAGAAAGCGAAAAGCAAGAAAAGCTCATCTTAAACCAAGATCCCTAGAAAATGTATTTATACAGAGATGTTTCTTTTCATATACATGCAACTTTGTATTTGAAAGTTACTTAAAATCTACCGAGGAGATGAGCCACATTGACTGGACTGGTAACTTCAAGCACATTAAAAAAAAATGTTACTAACTCTCACATGGACAAGCACCACTGTAAACCTCTGAAATACTCAACAAGTAATTTTATGATTTAAAACTGAAAAGCAAACTGAGAAATAGGAAATCAGAAGTACCCTGACAAAATCTGGGGTTTAAAAAACTGCAGTGAAATATTAGCACTACAGAAGTCTCTCATCTCTACCCATCCCCTACTTTTACTTATCAGGACTGTTCTATAAGCAGTCATTGGTTAAATGAACAGGTCAGTTCCGTGTTCTTCCTGCTCTATGAACCGTACCTACACCCTCATTCTCACCTTGCATACACAGAGCAGGAGCCACCTGGAAACTCTCTAGATTTTTGTGCAGTTAAGTCATCATACTGCATTAGCACAAGCTAATGCCCAGCACTATATACCACTGGCTTTGTAGCATTTACTGCTGGACTAATTTCTTCCCTTTTGGAGAAGGTCCTGTGCTGTGTACAACACACGTTATCTGAGTATTAAAGAGCAGGACCAACAGCTGTCAGGTGTTGGTCTTTTCACCCTCTCCCTGAAAAAGAAACAATGCAGCAGTTTTTGCTTGCATTTCTATTACACAAAGTTATACCAACACATACTTGTCAGAGAAAACAGCAAAGCAGCAAATCTCACACTCAAATTTGGAAGGGGGTTGGGAGGAGCGTTGTGCTAGACACTCTCTCTCCAGGAGCTCGCTCCACAATACCGTGCCAAAGGAACAAAAACTGTGTTGACGGAGACTTTCCTCCAGCATGTCAGCATCAAGGTTCAGTATCAGGCATTTAGTTCAGCTTGCTTGAGGTACTGAATTACCAGTTAACTATATAAATACAGTTGTTCTATTCTGAAGAAACAAAGCCAGCATGGCTGAACTGAAAGAGATTCTCTTGCATTTTTCCCTTCACAGTGTCAACAGGGTTCCTGGACTGGCTCCTAGTACAAACAAAGGCCTCTGAGTCTTTGAATTGGAACTGAATACAAAGAACACCACTATCAGATTCTCAAAACCCAGAGAATTGTAGGAAGTCCAAACCTCGGTTAGTACAGTCCTATTTCAAATCTCCTTTTACAAAAGCTATTTTTCCTTTTTAAACAAGTAGTACATCAGACATACTTAGTGCTCTAGAATGATCAGGGTTCCGTATTCCTTTTGCTCGCAACCTCTGCAGTAACACCGTAGAGGACAGCTGCTTTACAAGATACACTGCCATGGAATAGTTCTGGAAAACAGAACAAAAGAGCAAAGTAAAAACTGTTTTAACCAAAAGGTAGCTTGTATTTTATGCAACGCTTGTGCAATTTGTTATGTGATTACAGGGCGCTGTGTTGCTGAAGCAGTTACAAGACTTTAGATGGCAAAGTTTTCAGACTAGAGAAAACCCATCATGCTTCAGAAAGTTCACAGGGCTGGAGTTTCAGAGGTGCAACAAAAGTGACTTCACGCTTCACTGAGATTAGATTTAGCCGCAAACCAAGCTATTAAAATAGCATTTAGGATACTTCTGGAAGTTTTACATCTAACTCGGGGCATGCAGCCTACAGCCCATTTAAGAAGGGTAATTTTACATCAACGTTAGGTACTGCGGTTGTGTCAACATATTTAAGGGAAGCTGTCAGGTCAAATATGATCAAAACTTTTTTTTTTTTTAAATAAAAGCTTATTTCTTTTTCAAAATAGGAAAATCAGCAGTGATGCCCCTTCAAAAGCAATACATAAAGAGATGCATCACCTGCCGTATTTCTTACTCAGTCTGGAAGCACTGTTCAACTTTCTTTTCCTTATCTTCCTGCACTTGCTGTCTATGAAATGCTAACTTCACTGCCTAGGCTTAAGAGAAGTAAGGCAGTTAGAGTTCAAGAGTGCAGTGGGGCCAAGATGTACTCTGGTGAATCCAGCCGGAGCGGGCAAGAAGTCACCACTCCCAACTGTCTGTCCTTCCCCTCTGGAAGAGATTGGGTCACTCTCCCCCGTCGGTCTCGCCAGAACAGCCCGTGCAAATGTTCCTCCTCAGTGTCAGGGAAAGGCCAAGGACGCTCACTTCTGCCCCTACAGAAGGTAATTTGGCACGCGAGCAGGTCAGGTGCAGACCGACCATCGACTCCGCCAGCTCCCCTGTGCACGGGGCAAGCCCTCCCCAGAGGGACAGAGCAGCGGCGGCTCCTCCCGGCATCGCTAATGGATTTCAAACCACAGCCTGAGATTTCTGAAGCTCTCATTTTTCTTGTAAGCTCCCAACAACAGCAGGTAATAACTGTCTTTCTAGAAATGCGATATTGTACTATGCATTCATCAGCAACACCCCTCGCTCCCCTCCACCCCCAAAATGGAGAAGACAAAATTTGTGTTCCGATGTTAGTGTACATCAATTACTTTTTGATATAAACAGCATGCACTAAACCTGTAGCCGCACTCACACACTTGAAATTGAAAAATTAAAGTCTTCCCCTGGCAACTGCCATGTATGTTTCCACTAACAAAACAAACCAAAAATCCATAAATTGTGACATCTACCGTTATTTAGGATGCCACCAGAATCCGAAGGTGGGATTTCAGTAATGTAACTTACCATAAAACTACACAAATTGAAACAGCATCAGAAACACCACATTTTAAATATTTTATTCTTACAATGAACGCTTCTCACATCGTTAAAAACCACTACTGCTTTAACTTGTTTGTTTAATGCCTCAATTAGTATAGAAGTTAGAAAAATGGTAATTAACATTGTGAAATTATTTACTGACAGCTTGAATCTACAAAGCTAGGAACTTGCCCAAGGCATCTTGTACAGAAGGCTCTTGAAACAGATTGTGTAAAAATCACAATTATGACTTCAGGAAAGGTAGAGTACACCAGTTGAGACATGCAACTGACTCTTAAGGGAAGGGAAGGGAAGGAGCGGAATTCAAATTTTGTACTATACAGGCATATCCAAATATAAAATAATCCCTCACATTTAACTGTCAAGGTCTCAAATAATCACATTAGGAAGCATTACATCTCATGAGTAGGGAAGCTCTGACCAGCATCTAATTCTCATGAAATACACAAAGAGTTTGCCACTCTCTTCAGTTTCGTATTGTAAGCAAGAAGTTAGCCAATATGGTTTTTATAACTGAAATATCTATGAGGCCTGAGAAACTAGCTAGTTCACAAGAGACTAGCTTAGAGTCCACGCAGACTTGTGACGTTTCTTTTCCCTAAATCCTCACTGGTATTCTTAAGCAAAAGCGCAGCGCTGTATTCAGAGCAATACCCGGGATTCATCAGCTTGCATACAGGCACTTCCGCAATGTGAACCAACACAGCTTCATTTTCAAATGCTTATTTCTGATACCTGCAGTTCTCATTAGATAAAAGAAGGTTTAAAAAAAAAAAATCATTCAGCCATCATTTATTCTATAATCTGAATGGAGACTGTTTTACGCTCCACAAGAAATCCATCATGAAATACCATCGTGATGTTTTATAACTGGCTATTGTGCATGATTGGGCTGTAAGCATTTTTCCACGCTGGTTCAGGAATCCTGGGCTTTGAGCACTGACAAATTCTTGGACGAGGTTTCATCTCAGGACAATTCTCGGGACTTCTAAAAACAGGATGGTTGCAATGGCAAAGCCACCATTTTTCAAGTACATGTTGACTCGGTAATGCCTATCTAGCAGGTTTTTTTGCCATCGGTGAAAGCAGTGCACTAATTCATGGACTAACTTATGGAAGTAACTTTTTGCAGCACGTTCAGGATTTAATTAGTCCAATGGAACACCAGCAATTTTATAATACCAATTGTAACATTCTCCCCACAGACACAAAAAAGTTATAAAAACATGACTTCTAAAATATTAAGTATAAGGATAGCAGTTGTGAGAACAGACACGTGAAAAAGGCAAATTAAATCTCCTGGGCCCTGCTGAGTTGCTATGCTTTGTGTCCACATTTACATGGCTATAAAAGACCACTCTGTACCGAATGTCACATGCTAGTTACAAGTTGAAGCCATGATAAGGTTTGTCAAGTCCCTAAAATCAGGAAGAGCTTGAAGTCTGAAGTTAAGACAAACAAATAAACAAAAAAAAAGTTTTATAGGATGTCTTGATCTTATTCTCTGGACCCTCAACGAGTCACAAAGATAGGTGGGGGGCGTTTGACACTGTCTCCCACAACATCCTCATGGGTAAGCTCAGGAAGCGTGGGTTAGACGAGTGGACGGTGAGGTGGATTGAGAACTGCCTGAAGGGCAGAGCTCAGAGGGTGGTGATCAGCAGCGCACAGTCTAGTTGGAGGCCTGTGGCTAGTGGTGTCCCCAGGGGTCGGTACTGGGGCCAGTCTTGTTCAATTTGTTCATCAATGACCTGGATGAAGGGACAGAGTGCACCCTCAGCAAGCTTGCTGATGACACAAAACTGGGAGGTCTGGCTGATACACCAGAAGGCTGCGCTGCCATTCAGCGAGACCTGGACAGGCTGGAGCGTTGGGCGGAGAGGAACCTCATGAGGTTCAACATGGGCAAGTGCAGGGTCCTGCACCTGGGGAGGAACAACCCCCTGCACGGGGACAGGCTGGGGGTGACCTCCTGGAAAGCAGCTCTGAGGAGAAGGACCTGGGAGTCCTGGGGGGTGACAAATTCCCCATGAGCCAGCAACGTGCCCTTGCAGCCAGGAAGGCCAACGGCATCCTGGGGGGCATGAGGAAGAGTGTGGCCAGCAGGTCGAGGGAGGTTCTCCTCCCCCTCTACTCTGCCCTAGTGAGGCCCCATCGGGAGTACTGCGTCCAGTTCTGGGCTCCCCAGTTCAAGAGAGACGAGGAGCTACTGGAGAGAGCCCAGCGGAGGGCCACGAAGATGATTAAGGGACTGGAGCATCTCTCCTGTGGGGAAAGGCTGGGGGAGCTGGGGCTGTTCAGCCTGAGGAAGAGGAGACTGAGAGGGGACCTCACCAACGCTCATCAATATCTCAAGGGCGGGTGTCAAGAGGACGGGGCCAGACTCTTCTCAGTGGTGCCCAGCGACAGGACAAGGGGCAACGGGCACAAACTGGAACACGGGAAGTTCCGCCTGAACAGGAGGAAAAACGTCTTCGCTGTGAGGTGCCCGAGCCCTGGCACAGGCTGCCCAGGGAGGGTGTGGAGTCTCCTTCTCTGGAGAGATTCCAACCCGCCTGGACGCGGCCCTGTGCAGCCTGCGCTGGGTGACCCTGCTCTGGCAGGGGTTGGGCTGGGTGGGCTCCAGAGGGCCCTGCCAGCCCCCACCATTCTGTGATTCTGCGAAGAGGGAGAGATCACACCAAAAAATGTGAGGGCTACTGATCTAAGGGAGCATGTCATATCTGCCTAGCATAAAGTAATACAATCAAAAGAAGGAACAGTCTACTGCTAAACCATGAAGTATTTTCTGCACAATTGAACTTACTTATCTTTCAAATCTTTCAAACAGATGCCAAAGCAGGAACTAATAAGCTTTAGACAACATTATGCACCAAAGTTACTTACCCTTCCAATTTCTGCAGTCCATGAAACAACGATTGTGTTTGGTACCGTCGTAGATAATCTGACGAGTGAGGTAATGTTGATTGGTCGGCTAGGTCGCTTTGGTTCAACACCGTTTTTGGTTGGTGGAAGATAGCCCTAGAAATCAAAGTATTTTTTCTCCTCAGCAAAAAGAAGAAGAAAAAAAAAAATACTGCTTTTGCCCCTTCTTCCCCTCTCATCACAACCCTGCCCCAATAAAAGCTGTGTCTCACCTGAACCAGGCTCCCTCTTCAATTTAAAGATATAGATAGATATATAGATAGATAGATCTCAGACAATAAAGTATCAGGTGTTTTACAAGCCCTTTCTCCTTACACAGAGCCTTGCACTTTCCAAATCCTAATCCTGCCCACGGAATATTAAAAGGCACCTTTGCCATGTCTCCTTTCTCAGCACTGCTGTTCAACCTGCCTGGCTCACATCGCCCCGTCTAATCCTGCAAGCTGCCCCAGTACTCTAAGCTGGTGGTTTTCTCTTTCGGCCTGCTGGTCAGTGATGGTCTATTCCTTGCATAGACGACCTCGAAAACAGAGTCCAATTTCAGTCAGACTCACTGAATGTTTGTCGAACATAAAAATTTACTGTCAGGTTTTTTTGAAAATTAATCTTCTGGATCTACTGGCTGGTCTCCTGAGAAACAATTTACTTAACTATCTTTTCCATTCATCTATCCATCTTCATTCAAATACTCCAAAATGTGAAAACAAAGGTTAGGATAAATTCTCAGGCTAATTTCTGACAGACAGTTCCTAATAATGCTATCCAATTATGTGTATCAAAATAACATCTTACTTACTGGAAGGCTGCATGGTTTCCCATTTACTTTCACACACAGATTGGGTGGGAAGTGATCTTCTTGTGGACAACTGGTTTCTGATAAACAAAACCTAAAAGCAAAGAGCTTCCATCATCTTTCACTTCTAAAGTGATTTAAAGATCACCTCTTCCTGGAAGGAGTTTTTTTTTTCCACTGAGTTATGAAAGCATGACAAATCTCCCTAAACACAGTCCTCAAATTAGCTGTACAGATCATTAAGCAGGAAAGCCCCCCAAAATTACAGGTTTGGATCAAAATGGCTGTAGGTTCCACCTCAGATTTCTTGAATTCCTCAGGCTGACTTTGACTCATTCAGATACGCAGGTTCCTGTTACAAAAGACAGATCATCCGAATTTCTTTCCTACCATTTCTCCAGCCTGATCTCTTGATATGAGAACAGCGTTTCACAAAGGACAAAACATACAGTCTCTTCAACTGTCCCTCCTCCAACATCAATAAACCAGCCAGCTGTTTAGCCACAGCATCAAACGCTATCCTCATGCCTATGTCAAGCCTGTTACTTAAGTTCAGACAGTTTTATTTATTTGCTTAAGTTCAGACAGGCTTATTTGCTGCTGGAACCAAAATAAGACACACCCTTCCTTGTCCTACGAAATGTGTGTAGGCCAAGATCACGGACAATAGGCATTCAAAGGACCAAAAAGAGCCTCTCAGCTCCACTGGATTTCTTCCAGGGGACCTGCCCCATCCACGCAAATGTACCATCACATCAGGGTATAGCTATTCAACGCAGCTGAGCCTAATAGGCTGCTGTTCTCAAAAAGGGGGAGGCTACCTTCTGTCCCCGTTCTCCCTCATGCTCTCCTCGTCCCTTTGCCCATCTGACCCAACACCAAGCCGACCCAACACCAAGCCATCCCAACTTGCTGATCAGCATAAGGTATCCTAACAAGACCCAAAAGTAATCACTTTGGCGAGTTAACAGCTCCCCAGGCAGACATGACCAGGGGGATGAAAGGCAAGGCAGTCATTTTTGACAGGAGCCAGCTCTGAAGTCAGCTCTGCTCACAGCCCTCCGCAGAATTACCGGGATACAAAGGATTTAATCAACTTACAATGCATTTGTCAAAACCTCTAAAATAACCAACAGGTTAAGACCCCACCTGGTGATTCCCAAAGTCTTCCCTCCCATCTCCTAAAGAAAAGTAGGCCTTGGGTTGCCATGCCCAGCAACTCCTGTGTCTGACATCTCTGCTAGGAAAAATAACCCTCCCTGCATGTAGATTTTGAAGGCTCAGGCACCTGGAATCTGACAGATGTGGAGTTAAAGAAAGGAGCATATTTAGCACAATCTAAAATAACGAACTGAAGAAAATCAGCTGGCCATAGCTAAGTACACGCAGTATTCTGACACGCCAGATACCAGGCCACCAGCAACTCCAGGAAAGCTGCATGTAACAAGGACAAGTAGTGAAGTCTGCCCTTTTCAAAGCAGCCAACAGCAAGCTTCTCTCAAGAAAACAACCGGATGAGACTCTTCTCCATAAAGGAAAGCCTGACCTGCATCTCTCTGATATATTTTAAAAAACAGCAGCATCAAGAACAGGCAATACAAATACATACCTTAGCTGGACCTGTACTGTGAAGTCACACTTGGTCCCAGAAATATCCCTAGAAACAACAGAATTCAGGTTAAAATATGTTGTTTACACAGCAGGCTCATCAATATTTTCTGAGTTTGCTGTAAGTTCGATGTATGTAAACCACACTTTCCAGTATATATAGTGTATACCACACGTTCCTCCTCCTGGTCAAACCACCACTCTCGAGACACACTAAAAGGTACACTTTTTATTTTTCAAGGTAAACAAATCAATTCCATTCTCATCTGACCTGTACCATTTCCTTTTTTTTTTTCGTATACTATAAGGAAAATTCTGATGGGTCACTATGAAGTACATCTTTATAGTGAATAAACATAGAATTTGACAAAGGATCTGACTGATGGTGAGAAAGGGCTGCAGGAAGGAGAGTTATGTACTTGTACAGCGCTTAGTACAAGAGAAACCTGTCCTATACTCGCTGGGCAGTGGTGGTGTTTAATTCTCTCTTCCTCTCCCTTTTCTTCTCCATCAGCTTACACACAAAGGAGAAAAGAATTCCCCAGAAAAGTGTTCTCTGAGGCACCACACACACATCTGTGTTCTTTAAGAGCACGTTTCAAAACGAAAGATATGGTAAGCTCGTTCTTTTTTAATTTATTTTAACTGAAATACTGTATTACTGATCAAACTCACTCACATTGAACTGCTGATTTGCTGCACTTGTTGTGGCGTCAGTGCAAATGCAAAGCAGGTTTCTCGAAATCGCTGACTATTATCTGATGCTAGAAGAAAACAAGAGATCATCACTTTAAAAACAGCAAATAGAGAATAATTAACAGAACGATCTCCTTTCACTGAAGTGTCTACATATATATGCACACACACATTTTTATAGCAAAGCCAACAGTATGACACACATCTGTTTCTGTAAACAATTTCAGAGCCAACAAGAAAGCTGCCATTTAAACCCTCCTGTAAATTAAAATACAATAAACAAACTTTATATGCATATAAAGTATAGATTAAAAAAAAGTGATACAGATCACTCACAAAGCTGAGACAAATGAGCTTAAGACTTTCTATCAGTCATGGTAACTTAACACTAAATGTTCTTTGATATTAAATAAAAAATTTCTAAGGAATTCTCATCAATCACTTTTTTATTTCCTTTAATGCACAAGATCATGGATTAGCCTGTAAAAGTATACAGAGTGACTGAGAAGTACAACACATGCAACTCCTTACGTTTCCGTAAGATATTTTATGGAGTTAAATGCACCAAATATACAATACGCAAACAACTCACAAGATACGGAAGTATGAAATCTGGTTTTAAAGTCCTTCAACCCTGTGCCATAGTGCTCCGCAACAAAACAAACACTACTTCAGAATTAATGCACCTGCTGAAAATCAAAGTAATCAAACATCTCCAAAATAGTGCTTATATCTAAACCACATCCCTTCCCCAGGGCTACAGGCACCATTGCAGTACAGAACCATACACAATGGCAATGAAAATGGCTTTTAAAAAAAAAAAAAAATAATTAAATGAGAGCAGCATCTCCCCAGAGAACTGTTCAACATGCTCATCGACACATGAATTGAAGTGAGAGTCGTAAGAAGCCTGCCATTCAATTTCATTATTCTTAATAATTTTATAAGGTTATGAATAACTATATTGTGTATTAAACACTCGATAAATTTATCATTTTTTGTTTTACTATAATAACTTCCTGACTCATCCTTGAGTGACAGATGAGTGAATACTTCAGGGCGATACTTCAGATATTTTGTTAAAAACAGCATGTGGTAGGTTGGAACCAACAATAGAATAGACATTGACTTAGTATAAATATTAACAGCAGCAATCTCACAAAATTACATTTATATCTTTCTTGTACGACAATGCCACAACATCTGTGCATTTTATTACATTCTATGCACCAACCACATGCAGTTCATTCTCAGGTGCTCTAAAGCTAGATGGCCAAGAAGAGGTAATATATAGCAAACAGTAACTTTTGTGAAAATACTAGCAGTAGTAAATCGTTTTTTTTCCAATAATACATTCAGCTGTAATGCCCAAAAGCACCATACGGGCTAGGGTGCAGCACGCAGCCTCAAGTTAATGTTTAGTTAGACACTCATGCCTACAGTATCCAACATCTATTTTTATCTTAATACATTTTCAATTACATTTCTTCAATGGAGAAACATGCAGGGCTTAAGATGACAGCCACTCATGTTGTCACAATGTAAGAATTTGCAGGAAATATAAACACAATGTATGCAATTAACAATGAAAATCTGTTATAATATTTGGTTTTCAACATAATTTTATACCTATTTTTAGTTATAAATGGAAAGATCAGAATTATATACTGTAATCAACAAAAGATGAATTAGCAAAGCTAAATAATGCACTGCAGATCAGAGAACTGAATGAATTCAAGTTATTATTCACATTTTTAAATAGATAAAGGTGGTCTTTATCTGTTGGTTTTATTTTCCTCCCATGTATTATTTGCTTTGCCCTAGACATTGTCAGTTCTGGCTTTATCAGAGAAGTTCTGGAAGGTCTTTGCGAACATTTGTTGTGAACTCCAACATCTTTAATTGAAGAACAAGGCCACTCAACATTTAACTAAGGCTACCTTCATTTAAAACTTAATTATCCAAAGAAGTTAAATGGCAATTATCAAAAGAAAAAGTCTAACCCCAAGTTTCCCAAGCAATCTTTTTCCCTTTCAGCTGCTCATCTTTTTGCTTGTTTTGGTTTTGCAGCATCCCCAATTTAAAGATAAGAATCAAGCAGGTAATACAGATTTTTGCAAGCGTTAAAAAGAAGGGAGGAGCAAAATAGCTGTCAGCAAAACAGCAAAGGTCCCAAATTTTAATCTTTTTCCTCTGTTTGTTACTGGTTGGTATTAATGCAAGACTTATTTTTCCTAAACAGTGATATGTGATCTTGAAAAGTGGGTTTCTAACTTCTGTATTCAGTTTCATCATGCTCATTGGCCAAATTAAAGCATTATACATTAAAATGGCAGAAAATGAAAAAGTACATTCTTCAGTGCTGACGTGGGAGCTTTCATAATTCAGTTTTCTTCACGAGCTGTAGTTCCAGCACGTTTGCAAGACAGTAAAGAGCCTCTGCTTGAATCAAAAATGTTTGCAACAGAAATAGCCACTTCAAACTCCTAACTGTTAAAATACCACAGAAACATAAGCATGACGAGTAACCGCGCTGTGCACATTACAGTTAAGGAATTCACTCTTAACTAGACTCCACCTAACATGAGAAAGGCACGGAGGAAGGCTTTGGGGTTGAGGGGAGGCTGGTCGGTTGGTTGGTTTTAACACTATCAGTTTAGACTAAGAATTAAAAGGCCTCCAATGTTTCTTCTTACGCTGGCTATTAACTTCATCTGCTCTCATCTTAATAACCGTAAGCAAAAGTCTACGAGCTGATAGATCAATGATCCCCAGTGATCGGCGACGTACTTCACATGCTGCTTCACCTTTTCTTAGCTGTAAAACAGCATTAATATACACATGCTGTGTTTTCAATACATTGCTTTTGTGTACAAGCAATCATTGGGATTACGGTGGGAGCACAGCCAAATTGCGAGGAAGAAACAACTTGTTAATTAGGCAAAGATGATCCAAAAGCCAATCAAAAGATTTCAAAACTCTTGACAGATTGAGCAGTACAGACAGAGGAAGACAGACAAGAAGCTACGTTACTCTAAACTAGAAGAGAGCTAAGGGTCAGGCTCTTCAACTAGTCTCAGGATACAGCTCTGCCCCTTGGATGTGGAACTGCCATCCGGAAAAAGAGCAAATTTAAACACCAATTGCCCAATTCAGTGCATGCTACCACAAGCAAGTCTAACCTTTAGGAACAGGCACATTTCAGCAAATTATAAAGACAGAATTTGAATCTTTACATTCAGCACAATATTAAGAAATGGCAAGAACAAACTATGCAAAGAACAAACACAATCAGTTTAACGCAGACACAAAATGACTTGTAAAAGGCCAGGAACAACAGCGAAAATACTAGGCTATCCCGTTTGAAAGCACAGTTAAGTTTTACAAGGGCTGCGGTGGTTAAAAGCATTACTTCCACTTTCTACCTTCCAGTTAAGATCCCGCAACGCCACTCTAACACCAACACACCGGGACAACCTCCCACCCGCCCGCCCGCCCGCGCTGGAGGGAACCCGGCTCCCAGCGCTGTGCGGCGTTTGCCAGCCGGCTGCGGGAAGGACGGTAGGGCAAAGCGTACCCTCCAGCTGCAAAATCATGGAAAGTTAACTCAAGCAGAGGTCAGTTAAATACGGCAAGGAAAAGTCAACAGCTTCATAAAGACCCTGTTTACCACACTGGGAAACCAACCGCCCGTTTATTTTGCTGCCTCGTGTGCTATCGCAAACCAAAGCTGTGAGGGGGCTTGGGGGGGGGACAGGGACACGGAAGGGGCAGGTGAGGGAGAAGGACCTTGTCTGCTGGTCTGGGGCTTGCCGAGGAGGAAGGGGGATATGCAGCAAACAAAGCCAAAAGCATCCTCTGGAAGGGAGATGCAAAATGTTTTTTCTTTGTGGTTTTCTCTAATCTTCTCCCATATGTTTTCACGCAATCTTTTTATACCCGCATCTATTCTTTCTAGATCTACTTACCCTACAAATGATGCATGAAAATTTCAACAAAACACATTAAACAGAGCTAATTTAGCAGCTTTACAATTAAATACTAAGCTTCCAAGCTTATCTATGACTACACAAACTCCTCTATTTCTAAGGACTTAGATTTCTCAAGGAAAAGACATCGGAAATCTGGAATTTAAGAGTGCAGAAAAGCTAACAGATTTCTATTAATTCATCTGGTGTATCTGCTGTGTTTAAGAACACCAAACAGATCTTGGCAAGTCAAGCACATCATTTAAAGTTCTGGAACATGATTAAAACCAGAAATATGCAAATATACAGTTTTATACAAGAAAATCATTTTGATGGCTAGAAACATGCAACCATGCCCTGCAAACAACTATTATTATTTAACAAAAGACAGGCAAAAATAGATCTCCAATTGAAAACTCAGTGGATTAAAATAGAATTTATAATCAAATAAAGTTGGAACGTAGCCAGGACAACAGAGTTAATATGAACATTCTAAAGAAAGTTGCCAGGAATGGGGTTTTGGGGTTTGGGTTTGGTTGGGGGTTTTTTTCATCACTATGAATTATTAAATTTTATAACCTTTTCTTTAGCACTCTCTGAATGGTACAGAGCTTGGAGGATTAGTCAAGAGTAGTTCATAGGCCACATCTCCTTTATAATCTCAGAAAGGAGGTACAACGCACAAATGTCTATATGTAAACTAAAAAAAGATGAAAGTCCATTAAAGAACAAAGACACAGTAATTTTTAAAAAAATACCATGAATCACAAGCATCGCTTTACCTTGCTGCTAAAAAATTTCCTGAATAATTCAGAAATCTGAAAGGGCAGGTTTTGAAAGTATAATAAAAAGCTTTTCAAGCAGACTTATGTAATTAAATGGGTGTCAACAAGAACAGTTTCAGACAAGCCGTATAAAATCCACTTCTCATCTTACCGGAATCTCACCATTTTTGAGGGGGTGCTGAAGGGGGGTGGGCGGAGGGGAGTATTTACTACTACTTCATTCATCCAGCTTAAATCCAGGAAGGGCAATGAACAAAATCCACATTTTCTTGTAAACACATACATACATTCATTAAGAACCAGCACAAGCCCGGGTCCGTTGCCTCTGCAGGTCCCCAACATTAGTACAACACACTCTAAAACGCCTAAAACGTTGCAAAAGCATTACCGAGCAGAGTTTCTTCTTCAAAGCTGTTCTTTTTACCAATTCACTATCACCCCAGTTTTCTGAATTATTTCATGCTTACCTCATTCAAGTAATGATCCAAACAGCATACGGGATTGGGATATATTAAATGAGAGCGACCCAATTATGCCTTGCTAGTTGTGTATTTTATTAAACATTTCACACGAGTAATGAGTTTTCAAAATTTGAGCACAAACTATTTTAATACACGACAGTATCATTCACAGGACCAAAACACTTAAAATTTGATATGAATGTATATATATGTATTTGTGTATACATACAGACAATGAATATATTACTTATATAAGTAATAATAATGATACATAAAAAGCATGTCCTACCAATTTTATTCTTTATTTTGGAAAAACACTATAGCGCTAGAGTGAAAAAAAGAACCCAGCTTGAGTGGCTGCATTTTCTACAGCTCTAAAAATATTCTGTTCCACCTCACCAGCACCCATGGCTAAAAATAGCCACACAATCTTTCTGCAGTAAAATACTTCTTGCTGTCTTGAGAAAAAGCCAGTCTCTAAATTTCCATTCAAGAACAGATACCTTAAAATCTTTAATGAATCTTACGTTATCGCATCGTTGAGGTGGCGATGCTTCCTAATGCAACAGCAGCTGACCATCATATTGCCGATATACTAAGGTTAATCTTTTCCATCTATCATCACCAAGTGCAGCTTATTAAATAGTGAAGGGAATCTATTACCTTCTAATACAGAAAGATACTTGGGCTAAGATTAAACTTGCACTTTACACTGCAGTAATTACCTAAGTTCAGGCCACGAGAAAAGCTATCATCGAATTGGCCTATAAACAATGATTTCCAGTAATAGCATGTTTATTTCTGAAGGCAAAAATAGTTACGTTAAGTAAGAGCATCAGGACTATAGCAAATTTTTGCTACATGCTGTAAGATAAACAAGAGATATCTAACTGGTTATTCACTAACCTAACACAGTACATAATTTTGATCAGTTAAATCTGTCAAAATATTAGCCACAAAAACCTAAACATTGTAGACCTTGTCAACCCAACACATAAATAATTCTTGCTTATCTTCCCCAGATAGGTAAGATACCTCAGTTTGTTGCAGCACAGGCATTTTGCTTTTTCCTTTACACGACAGAAGGCATTGTATCAATTTATGTTCAATCCTCTTTCAAATACCACTGCTGAAAATTCAATACACTGCCTCCAAGCTAGACCATAATTACCGCATTTAGATTAAGGCACAGAAAACATTTACCTTTTAAAAAGGTAAAATTCAGACAGGCTTTGAATTATGTGCAATTGCAGCAGAAGCCGGGAAATCCGTTACGCAATACTACATATACATAGCTCCTCGTAATGCAGTTTGTCCAAAACTTCTCGTATCAATCCTGACCGGGGTTCCTTTACACCACTGCTTTTGGACGCGATATCACCTGCCTGCGTACAGTACAGTGCAGTATCTGTATATAAGCAGAAACCAAGCAGCTACATGGGAGAGATGATGAGAGGATACACCTTAATGGGGCATCTACACCATCTCGGGATGCATCATTAGCCCTTTTAAAACCACCACAATTTATGAAGTTCCTGGGTAACGCAAGTGTTTATGTATAAACACTTCCTTTCTATTAACCACAACCTCTTAGCACCAAGCTCCTGCCATCCTCTGGAATCAAGCAGCAGTACCTTTTAGACGTCTGCCCACCACACCCTTAATTTCCTGCTACCCACTAAACGCGTCCGTAGCGTGCACTACCAGGTCGGTCCTGGCTAGACCCCTCCTCGGAGGGCCCCTGCTCATCGCTAGAGCCCCGTCAGAGCAGGCCACAGCCGGAGGCTTCGCCCGCACCAGCTGCGCGGCAGACACCCGAGAGCCGGGCCGAGGGCCGCGTGGAAGCGCAGCACGCCCCGGCAAGCCGCGGGCTTCGGGGGCTCGGCCGCACCGAGCTCACATCCAGCACCAAGAGGGGTCCCAGATTCCCGTTTCTGTTTTGTCACTCGCTCGCTGTGACATCTTGGCCATTTCACTTCATTTCAATCACTTATCACAACGCATGTTGCGCAACCTTAACATTTCAAAACACTTCAAAACTACTTGAAGGGAAGCGTTTTGGTAAACATACAAATCATTCTTTCCTTGACAGCAGTAACTAGCTCTTAACCCACTTCCACGGGTTACAACTGCACTACACTCACAAATACACCGCATTTCCGTGAAGTGGCAATGCCACGTTCTTCAGCTCGAAACAGATGAAAACCTGAACTCGGGTTCTGGTCAGTCTGCTGCATTTATCGCTTAAGATCATTTTTAGATTCTGTTCAACCTCAGCTTTTAAGAGTTAATACTCAGAAGGAATAGGCAGAGCTACACTGGGGGTGGGAAAGGCAGCGAGTGAAGAGACGCGAAGGAGCTTATTTGAAATAGTGCCTAAATATATATATATTAAAATAGCCTGGAAATACTCCAAGGGCTACAATTAATTCATAAATATTATGTATTTTATAACTCTCTATGATACGTTGTATAAACAGAATAGATCAGCTGGAAACTCTGTGCAATGGGACAGACATGTTTGATTTTTTTTTTAATCAGTTATGTATTAGAGCATTTCTGAGCAATGAGAATTTCTGAAGACCTACACTAAGTATTAAGGGACAATTTCACGGCGACCTTCAGTGCCAGAACTCTCTGCCCTCCCAACCTACCTCTGTGGAGTAAATACCCACCTACGGCAGCTCTCCTCTCGCCGCTGCCCGTCCTGGGCCCACAGATCTCCGCTGCACATCTGTTCCGTCATTTTGCCAGAGGGAAGGAGCATCACTGCATCCTCCACACTCAAGTTAACTTAAGTCACTTGATTTCTTTAGACACCTAAATATATGTCCCAGAGCTCAACTGTTGCCATTCAGGCTTGAAAATTTTAGCTTCTGTTCATAAGAGCACCGACAGCAGTTAAACACTTCAGATGAGCAGTACTAAAAAGCTAGCACTGCCGCATCCCTACGCAGGGTATCCTGCTTCTAGTGTATTTTTATTCTCAACAAGAAAGTAGCAAGTTTTATAAGGCTAACGGGAAAGGCAAACAATTAAGTTTGAAATTCATGATTAGATAAGAGTCCCTGGTAAGCTCTCCACCAGGACTAGCACAACCCATATCATCTTTTTCTAAGAGCCATCATACAGGGAGATAAAAGTATCTCTAAAAGACTCCAAGTTACTGAAGACTTCCAAGTCCCAGCAGCACTTCCAACAGCTACTAAGCGATCTCAACATCTTGGTTGCAAGAAGAAATCTTAAAAAAATATATATTGCAATAGCACAGCTTCCTCTCTCATGCTATGTGAGCACCACTGCTAGGCCTCAAGCTCTCCAAACACTTAAAAGGGATGGATACCACTCCAAGCTTAGATTGCTTCACTGATTATTAACGGATTACTCACATGCTTTGAGTCAACCACGTGGTTTGCTGTAATTCCTTCTACTAAAAGCTTTAATTAGAATCACAGAATATCCTGAGTTGGAAGGGACCCACAAGGATCATTGAGCCCAACTCCTTATCAAATTATCAATTATCAAAAAGATACCCTAATTTGATCTTGGAAAGCAAGAGCAGCGGTGTCTGAAAACATCCACATCCTGTAAGGTCCTGGAATTTGGGTGATCTCAGTTCTTCAGAGGAGGAAATTGAGCAATCAGCTAAAGTGAGCAGTAATAAATTATACTCCTTTTCTTGTAGCACAAGAGCTACCCAGTTGGTTAAAGCTCTCTCATACTTAAAAGAAACAGACTCTAGACTATGGAAAGATTCTCTATACATGAACTTGAGGCATACCACATGCAAATACAAGTTGAAGCCAAAAAAAGAAACTTAAGTACACTGTAACTCTAGTTCAGCTACACCACACGAACAAGAGAGAGCTAATATTTCAGCTTATTCTTGCACAATTAAAAGCCGTAGAGCCGGAAGTCAGAATGCTCAAACCCGAGTTGAGAATATAGTGTTTTGTTGAACTTCCTCCCACAAAGTACATTTAAAAAAATAACAAACACAGAAGACAGTAAAAGCGTGACTTTCATATAAACCATGATACTGATTGCACAGAGCAACACATCAGCTTGCTCATATAGGAAAGAGAGAAATACTTGCCAAACAAAACTTCTATAGTTTCCAACCCAGATTTCTAAGTGCACTGAATTGTTTAATTGTTTAATAGCTGTACCTTGAACTACAGTCACCCTAAAGATTTTAGTCAGATCAGTTGCAAGATCTGTCTTCAAGAACGCAGCACGTCCAAGTAACCATGATCAATCACAGTCAAAAAGAAAATTTCAAGGTAAATGCAACTCAGAAGCACGAGCGCTGGTTAGTAAGCACATAATTCTTGAGGGCAGGCACCAGGGGTGAAATTCCGCTTATTGAAGAAATCCTGTTATTAGAGTCCACAGATTAAGAAATTAAACTAAGACGTAACAGAATCAAGACAAGCCTCAGCAGAGCCATTGGAAGCTCCTTTCACCCAAGGGAGCCAGGATCTGGGGCCTGGCAGCATGCTTTCCGTAAGTGACACTCCGACTCCCCAAAAGCCTGGTGTTTGTCTCCTCCTTCCAGGAGGGCGAGACTTGTAGGTAAAAATCCCCATTTCCATGGCTTGAATCTGAGTTTCAATGTTGCGTTCCGTATCACTTAAACCTGAAGCACAGCAAATAAATTGCATGATGGCCATCTGTACGCCGTTCAGATAGCTTTTTAAGAGAGCAGCATAGCCCACAGCCTCTTTAATCCTTTAAACTGAAAAGAAAATGTTAATTTCCCCTTACAGGTAAGAAAAGACCCATAACCTAGTTAAAATGTTTTTTGGAACAACTACACAGCTAAAGCAATTAGGAATGACATATGCTGTAACAAGAAGTATTTTTAAGATGTTGTTTAACTATCTAATGTCCTTTCCATAATAATCTGGCAAAATTTTGGTACTCGTTACTCATCTCATAGTAAACACATTTCACCACACAAAAGAGATCTTATCTGTGCGTTAGAAGTTACTTTTAGAAAATTGGCCTTATGCTTAAAAAACAACCAATTAGCAGTGTCTGTGCACCGAGGGCTGAAAACAGGGAAAAATGTGAAAACTGCAGCTTCCCTTGAGAAACTAACAACCAAAATTCTCCTATTTAAAGGAGTTCTTATTCAAAAAACAACAGAGAAGTCACAATAATAAGGCAACTTTCATACATTCCATCAAGGCCAAACTGGATAGCTTTTCCTCCAAAAGAAACAGTCATACAATCACATCAAATCGTGGTTAACCATGGGGCAGAGTGCTCAGACTTCTCGCTAGCGCTGCAAGAGCTCAGTGTACAGATTCATCCACCAAAACGTATTTTCAGAATACAGAGCTTTCCTAGTTGGCTTCTACACAAACGCATCCAATATAGATGCTTTCTCAATTTTGCAGTGAGGATGACTAATAAAATATGGATCAAATTCCACAGCTCCACTGAACATGGACAGATATCTCTTCGTCTCAGATAAACAAGCCCACTGACAGCCTTCTCGGGAGTAAAGAAAATGCTGTCATCCCCTGACAGCACAGCCAGCACAACCGTAATTGTCAGTATTAGCCACATGGCTCTGAAAGAGCTACGCAGGAGTCATGCACTTGAAACACTCAGAAGGAAGCGAGAGACTCTGCTATCTGAGCAGAGTAACAGCAGGAGAAGAGTCCCCCCGTCAGCGGGGCCTACCTGCTATTTTCAGTTCTTCAAACAAGAGCAGGTTGAGGTAGCAGAGGCTGAGTTTACGAGTTCAACTAGCTAGGCAAGTCTGCTCTTCTGCAAGCATCCTACTCACTGCTACAAGTTGTATGGGCTGCTGTAAGCCAGAAAAAGGTTGGTTTTTTTTTTAAAAAAAAAAAGTTAGCCAACAGCCATCTAACCTGAGCTTGTCACACATGCTTCAGCCAGCCATGGTCAAGTAAAGATCCTCAACAGCTGTTGGTGAGAAGGGTACGGATGGATAAAGCACTGCCTTTCGCCCTTGCCATGAATCCAGCCCAGCAAGCAGTCAGCGTGTGGATTTTAATCACAGTTCAGAGCTACATTCTGAGGAAGCAAGTGTAAGAAGGTAACATCCATTTCCTCCTTTTGTTCTTGACATTAAAAATAATAGTTAGAAAATCTAATTTCCTTATCTGTTATTCACATTAGCTTGTGTACTACCCACCTACGTAAAATATTTGGGTACAGAATGCAAGTTCAAGTGCCCTGCTGTGCAACTCCCTTCCCCGAGGCTTTGTCAAATTATTGTTTTTCAAATTAATGATCACGTCTTGATGGGACAGAAGACTACTACAGCAAATCTTCCAAGCAATTCCACCTTGACTTGGGAAAGACCAGGGAGAATCACATCCAAAGATGTGCTTTGCCCAACTTTTACGTAATGACTACCATTTCAGAAGAATCTAAAGATCCTCAAATCAGCAGAGATCGCACTCATTCTCTCTCTCACACACACACATATTTTTTTCTGTTCCAGTAGGTTCTATTTTAAGCAGGGAGATAATTATTCAAAACCCCACACCAGGTCATCAGTTTGTTCTTGGGGTGGAGGGAAACAAGAGTAAATTCAAAGCTTCTCATCCCTACCCCATAAGGAATTGGATGAGAAAAAGCAAGCAGGAGATGCCGAAACGCTGGCCAAATGCCAAGGAGAAGTTCTGAGTGTTTGTCATATGCATCTGCCATTTGAAAACAAAGCCAGGGAAGCTAGAAAATTGACATTTGAGGAAACCCACATTGTTTGCAGAAGGATGCCCAAACCATTTGGGGCAAATATTCAACAAATCATTTAAGACTGTCTTTAGTTAGAGTATCAGTAACTGTATAAATGGAGAAAAACAATACAAGCCTGCTCCATACTGGCATTTAAAACTCCTAAGATGTATGCACAATTGCTCCAAGTTATTCTGAAAGTGTATAAAGCTGCGTATCACTGATTATTAATCCAGTAGGTTTTTTCCATTAACATACATATATTTATTACTCTAAAATACCTTCATGACATTTATAGTTAGCATTTTTACAATCTGTAGCAACACTACTTTCCACTACAAAAGGAAACAACCAACAATTTCTCATATGCATGGACACTGAAGCTCTCCCCCCAAAAGCACAAGAAAAATAGCTTCTTAATTGTATTGCTTCAGACAAACAGAGAGACATCTGCAGACAGGATTCAGAGGCAAAACAAAAACCACAAACATACCCTTAAGTTAACTGAAAGGACAGAAATTGCTTAAAAAGGTATCTGGTTGGAATTTCATCCACTTCCATTTTCTTACCCTGACACTCAGAGTCCACAAAGGGGAAAAAATATCCTATTGTATATAAACTCCTCAAGCAATAAGACATGACAGAGCGTGAATTATGATCTCTTCATTTGGGGCCGGTTTGTCAGACATGGAGCTGACAGCAAAGTGTTCTTACCACATCTAGGAATAAATGCATACCATAATTCCTGCATTGGAATGTCTTACTGAAATTATAGCATTATTTTTAAGTATTTATAATGTAGAAGTGATGGAGACACATACTGAGTACCTAATTATCCTGTACCACCAGCATTGCCTGAAATGCTTATTAATCAATTAGGTTTTAGATTAAAGCTAAATAGATACAGTATACTTCTTAAAAGAATACCTGAACCAGAAGATGAGATTATCAAAAGCTATCTGTTTTTTCCCCTCGATGTCTCAGTTATAAGAGTTAAAACAAAAAATATGCAAACAACTGTGCAAGGTACTTCAGAGCTGTGCACACCACCATCACCGCTCACATATCAGGCCTCCTACATCCCTGTAGCTGTTCAGACTGTTAATGCAAAGTACCTGCTCAGTTTTGTTTACAAGGGATCTCTTTCGCAAAGGACTTTTTTCCACTCACCCACCATCTTCTCGTATCTACTCTCACAAATCTCCTCCTCCTCCCAGCTATTCTCACAGTGAATCTTTTCCAGGGTTTCAAGACAGCAGAAGGTTCCAACATGCAAGCAGCCCCTCCAGAAATCAACAGGACTACTGTATTTAAGAGTATTAAAAGTTAACCACGCTGTTAAGTGCTGTGTGGAGTTAGAGCCAGAAAAATCACACATTGTTATATAATGCTCTGTAAGCATCAGATTATTCTCAGCAGCTACACAAGTGATTTATACCTTAATACAAAGGACAGTTTAAAGAAAAGTAGCCACAACTGCAAAAGAACCACAAGTCTTCCTAAACTCAGATGTTTGGGCTGTAACGGATCACGGCAAATATCTAGCCTGGCATTCTTTCCCAGCACAGATGAGATGATTTTGTGGGCTTGATGGATTTGGGGGTAGTTTTGTTTTGGTTTGTTTTTTTTTAAATAATTAAATCCTATGGTTCATAAGAACTACTGAAGGCAGACAGGTTTTTCCCTTTCTCTAAAGTTTAGTTTATTTCTTGTTAAACTCACCCCTTAAATATACCGGATCTTTGAACCATATTTAGAGGCTCAGCTAAAGCAACTAATGAGTGTTACGTAAGATGTCTCTCCATGTAGAACAATCTGTTCCAAAAGTTACCAAAAATAGCAATTCTCTAAACACTGGTGTGATGCAATATTTAACCAGTTACTGCATTAGCAGCTGAATTCATCCATTACTATTTTAAAAAAAAAAAAAAAAAAAAGACTTCAAATACTATTACAACGTTTACAACCTTACCTAGGCTGGTAGGTTTTATCAGCTCATCCAACAAGTCGTAAAAAGGTAATTTCTGAAGTTTTATGTCAGGATGGACAGGGTGGAGCGCAGATGTGAGATGGGGGAGTTCCAGTTCATGTTTAGGTCCCAGAAGCGAAACGGGAAGCAATGGTGACGTGGCAGGGTGGCCATCGTAACTGAGCTGTGGAATGGTAGACGGAGACAAAGTTGCTGGCATGGAGCTCGAGTGTACGCTGCCGATAGATAAGTCTGCAGGTGTCATGATTTTCTGAGGGAACCTTCGCCTATAGAGTTCTTTGATTTTCATTTGTACAGCAGGACTGCAGCCAGCCTTTAACAAATGCAGTGCTTTTGTGAGAAGTTCGTGTTTTCGGCCGTGCTTGTTCCTCCCCGCGTAACCCAGAAGTACTTGCAGTTCAGAAACTCTAAGGCTCATAACCATTTGCTTAAAAGAAACAAAACAAAAAAATTAGTATTCAAGTGACATCATCTTCAACACTAACATCAGAATGTGGCTTAATCCCATTAAGCATACAGTTTTTAAAGGCACACCACCACTGCTCTTCCCCCACTGATTATCTGAAATATAATGCAAAACAGTACTTGTTCACAGACAGATAAATCCCCGTAGAAAGTCTGTAATGAGCAAATTTTAAAGGGACTTCCATTTGCCATACACAATTCAGGACAGCAATTCTGGGGGAAAAAAACTGAGAAAAGGACAAGTTGCCAGTACAAAATAAAGTTTGTAAATGTAATTATTTTCTAATCACTGTTCTGCTAGTATCTATAATGTTAACAATTTTTTTTTTTACATCCAACTAGATAAATAAAAAGTCATACATTGACAATACCCAAGTCTCCAGTGCTTGCACTTAAAAGCTGTGCCAGTCCTTAACTCTGTAACACTACTTCATTTACGAGTCCCTCTCTCACTTTTTGCCATGCAGCATAACTAATCCACACAGGTTCAAAGGAAAAAATTATAATCTGATTTGTGTGCAACCCCATATGATCTTTACTGAGTTAAAGGAAACTGATTCCATCAGAATGTTCAAACTTTCTGAATCCATCAGCACATCAGAGCTGCATGTTCTGTTTTGGATGGGGGAGTTGGGCTTTGCCTTCTATTAATTAGCATCTTCATTTACACAGTCTTTTACTGTCTCCCAATATGGTCTAATGAATCAAACTGGTAAGACTTGTAAACTGTTTCACTTCTTCAGGAACCGAGAAAAACACTATGCAAAGCAGCGAAACCAGCAGTCGCCTGAGTGCAGTAAGTACTTCCCCGCTGGTCAAGCAGGAGCCAGAAAGTCAACTTACGAGCCTAGTTTCTATTTAAAAACTACTTTCAGTGCTTGACATTCGCCATCACAAGGCCTGTGACACCAGCTGAAATGATACTGCTGCAGAATTTTGGATTCCCAAGGAACTGCAAGAAAGTGAAATGCCTACAGCCCATTGCCACGATGGGCTATCTGGATTTTCTGCATGAAACCATTAAATACCCTGAATATTTTGTAGTCCATTCCAAAAGATCAAATTCAAAATAATACTTGAGGTATATACTTGGGACTAAAATATCTATTTTGGCATATCAGGGTTCTGCAATTTCCCAGCCACCGAAGGCTGAATAACCAAACTAGCACTTGCATTTGCAAACAATCTTTGAAATAGAGGACGAATGCTCCTATCCTTTCTAGTTCTTCAAACTGTGCAAAGTATTCAGACACATACACTACTCAAGTTATTTTCACATTAATTCTTAAACCTAAAGGGGTAATATTAGAAAGTACGCTATCCTTCGCTTTAGCAAAACCAGCCCAAAACTCCTATCAATTCCTCAAACCTCCAGCACCTGCAAGAGATCTTCAATGCACAGGTGTCCACAAGAGGTGTTTCCCCATACTGAAACAGGTCGTGTTATTTAAAAGCCCTAAATTAGATGATTCATGTATTTAATGAGATATGGACTCAGATAGATTTAACTAAATTTGCCATCAAATTTCTGCTCTGTTGAACCACACCGACAGAACTGAATAACCTTGCTGCAGACTACCACAAACACTTCGGATGTAACAGGAGTTTTCTGACCTTTTTTTTTTTTCTCTGAATACCCTGAGGACCTACTTCACACTTTCAACTATGAGACTGTCATGGAGCTACTAATGAGAACAGACGAGGTACTTTGTAAGAAACAGAGATGTCTTAAAAGAATAAGGCATTTCAGTTACAATCTGAAGTGGTGACAGCTGAAAAGAAAGTGAAACAAATAGATCTGAAACATGGAAAAACACTATTTATAATGCTTTACAAACATTTCTTCAACAGAATGAGTAGTTACAGCTGAAGGCTTTAATACCTGCTACCATCACCATTAAAAGGCACTTCCTGAACAGCCACAGAACCTCTCAGAGCTTCACTCTGGTCTTGGTTTGCAATAAACTTACAGGCCCAGCTTGCAAAAAACCCAGAGATTTAAGAAATAATTGAGCTAACAGAGAAGCTCCTCCTGCTACATGTTGGATATTTCCATTTTTTAAGGTATAGGCAAGTTAGAAATAAGCATACAGAAAGCAGGGTCCATCGTGCAGCCAGACACACGAACCAAAACAAACAAAATTCCCCAGATCTTCCCCACCCTGGCGCATTCCTTACAAAGGAGGACGAGAACAGTTTTATTTGCAACATTAAGGGCACGAACAGATATATCGATTAAAAACAAGAGTCATGGAAAAAACAGCAATAGAGGTTTGTGGTTTTATTACAGTTTCCTACATCGCTGATAAGCCTTTCTTTCACAAACATCAATAAAAAGAGACAATGCCTTAACACACACGCACACACGCATCCATAGGGTTTTGCCAGTGGATCGTGTCAATCAGTGGCACGGGGAAGCAGAGCCCGACAGACAGCCGTGCTGGCAAAAGTCTCTCACGTCGCTGCAATCCGAACGTGAAAATTCCTCTCCCCTCCTCCACCACAGTTGTGTTTTATTTGAGGACACAACCCAGCTCTACCAGCAGAAGTGCCACTGCCCGTACAAGCACTATCCCGGCTACGAGCCCTCGGCCGGTGTCACACCGGTACCCTAATCTTAGAACAGGCAGGATAATTATAGCAGGGAAACAACCCAAGTGCTGTCAAACGCACAAAGTAAATAGGCGAAAAAGCTGCAATTTTTATTTTTTGTTTCCTGTCACATCTCACCTCATCACAAGTCAAACCCCTTGCTGGCTTAGTTACACCAGCAAAGCTGAAGGGCAAAGACACAAAGCGTTTTGCTTCAGGAAATATTGCCTTTTTTTTTTTTTCTGTTGCCTGAAGTAGAGTAGTAAAAAGATCACTCGCAGCAGTACAGCTTCATCTGCAGCAAGCTACCAAACCCACCACAAAGAGTCTGTCTCCCAACAACAGCAAATATCCACAACGCAAATAACTGTCCCTACCTCTGGCTGTTTATCAGAATTGGCAAAATGTTTGGTTTTTTCTTTCCTACCAAAAAAAAAAAAAAAAGCCAAACAAAAAAAGGATACACACAGCTATCAAGGACAGACTGAAGGATAGCTTGCAAACTGCAATTACAGATAACTAGGTGTTTAGTTATGTTTTCACGCACAGGTAAATACATATTCCTACAAACATCACACTAGTGCATGAGAAATTGATGTATTTAGCTATGAAAAGGTTGAGCTACTTGCCACTTGCCTAACTTCAGCGAGAGAAACACAGCAAGCTGACTGCAAGGCAGTTTCAGACACAACAAATCCCAGTATCAAACAAACTAGGTGTTCTGCTGATGTTGTGTATTTTGGTACCTGTCATATCTAGTCAGTATCTAAAATTCAAAGAGAGGGCAAGGACACTAGAAAAATTGTTCAAAGTGCAAAAGAGTAAGAACAAGCTTTACAGAAACTCTACTTATCTCAGTTCAGCAGAGTACTTCTATTTTGACTCACTGTAAAGACCTTCACAGAGTTTAGAAGGTAACTCTAATCTATAAACATACATCTGATATTTCCTGCTCGACAACACAACACAAACACGTGTTCCTCCGCAAAAGCTGCATTAGTCATGGGGAGGCCTGGCTCATTATATACCCTCCCCCGTCCCCTCTCCCAAGGCTTGCGACCACAGTCCATCCGTCCCAAAGCCATCAGGGCATTTCACGGTCTTAAGACAAGTCACCTCATTGTACGTGTCAGGCAGGAGGTCCACGGAAGCAAAGAGGCCAGTTTATTTTCCCACCTCCCAGTTGCTTGTTTCCAAATCCGTGCCACTGCCAGATTGTGTCAACCCAACCATTTGATGCAGCTCATGCTGCAGCCGCACGAGCAGATACATCCCCCTATTTCTGCATGTTGAGGAAACGTTCTCAAGGAACTCCTCTGGAAACAAGGATATTTCCTGCTCCACGCCTCCTTCAGACTACCAATAACATTTGGAAGAAAATAGCTTAAGGATGCAAAAGCAATCCATGGGCGGCATCCTACGTCATCCACCTACTTCTCTCCTGTGACTATCAATAGGAAAGGAAGTTCTACCTACAGTTCCCCCTTTCAAAAAAGTTGGTACACTGTTTTTAAAAGCTAACAGATATGAAAACTGTTTAAGTCCCCCAAACCAAAAATTGCATGTAGACACTTAGGAGGTGAGGAGGAACGAGGGCTTTGTCCAAGACGTCCACAAAAGGACTAGGAAATAAAAAGCGTCGGGCTGCTTAGTACACACTGCAACATCAATGCACGTTTTGTAGCTCCTGACTCACTAAGTTCTCTCAATAGACAAGCATGTCTGGTTGGAGAAACGTGTCTATGCCGCACAACAGGACCATTTTGCTTTGGGAATGCTGTTTAGGCATTCAGAGTAAATACTTCACCAGGAACCTTAACCTCTAACAGAGCAGCCAACGTTAAGAGTCATTCACTTTGATTTCTCTCTGCAAAGAAAATAGCAGAGATAAATCCTTATTTTTAAAGAATGGTTTTCCAGACAAGCCCAGTCATTCCACCCATTGAGGAAAGATGCCCAGGCCGGGCAATTTCCTGGCTAGAGAAGTCCAGTCATTAGCACAGGTTAACAGGTCAGACCAAAGAAAATTGCTTTCAAGAACTGAACCTTTTCCCATTGATCTATGAAGGCTGGGAATTATGTTTAAAAATAAATAAAACCTAAGTGTTAGTGTCTTTGGATAAGAAACTCCTTTGATAACGCTGTGTGGCTTGTCTCACTGGCACGTGATTCAGAGAAGTGCAACTAAAAAGACAAGCGGATTCAGGCAGAGAACACCATTTCTAGACTGGAAAATACATGAGGGCTAAAACACTGGTTTGAAATGCAGGAAGGCGAGCTGCAAGTCCCGCTGCTCAAGAAAGGATTAAATACAGGTTATCTGCTGAGATCCAACACCACAGACGGTGAGCCTTCGCTTTTTTTTCCTATTTTTTGAGGGAAAGGATGTGCCTGAGAGGTAAAAAACAGGCAACAGTCTGTAATTTTTCTAAAAAATAAATTAAGCAGTGTCCATAGGAAAGCATGATGGACAATACTGAAAATTAGTCACAAATACCAGCACCAAAGACACTGTCTTCAAAACAGCATACTCATCCATCAGTGGCAGCATGAATAGTCCCAACAATTTGGTGAATGCTTTCTAGAAAGAGTATTTCTACATCTCCAGTAATCAGCCCCAGGATCTATCTGGAGAATTTAACAAGTTATATCCGGATGTTTATGATAACTAGAAGCTGTGAATAAGCTCCAAAACACATCCAAAGATTTGCCAGCACAGTAAAAAGCGTTTGGCTAGGTACCACGCTGCATTTTGTGCCTAAAGCTATACAACAGGTCCTCCACAATTCTCTAACCATTAATATGAAAGCTAAAGGGGAAAAAAAGGAAAGGAAAAAAAAAATCACCTCAAACACTAGTCAGAAGATGGGAGAAGCAGTAAAAGAAGAAGAAACTAAAAAAAAGGGATACCGAATGGGAGGCCACCCACTAACAATCAGCAATTTAAGACAGTGACAGCAAGTTTCTTCTGTTATTAGAAACATAGTGATTAGCAATAGTTTACTAACAGTCTCTGAAATTAAGAATCACTATTACAGAAGAGGGCAAGCACTGCAACAAGTCACTGCAAAGGCGAAGCGTAAGACAGAAACCCCTCTGATGCACCCCTGTGCTCCCCTGAAGGCTCCAGCGAAGGAGGCTCCCTGCAGCACCCCCAGCCCCGCGGCCAGAGGGCTCGGCTCCGGCTGCAGCGGCATTCACAGTGCGGACACATGCACGCCGGCAAAGCTCTAACGCTGTTTTCAAGGACAACGCAAATGGAAATTTCCCCCTTATGAAGCAAGGAAACTACTATTCAAGGAATTCCACAATGCACTTCTAAAAGATGGTTTAAAAAAAAATTAGATCAAAACTGTTCTTTTTTCTAATAAAAGCGACTAGGAAGCATTAGATTAGTATGGAAATGGTTTTGAATTAATCTCAGTATGCCTCCAACACGCAGCTGTAAAAATACAGGAGAGTTCTTGCACGCTATGAACAGCCTCTTTAACCCCTGATATAAATCTTCTGGAGAAGAAAGCTATACCTGAGCTACATGAGCTACAGTTACACAGACTAAACTCTTGGGTTCTTTGACATTTAAGATTTGTGAAAATGGGAGATCATGAAGGTAAAAATATTCCCATCTTTTATGAAGGCACATTCCCTAGTCCTAAATTCTATCTGCAAGACTCACACAAGGAAGCTATCAAGGCTAAACTATAAAAATTGAAATCAGTCTACCGAAAATCTGCAAGAGGGAGTGAAACGACCAATTCATGGAAGCTCAAGCACCTCGATGACAGGCTGTAACTCCCTGCGTTTGTCTAATGCAACCAAAACACTAAAAGGTTGAAGCCACCGTAATTCAAAATGGAGGGGAGGCAAAAGCACAGAAGAACAGTCATAAATATGCAACATACTACAACCTTTAAGGAGACTATTGGTTTTCATAATGAAAAACTCAGCTGTCTCCTAGCGTGATGCCTACAACGTCTTGGCAAGCAGGGCAGCACTAAAACAACAGGTACAAACCAACGGCAGGTACAAATATTATTTGCCTTCTGTTACACATGCAAGGAGATAGAATATTTCTTAATCAAAGAAACTCTGTATTTACACAGTATATCAGTGCTCATAAAGACCATTTTGCAATTGTATGACCAAATCCATGCACCCGTCTAGCTGGCAATAAAAATAGATTTTAATCCATTAAAAATGTGTCAACAAAATGATGTCCATATATCGTAAATGCCAAAAATAGCCTGGACTGACCTACTGTTGGTATCTCCACAGATGTGGCGCCCTTGAGGTCAAACACCGTATTCATGATTTTCATGATTTTCACCAAGTAACATATTTCTTCCCATGGTAGCAGAGAAAGTACACGATAAAGCTTACGTCATCAGGTGTTATTTGCTTTACCATGCTCATAAACAACATATTTCCTTGCAAATGATATGGCTGCATATCTGTTAATATAAACATCATGATCCTTGAACCAACCTACCCCAACGATGAAGCTCAGATTCAAGCGCCTGCTAACACTAGGAATCTCTGGCAGCCAAGAGATCATCTAAAAACTGCGGCAGTTCGGGCTAAAGGGCTTGTGAGAGGAGGTCCTGCCGCTTCCCACTGCCATCCTTCTGTGTTCAGTTCATGTGACAACTGACCAAGTATAGCATAACCACTTAACTCTTAATTCCACAGATCAACTAGTACAAGGAACATTTTTCTTACCTGCTCTTTGCAAACACTGCTTGCTTGTATCTGTCGTGCTGGTAAATTTGACTACCCTCAAATTTAGTAAGTTTTAGTAAGGTCAGAGCAATGCTGGTTCATACGTGAACACTCATAAATCCAAGCTCTCCTTCCAGCCCACAGTTCAGGGGCCTCCATCTAATCTCGCACCAGCGACGCTACCAAATTCTGAGATGTCAGTCGCTTACTGGAGACAAGAAAACCCACAGTGATAAAAGTAACTAAATTCACTGAAGAATGAAAGGATATTGCAAAAGAAAGCAGTAAGACAGCTCTAGCCCCACTGAACAGGCCGCTAGCAACAACAGGCAGGCAGAGTTTGGAATTTTTAATATAATCCCCATGTGTTAAAAGTTGTCTTATGTTTTTTGCAGATGCCTGTGGTATTTTGCTATGCTATCATATATGTGAAATACCTTCTAAAAGCCTTGACACATATAACCTGGCAAATTAGTGTAGGCAATTGCCCCCCGAGACCTCCACTCCACCCCTTTTCCTAGAGGTTGTTTCCTCTGGAAGAGAGATTCAGCAGAACAGACGGTGTGCCCGCGTACCCAAAATCCCACTTCAGTGCTTCGACACTTACATCTGTGGGATTTTTTAATTTTTTTTTTTTTTTCGGTGATGGCTTGCAAACCACATTGTGGCCTGCCCGTTAACGCTGCCGTAGCAGAGGGGTGGGGTGGGCAGCTGGGGCAGTAACTTGCTCAAACTGAAAAGCTAGATCTGTTGGAGAAAGTCTGCCAAGACTTTAGTCATGTCTGAATTGTGTTTGATTTAAAGTAAGTCACATTTTATCTTAATCCGTAACAAAAGTTTTACCGTTCTCAAGAGATTTTATTCACTAGGTGAACTATATTATTACTTTTGGTATTAAATAAGGTTGCTGACACAGTAGTAATCTTCATTTCAGTTCTTGGAGACTCAAGGTTTTTTTCAGCCACACTCAAACTTAATTGTCCCTAGTGTATTTATCTTTGCAGATGGGAATTATTTTTACAGAGCTATGTGCTAGCATGATTTTCATGGCAAGTAATTGCAGAAATACTAGTTTAGACAATCTCTGGATACAAAACAATGTGCCTCTCTAAAGACAAACAGCTTATACCTAAGGCTAATAATGAAGACAATTATTTTCAGCTATTTGGGAGCGGGTCATTGCCAGACAAATTTACTTTTTATTAAGAACATTCTTATCCTTAACTAAGCCTTTCAACTGGCTGACAGAAGAGCTAATTCCCATGCAATAAGCTTCAGCGGAGCCCAAGCCAGCCGCAGACACAGCTGTCCAAAGAGCTTGCTAAACACAGAATCTCCTATTATAATCTCTCTAACAAATAACACAAAATGTCTACATCGGTATAATCAAAATATAACAACTTACACAGCATTCAATAATAGTCCGAAAGATAGCCTCTTTGTGTAAAAAACAAAAAATAGGATCAAGAAGTCTCAGCTTCTGGAAGCCATACAGGAGGTCAAACGCATATTTATTTCCCCTCCCTCAGCGATTTTAAAAAAGAAAACATACATTTTAAAATAGGCAATTAAAACAAAAGCACTGGTTACATAAACAATTTGACTGATTTGGGATTTACAGATAGGGAATCTACTAAATGAGAATACTTTTAGCCATCCTTTTTCAGCAGAACACTAGAGAATGAAGCTCTAATTACTTTCTAAATATCTAAAATACCTGCACGAAGCACGTGTAGCTTTTGGAAGTCAATTTTGAAGGAAAGCTGGAGAGGAATGCACCTGGAATTCAATGAATGTACTCACATTGCAACATGGATAAAGAGGCGGCTTCCACGAGCAGCTTACAGAACCTCTTAACAGCACGACATACAACAATTTCAAGACCTGCATTCTTACATTCTGTGTTGATGTTCTCTTGCAACACTTATTTAAATCTCTGCATCAACAGACATTATTTCTTTGTATGCGTCAGCCAACTTCAGCATCACTTGATTAAAACAAATTATCGCCGTAATAGATGCATATTTTCCTCCAAGATTTAAAAAAAAAACCACCCAACTTTTTGTTTCTGTACCTTACAGAACTGCAAAGTGATCTGTCTATTCTCCATGTTCCATAGCTATCACCCAGTGCTGAAGAGTTAGTTGTCCACTATAAACAAACAAACTTCTGCTATTTAATTAGCTTCAAATAAGATAACACTTCAGAATATGAAGTTATACAGTCAAATATACCCCAAACACTTCTAGATAAACTATCAACGTTTTTCCCCTCAATTTGTCCCATTTTCTAGGATGCAGCACGGGAGACAGACTACGTCATCACTGACTATTATTCTGGTATCTCAAAAAGTTTTAATTAACAATCAGATTATTAAATTTGGATACTGACTCGCAAAGTACTGAACAGCAGGCTGAAGCCAGTATATAATTGAATCTCTTTTCCCTTAAAAGTAACCAATTGCTACGTTAATACCCCGAGAGAAGGAAAACTAGAAAACTGGAATTATCTGTTGACAATTTTTACTTTGAAAAAAAAAATTAAAGCCAAAATGGCACGTGATAAAATTAGTGTTTTCTTTTAGACTTTAAGGCAACCCTTCTCACAAAGTTCCGTTCTGAGAAATGTATTCCCAGGCTCTGTGAGTTACACCTAAAAAGGGCGATTCTGAGATGCTGAGCTCCATCGCGCAGGCAGGATCCGACCACTGAGCTCAGGGCAGCACCAGCCGTAACTCGGACAGGACCACGGCTGCCATCGGCCTTGTCTCTGGTACCGTGTACCAGTATCACCTTGTTCATACGCCGCCTCACAAGATGCCTGAAAATGTTTGGCAGTGCTTTTATCTGTAACCACGGGAATATACAAAAGACTGCAACAGTAGTTAATAACATCTAGGACAAAAACTGGGGAGGAAGGAAAGGCGGAAGGAAGGGAGAAGAACAGGAAAATGAAGAGATCAGATAAAACATTAGGTATGGGAAATACTCGATAATGTATCATTAAAAGATTTTCCTTTCCAAAGGAAGAAACAGAACACAAATGAAATAAATCTGCTGACAACAAATACCTATGAAATACACTGGCCAAGTACCCTATTCCCTTCTAATACTGGTCCACAGAGAGTAATAATTTATTACTACTAACAATTAGTCTTAATTGTTATCGCAGAAATAAGCAATGGAGCCAAAAGTTCCCACTGTGTCAATAAGCTGAAAACAAATATTCCATCAAGCAATCATACTGGCATCTGTATAGTCTTTTAAAAAAAAAAGGGGGGGGGAGAAAAAATAAAAAGCTAACCATTCTGCACATAATTTCTTTATTTCAGAAGGTCTTCAAATTCGTGTATAGAAATTACATAAGGAAGCCAAAGTACACACTTCTTTTTAAGTAGTTATATAGCAGTAAGTCATCAAGATGAATTAAAAGCTTGGACAATACCAAGGAATTTTCCTTTTACACTACTGCTCCTCAGAGTGTCGGGTAAGACGCACCACACCAATGAAGTATCTCCTCACCAGTTCTAAGGAGCCTGCCTAACACAGCATGAAACCAAGGGAAGCCCCAAGTTTCATACACCAACACTCTCACAGCAGAGGTTATCATAAATCGGCCTCTACTTTGATGAAGTATTGACTTCAAGCATGTTCTAGTGAAGCTCTTCAAAATCATTCCTTCAGTGCAGTTTTTCTAAGTCTTCATACAGTGCAGGCAAGAGAAGCATTTTCTCTGCTCAAGCTGACCTCTTCTCTCATGAGGAGACACCCATTTTCTTGCCTTTCCTCTACTTATTTCTAAAACAAAGCCATCGCTGCAAAGCAGAGGAGATGATCCAATGATTCTTTTCACTCTGCTTGCCTAGCCCTAGTCCTTCCTAGAAAAAGCTTGCCCTGCATGTTTGCTGGAGACCAAAATAGGACGAACAGTCCTTTCTCTGTTCCTTAGCTATTGAATATTTTCTTGTTTAAGCATCACCATTTATCCAGGAGCTGCTTCTCTGCTTCCCATATGTCATCTGTCAATAGTGCAGTGGCCATAAAAAACACAATGATGTGAGAGACAAGGCTTGAAGGAAATTAATACTTTTTATTATATTTAGAGAAAGAACTTGCACATCTGAAATGTTTTTCAACCGTATCAGTTGGTCTAAGAAGGATTACTACCCCTTTGTATTTTATAGAAACATCTACCTGTGAACCAACTCCAGCACCAGCCTAAAAGCAAGACCAAGAAATAACATTCACACATTTACTTGATTCTTCTAGTCCATGACCACTTTCAGCAAGTTAAGAGATAACTGCATATGAAATTCAAAATTACTAAACACAAAGTAGTCAAAATTGGAGGAAAACCTAAATTTCTCACGTGTTTCTCTCGTTACATAGCTGATGGTTCAGGAATAGAACTCGGGCATCACCACAGACAGCTCTCCAGGCAGCTACAGCCAAATAAACAGATTTGCAGGGAACTAATAGGCTAGACAACCTTGGAAGGTCCCTTCCAACCTCAGATTCTGTGGATAAGAGTATTTTTCAGAACTGAAGGGGAAGTCAAAGAAGGGAATCAAGCACTACAAACGAGATGTACGACATATCTGGTCCTACTGTCATTCCAAAAAGGCAAAGAATTTCAAAATACATACTGTAAACCTCAGAAACATGGGCAGAGGTGAACAGGAGAAGAGGGCATCAATGTCGGCATGGTTCATCAGTGGAACGTGACTAGCCGTGACTACCCTACCAACACACAGGGCTACGCAACCAGATCAGAACACCACCTAGTAAAACTACCCTTATCTATCCCAGCTCATTTTTTCTCTCAACAAGGTATCTAGAATAGAGAGTAGGCACCTAACAGCAAAGTGCTAGCAAGAAAACTATGCATGAACCACATGTGGCCACCCAGTAATTCAAGAAAAGTCAGTTTTTCAAACTCTGAAGAGCTATTGTCTGTCACAGCACAATAGGAAACACAAATTATAGGTCTATTTATAGAACAGTTAAATGGACACGAAAGCCTAATTTATTCCTAACTGTACAGATGCATTAAAAATGTAATTATTTATTACATGCAACAGTATGACAGAGAATTAATATTTACATCACATATTGAGATAGATCAATTTCCAAGTGCGAAAATACATTTATTATTATAGAGGAGAAATCAGTAGCTAGGTAAAATACCAAACTCTCGTATGTCACTTGTCCAAACCCAGGTGAAAATATTGGCAGTCAGAAGTTTATCTCCCGTTTCAAAAACCTCACTATGTCAGTACTCAACCTAGTTCCCACCGAGGCAGACTCAGGATCCTAGGTCAGCCAAGTTAATGAGACATGGATGACTTCTTTGGCTGCTACTCAAGACACTAAAGCATCAGTAAGACTGTCAAGAATCACACTGATTTAATTCCAAGTACCAGCGCAGCTTGGAAAGAGAGCAACAGGGCAGCAGCGGTGCCAACCACTGAATGCGTATCCTGGGGAAGACGTCTAAAAGAGGCATGGGGACAAAGAAAGAGAAAGCAGGAAGCTCAGTTTTTCACATCACCCACAACGACTGGTTTCTTCCCACTATGTAAAAATGCAAAAAGATGATGGAATAATAGGAGAGGAAGCAGACCTTCCTGCTTTTCTTCAGCATTCAACAGAGGATAAAGAAAACAGTTTCAAATGACAACATGCAGCCAGAGACAGACTGAGAAGATGCATCGTAGGCAAGGCCTAGACTCCTGACAAAGCTGATCCTAACCCCACAATCCTGTTTCACCCCTCGGAAGTTGGGCTACTCTGTCCTTCCACTTTCCAGTGCTGTCCACACCAGAAAATTGTATTTTTACACGTATTAGCTTCATCGTGTTACCTATAGGCTCGAAGACAAGCATGCAGTGCTTAAGAACCCATCAGCTCGCAATGATTAATCCCAGGACAAAACATTCAACAGTGCATTAGAAAGCTGAGAATATGTTCTCCACGCAATATTTTCCTGGCCCACATATAGCACAGACAAGGCCTATAGAAACATTTCTTTCACAGTCGCACTGGCACATGTTAAGGAGAGATACTAAGGACGCTTGCTCAGTGGGAAGAGGGACGTTTCATTTCCCAGTGCCATCACTCTGACACACTGTCCCCCTCCCTGCCACCTCATCCTTCAAGCACTGTGTTTTTCTTATAACCAAAGTAAGGCTGAATTCAATTAATCTATTCACACAATAACCCCTGCCCTGCATGGAAACAAACTGCTTGATGGAATGAAGGTTTTTATAAGCCAAGTTTCAGCCACACCTATGATTTAAAATACATGAAAACTATTGCAAGTAAACTCCAAAAATGATACTGCATTTAACTTGGCTTTAGCCACAGAACAACCAGAATTGAAAGAGCTGCCTAAGAAAACTTCGATAGCAAAGTTAAAACTTCCATGGAAATCCTGAGCAAGTGAAAGCAGAAAATGCGCAGTGGTTCTGCAGTACTGCCTGCAGACACGAACACTCCCTTACTTCTCCTGCCCTGCAGTGAGCTGCCTCCCCCCGAGCCCCTGCCCCGCTCGCGGGGCAGAGGGACGATGCTCCAGTCACTGCTCCTTTTCATCTTTACTGACCAAACTATTGCCCCACCTCATTAACCGCACTCATCCAAATCCCACTCTGAATAGGAATTTGCATATATACAAGCCTTTTGAAGCTCATTAATGTCATCTGAATGACTCTCACATGTTCATGAATTTATACTCTGCCTGTCCCTTTTTACATATACGGGCCAAAGGCGGGGGGGATTATTTAGGCTCTTACAACAAAACAAAGCATTTTCTGGGTTTCAGCCCAGCATTTTAGTATGAAGTGCCTTCACCCATTTGCCTCCTGATACACTCACTAGATAATGTATAGCTTCTACTTCCAGGTAAGGATGTTGTAAGCATCATATTACTTCACAACCTTGCTTAGCCTCTACGTCAAAAGCAAAGAGGAGTCCAGTATTAGGGAAAAAATAAAAATAGAGGCATAAATACATCAGTCATGCACAGGCCTGAGGAACAAAGAAGTCAATGCAGTTAATCAATTAATATTTAGCTCAAGCCCTTTACTAAGCCATGTGAATGTACTGCAAAAAACAAAGGCACGTTTAAAAAAAAAAAAAACTTTTCTAGTTAACTGAACATAGGAAACAAGTTTCAACACATCTCTGCTTCCCCTTAAAACAGCTTGGCACCACCTCAGACTTCTACATATGTTTAAAAACAACAGAATCGTACAGGTCAAAGGAAACTATGAAAATCCAGTTCACACACACAAGCTGGGTATTCTTACAGCATTAATAATCTTTAAAAAAAAAAAAAAACACACAACACAAAACAGGCCATAGATCCTTAGCTTGCTATTCAAAGTTCTTCTATTACCAATGTGTCCGAGTTGTTCCAAGACCAAACAATAGAGGAAGGTCATGCGTGGAGTCCTGCAAGGGCCTATGCTGGCACATGTAGCTTAACCTATTCATTAAGGACCTAGAAAACGAAGCAATCAGTGAGGTGACAAAGTTGCTGACGATATGACGCAGTTGTAAGGATGAAGAATACACTGAAGAAGTACTGAAAGACCTCATGAGACTGAGTGACCAAGCAATTTGATGGACATAAATGTAAAGTGATGCCTATGGGGACAAGCAGACCAGACAGACCTAGCTTTACATATAAAGCAATGGGCTCTGGGATGACCTTGACCACACTAGAGCAAGCTCCCGGGCCCAAGATAAACAGACATATGAAAACATCAGCTCAGTAGCAGTCAAACACACAAATCATTGTTAGAAATCATTTAAAAAGGAACAGACAACAAATGAGAAATCATTATATACTATATAAATCCCTGGTTCACCCAGACCTCAAAGTGCAGGTGGTTTTGGTGGTCTCTTCTTGAAAAATAAAAGCTACATTAGAAGTGGAAAGTTTCACAGAAGGACTACAGAAGTCCAGCATGATTCCCCTAAGAAATGGCAAAAGCTAAGATTTTTCAACCTAGAAGACAGAGAACGTGGGGACAGATATGACAGCAAGCTATAAAACCGTGAACAGCACGAGGAGCGGACAGGGATCAGCTGTTCAGTCTCTTCGTTACACAATACAGTGACCAGTGGATGAAGCTGGCTGGACCCAGGCTCCAAACAAAACGGGAAGGGTCCTCACACAGCAAGCAGCAGAACCACAGAAATCCCTAGCGAAATACTGTGAACAAAAGAAGTTTATACAGGTTCAAGAGGAACCTGGACAGGCACTTGGAAAATAGGTTTATTATGGCTTGTCCAGCTAGTAGCCCCCATCGGGTTCCGAGGACTGAGCTGAAAATAGCTGAAGACTGGGAGAATGTTGCAGGGAGGCGACGGTTACTTCTCACACTTTGTCCTCTTTTCGCTTTTCCCTACGCACTCACTTTTGGAAGCTGTAGGAGACAACACCGGGCCAGATGGACCCTTGGTCTGAACCAGTACAGCTATTTTTATATGCTTAAGATTCAGTTCATAATGCATGCTTATTTTTAGCCATTTCCTCAGAAACCCAAGCGACGTTGTCAAGAGCCTCTAATAAAAATGTTACTTCTCAACTGAAAGAGTCAAATTTTAACACCAACGAGGTAAAAGTGGGAATTAATTGAATGAAAACCTGGGTGTACACCCTTTAAAAAAATATTATCTAAAATACTTGTAATTCAAACCGACAACAGTTCTGATACTTGATTAAAAAAATTTGAAGTCCTGCCATCAAGTGGCCTCAGCAGATCCACTGACGAGACACTGCTAAATCAACACAGAACCTACAAAAAAGCACAGCTTTGTTTCTGTACCGCTGCTGAAGTTTCTACATTTTTCATTTTGGTGCAATATATTTATAGGTGCACTAATAACTCCATGGATAGCCTGAGCAGAGCTGTCTCTAACAGATTTTTCAGTAAGATGAAAATCTACACAAATACTTGGACTGTTTCAAAGACTCTTATTTTGCACCAGGGAAACAAGATACAACATCTGCACAAAAGTGAGATCATTTTGTCAAGGGAGTCTCAAGAAACAATATGAGGAATGACTGTATCAGAAAACATTCTCATCCACAAAACTTTTTACGACACACTCCTGCAGCTCAGATTACAGATTTTACCTGAACGAAACACATTCTCTCTATTGTATTTGGCCCCTGCTTTTTAAAAAAATAAATAATAGTGAGCTGCACCTATGCTAAATTGCCAAGCAAAACTATGTTCACTGCTATTTCCATCCTATATTATATTTTGCATGCAAACTAATCATGTTTTCAGTTGAAAAGCTGAACAGAGCGGCCTTATTAAGTCCAGACCCTGCTCTGCAAAGAAGGCAGAAGGAACATCTTGCAGAAGACTGTAGATGAAGGTACGCAAGAATTTTCAGCTCTGAATGATTTTCAACCGACTGTCCCACTTTAAGGGACAATAAATTTCTTCACGTGGCTGGCCAGAGAAGGTATGCTACCTGCTTACACAGCAAACAAGGCGAGATGCTCTTCGTAAGAAGGAAGATGCGCTTTCTCAGGAGGAAGCTCTGGCACTGTCACGTGCCAAACAAAGCTGGAGGAACCTCGCATGGTCTGCTACACTGATCAGACCACAAATACGCAGAAGGACCAAGATTAGACTAGACCAATGAAGTGACTCTCAGGACTACCAGTTGTTCTGCAGAAATACACAGAGCCAGTTTTAATCCCAGAAGCAACTAGGGATAAATTATTCTGCTAAACTCTGCCTTCTGGCTCTGCTGCCAATCTGCTCCACTTTGTGAGCCTCAAGAACAACGTAGTAGCATCAAGCAAATACATGGTCAAGAGGGACAAGGCTGAAATCTGACGGACCTAAGGCATCCTACTGCAAACCACTCCCCCTGAATATGTCGCAGATGACAGATCCTACAGCTGCTCAAAAATGAGTTCTACAGTGTGGAAAGGTAAAGCCACAATACTGGCTAGCAGCTTGCGTACGTGCCCAGTGGAAGGACCACTCTGAATACAAACCCCCACAGCTTCAACATAAAATTCTAGTGTACCTAAAGCACTCTGTAGTTTTATACTTTGTCATCTCTTTGGAAGAGAACTGGTTTTTTCCTAGTATAAACCTATCTTAGAAAATGAGGTCTCTAATCTCAGCTCTGTGCAAAGATTACGACTTAACTCTGGCCCAACACAGACTTCTGAGAACACTTATCACATACGTTTGCACACTTGAATGGCTGTGGCCACAAAAGACACATCTTCAGGAAGTGGAGGCAATGCTGCAACCAAGCAGTAAGGAGACAGAGCTCAGTTTTCCATCTGCTTTATAACCACTTATTTAACGGGAGGGAGGAAAGAGTGGGAGAGCTTGGTATACCAGTTTTCAAGATGGACAAGAATCCTATGGAGCCTCCGGGTGAAGAGATGCCTACCTACCATCTGTCATCATCTCCCCTCAGAAGGTTCACTGCTTTTGAAATCTAATTTTTTGAAGCAATCTCCACCTTTTCTAGCGATACCAGTGGACAGTCTCAGGAACTACTTTTGCACATTTCTGAGGATGTTAAGGGTTTTGTAATACATCTCCACTAACAGAAATCCACCAGAGTAAAAAATCCTCAAGAACTACATCTGTGGCATGGAATCACCTGCCCAAATCCCATCCCCAAACAAGCTGCTGGTATCTTATTGTCAAAGATGTGAGGTACAGCACAATGATCTGGCAAGAGGCTAGGGGAACTAAGCTCCTTCAGCCTGGTGAAGAGACGGCTTTGGAGGAACCTAATGGCAACCTACCAACATGTAAAGGAGGTTATCAAGAAAACAGAGCCATGATCTTCACAGAGGTACAGAGCAGAAGGATGTGAGACAACGGGAACAAGTTGAAATAAGAGGTTCAGGCTGGATATTAAAAAAAACCAAAACAAAACAAACACACACCACCAAACTGTTTTCACCATGAGAACAGTTAAGCAGTAGAAGAGGTTGCCCACAGAGGTTGTGCAGTCTCCATCCTTGGAGGTTTTCAAGACCAGGCTGGATAAAGTCCTGAGTAACCTGTTCTGACCTCACAGCTGATCCTGCTTTGAGCAGGAGGTTGGACTGGAGATTTCCCAAGGTCCCTTCCAACCAAAGTTACCAAATAATCCATGGACAGGATCAAGAGAGCAACTAGGTGTCAAACTGAAAATAACACCAAGAAAAGCTAACAGGAGAGTCCTACTGAACTCCTGGTTTGAAGAATTTAGCACAACAAATCGTATCTGGGCTGGAAACTGGGAAAAAGCACTCTTAGTATACACTACAAACATGCAAGGTATAGGGAAGAAAGTATCTACAGAGATAAAGGGACGCTTCACTGCTCACTATTCTGGAAAAGTTGTTAGCTGTCTATCAGCCCCAAAGCTGGGCAGAGACTGAAACTCTCCCTTTCTTACTCTCTCCTGCTGCAGACGTACTTTTAGGATGGAAACTAGCAACTGAAGCATTACCTACAGCCCGTGCAGTCCTGGCAGAAGCAGAGAGGAGGCAGAACTCATACATGTTTATTAGCATGGATCCAGAAAGCTCATCACCATTTCGTAAACAAAACAAGGGAAGTTCACTACAGAGCAATCTGCAGCGATGCACATAAAGTGAGTAACGCTTATCTTTCGGTCTTCCACACTAAATAAACTTCAGCATACCCACGGAGTCTTTGCTCTGGTGCAGAGCCTAGGACTCTATCCTTACCAACCAATGGCTTTAAAAGGCTCCTTTTCCTTCTCCATTCATTATCATGCCACTTCCTATATAAATCTCCTGTATATCATCTCCTATAGACATACAGGTCAAGCTTAGGTTGACCTTTGGTCTAATTGTATACTAGTTTTTCATTTCTTTGTTTCACATATTCTAGACAAGCCCCATAATACCTACCTTCTGCTAATTCCTACTCTCCTCTAGTCTTGGAATACAACGCTTGTTTACAGAGCACTCTGCTATCCCTTCAGTATATGCTAAGGGACAGAATATAACAGCAGAGACATGGCAGCACATCTATAGCCATCCCTAATCCCAACAGGAGAATAAGATTAAGCAAATTGCTGACAAACTCCTGGATCGATACAGCTGCAACAGACACAGGAGTCTCAGCAACACAGTAAGAGAAGAGATGACAATAGAAAGGTCTGTACCATAGCACACAGAGAACAATAATATAATGTTACCTGCTTTAATTTGGTTCTGGCTGCTATTGAAAATCTGGAAGATCAGAACAAGGCTAGATAAGATAACATCTCCTGTCCCCATCCTCAACTCCATACATTCTCATTGTCAAAGGCTTAACATTATCTAGTTTTTTGTTGTTGCCCCAAAGTTTCTAATTTACTTTGAAATAGCCACATTTTATGGCAGTGACTAGTTGTTCAAAATGGCTTTGATAGCATTGAGCAAAATTACAGAAATAAGCAGCCTTTTGTAAACTACTGGAGCTCTTTTCTTTCCTCTCCTCATCCCCCCTCCTTTAGCTAGCAAAAGAATCTACTTTTGAGAAAGGCACTTATTTTCATGAGCAGACTACCATTGAAGGTACTACATGCAATTTTTGCATCATAAAATCCAATCATCTTCAATTTAAAAAACCCAAACCAACACTCCTACCATTTATTGGTCTACACAGGGCTGGAATAGTGACAGAGCAATGAGACCATCAATACCCGAGCTTGATCAAGAGGATTCCAAAATTCAGCTGCTCAAGCATGTGCCACAGTAGTCACCCAAACATTTCCCCTTTTCTCCCCCCCGAAGTACAGGACAAACATTTCTCTGTGACTCTTGCAGGCACATTTGTGTGCTAACCAGAGGCGAAGTTCCTACTTACGGGGGACAGCACAAGCTGAGGCAGCTGGACTGCAAAATACACACAAGGTATACACCAACAACTTTTAACATAAAAAGCATGTTTGCATTCTTCACTGAAATCATGGCTTTCAGAAGGCTTTTACTACTTATTATGGAGGGCGATAAAGCAGAATCTTCCAATAGAAGGGCATCTGTAACATCTTTCATCAAAGCAAAAGTTTCTAAAGTGGAAGCACAGCAGCAAAAGTAAACAGACATTTCTGAAACAACTTAATGTTTGTGGGTAGAATTCTTTCCTTGTGGAGCCAAAGGGCCCAACACCAATATCACCATGTCAGAGAAAAGCTGCAAGAGATCCAATCCATTTCCCAGCCACAAATCCTCTGGGACACTGAGCGATCCCAAGGCCCTGCAAAGTAACCCTTTCAAAACGTTGATTCACAGCAAGAAAGGTACTATTACTTCAAAGTCAATAGTTTCAGCAGAGCCCAAGGAACCCCACATTGATGGAGTCCACCAGCTGACTAACCCCGGGGTTCAGCTCCCAACTCACTCATAAGCTTTACTACAATCAACAAGGAGTACAAGAGACGCTTCAGAGAAACGCAGCAGCTAGGCACGCGGAGGATCGGAGAGGGCTGGGGGTGTCTCGGAACAGTTACAGGGAGCACTCGAGTCTCAAGTGTTTGGAAGTTCTGTTTTGTTTTTCACTATGACGGCACTAAAGAGAAAAATGACCTGATGTTGACTTCTACGAGAACGGATTACAGGAACTAAAATCCACCGTGCCAAATACATTAGTGACAAGTCTGCACTTAACTTTGCGCTCTATATGAATGCAGGTCAGAGTATAAACCATACCAGTCATCTACATCCCTATAACTAACTTCAGTATGTGAAGATATCTTAACTGCCTATACCCTGCTCCATGGGATGCTTTTAAATATTCGCCTTGTGTGTCTGATCCATAAACATTCTTATCAATGGCCAAGCAGTCCTGAGCCCTTCCCCTCCCTGGGGTAACACTTTTTTCTCATTCTCACAGAACAAAGCTAAATAAGATGCATCTTCTACCTGCTTCTTAGCTCCTAAGCCTTTTAACTGCAATTTCTAAATACCTTTATAACCAAAACAGAAATGAACTGTAAATCCATGAAAAATAACTACTATGAACAACCGGTCCTTGTACCTTCCTTCCTTCTCACAAGTGGCAATGAATCAGAATTTCACTTGCACAGGCCTACAAATACTTCCAGGACTGTCCCGAATGTTCGTGAGGGGTTTATACTGGAAGTGTGCTGACACTATATTTATGTGTACACAATATGCAATCTGTTTTTTATTGGCAATAAAGAAGTGTTATGGATTGGGGCTTTGACAGTTAAGCAGTGATGCACAGCTGCCAATTCTATTCATCTGATATCTGCAATTCCAGTGTTGAAGACCAAAAGCTCAAAAAAGATACCTAGACCAACATACAGCTAAAAATACAATTATACTGACATACACCAAATTACAGGCATGAAAATAACGTAATCCGTGAACTCAGATAACAATGAAAAGTGGATTATATTGACTTTAATCACAGAAACACGCAACCTCAGCAATTTATAAAAGGATTAAGCAAAAATAGCTCATAATACAGACGACTAAAATTCTAATTGAACACTGAAATAGGTAGCTTATGCTTATTAGCATTGACGATGCAATTTAACACAACCGCGTTTCCATACCAGAGATCCATTTGTCACTATTATCACCGCCACCTGAAAGCCATGCTACTAGCCTCTCCCCCTCAAAAACCTGCTTCCCTGTATTTAGGGGAGGGGTATTTCCCAGCTGAATATTTTTAAATGGTTTGTTTTCATCACTATTGTGTGGAAATGCTATTATGAATTTTCATTCAAACTCTTAGCTCACTTTTTTTTTTTTTTTTAAAGTATAAATTGTGTCTAACAAGAAACACACCAGGGATCTCGTCAATCCCCAAAGGCACTTTCTTAAAAGGAGAGAGAACAAAGGAGAAAACCTCCCAGCATGTGCTTTCCAAACCAGCTTCTTAGGACAGTATCAAGAATGACAATACTAGAACATAAGCTTTTCTTTTTCATTCTTTGATCCATGTATAATTGAATTGATTATTGCAAACTGTTAATGATTTGCCTTCTACTCAAGTCTTCTGGAAAGATCACAACAATCTAATAACCAATTTAGAGAGATGTAAGAAATATTGAAGGAAAGATTTAATCACTCAAGTATACTCCTTCCAATTAGAAAGAGCTTTAAATAGCTTACCTTGAGATAAATTAGAGTCTGTATGCAATTATACAGGAATAGTAATTAAGATCAGGAAAATTCACATATGCCTCAGCCTATAGAGTTAGGGAGGTAATCCACAGAAGAACAGACTTTTCAGTTACCTTGTTTCATCAACAGAAATGAAAACATACTGGTTCAATTTATCCAAACCTTCAAGAGTACCAAAGAACTCAGTAACCTTACAAGTCTGGGATCTGCAAAGTATGTTCGATCTTATCTGAATTTTTTTTTCCCAATAGGACAAACATTCTCAAATGGGGCAAGAGACTGAAATACTCTTGATTGCGGTAAGAAAATACATTACAGGAAACGCTATTTCACGATTTAGAACTCTGTGAAAAATGATGGCAAGAATGACCACTGTTTTTCTGGAGGAAGCAAGATCTTCAATTTTACTGTGTGCATTTGGCAATACCACTCGTCATATCACATTCCCCAATTTCCATGTGTGTACATTACCCACATGTACCTCTACGGTTCTTTACACAGGAAGGCAAGAAAGTTTTAGAAACTTGACTAAGTTTTTCTGACAAACTTTATCTGGCAAGGCAAGTGAGTTACTGCGCAACTATTACATTCGATTTTAGTTTTTAACGGTCACTAAATCTGAAGTCAATGCCATTTGCTAATTAATGAGAGGAGAAACATGAAAAGATTTTACCTAAGAAAATTAAAATAATGAAAGAAATTCACTGTTCATTCTTCAAATAGCAGAGTCTTAATCACAAAGCCTCCCATAGTTACATCTCCTTTCAACTTCCAAAAAAAGAAAGAATTTAAAAGCATGTTTTCTGGGATGTTCTCCTGCTTAAAAATACCTACTGCACCCAACTATGATATAACGGCTTTCCATTAGCCACATTTTTCCAAGGAGCACTCACCTCATCCAGTACCTAATAACCAAGCTGTACTACTGCTGGAAAACCGGTATGTGACAGCTACAACTCTAAGCAGAAATTTCATGTCCCCTGGTCTCTCCTCCTCCTTCCTGACAGAGGGGACACACCCACACACCTCTTTTTCTTTGTACAGTCTGGAGGAAAAAAAATGTATTGAAGTCTTCAAAGTATGAATTTATGAAGTAACTATTTTTTTTCTTATGTAAACTGCCAAGCCCCCATAGCTACCAAAAAAAAAAACCCCCAACAACTTTTCACAGAATGCAGTGCTACCATCCTACAGTCCCAGCTTGCAAGAACCACTACATATCCTGAGCAGCAAAGTGAAATTGAAAATAAACTAGTCAGTTTGACATTTACCCTTCAGATCCCTGAGTTAGCAGCAGTACTTCAAAAAAAAAAAAAAAATTAAAAATTGCTCTCTACTGCTTCTCAAGAAGCAGCTAAAGGGATCAATAAAGAAGTCCGGGATGACAAACAGACACAAATACACTTCTACAGGAGCTCCACCTGTAAAGCTGCAGAGCAAGAGAAAAGGAGAGGCCTCCGCGCTACGCTCGCAGAGACCCACGGCACTCCAACACATATAAACGTACCCAGAGCCCGAGGCTCCGCGCTGGACAAGAGGAGAGGCTTCAGGTTTCAAAGCTCCTAAGATCAATAAATTGTCGATTTTCATAGTAAAATCATGCCTTTTAGCACTGTCCCTTGACCATCATCCTGCCGTCTTAACAGGTAAAAAACTCCAAAAAACTTCATTCCTTCGCTCTTGCCTCTTTTCACGCCATTTGCGTCAGTCTTACTTATAAAGGCATCCCATAAACCCAAGCCAGGTACCATACACCAAAAACTCTTAAGAGTCAGTTACCAAAACACACTACTCCATTTGCCACACTAAGATTAACAAAAGTTTAACACTGGAATCCCATCTGGACCCTTTATCTCATTATCTGGGAGTCACAATCTGAAAAAAAAGGCTTGGGGACAACACAGCTCGAGCAATATACTCTGCAAGATACCCAGAAAAACAAAGGGCAGAGGATTTAAAGGAGGATCTATTTGTCCTGACCTGGCAGACAGAGACCCCAAAAGTTGGAACACACACAAGATTTTATACTTCTTTACACCCTGACAGCTCTTTAAGCATTTAAAAATGAAAGTACAAGAAACCTTTGATACACAGAAAACTGAGACCTACCGAAACTCTAGGGAGAGACAAAATATTTCCCTAGCCATGCTTTACATACTCTGTAGTTTATGTTATACATTTAATGTACTTCTGATTTGTGTCTTTCACTGTATTAACTTTAAAGCACGAGACAGAAGACCTCCTGATGAATAATGACCCTATGACAACCGCAATTAAATTCTCAAACTTTTAAATATACTGCCGGGTGTGCAAGGCAGCGTTCGCACCCCCACACACCTTGCCAAAGCGACTGCAAAGTTTTCTGGGGTCTTTTTTGTTGGATTTTGGGGGTGGTTTTTTGGTGCACAGCGTGGACACCCTGCCACTCACTACTCCACCACTACTATTCCTCCTAATACCTGATGGGACGCGCATCGCGGAGCTGTTCCCTCTCCTCCACGCCGGGCAGAGTCCCCCCTAACCCCCCCCCGCCCAGCTTCACCCACTCGGGCAGCTGTAACTTCGCTCGAGGGTGCTTCAGAGCACCAGGTTTCGATGCGTTTCGCAGGATGACAGGGACAACCGCAAGTTTAGCATCTTGTAAATCCTCAACATCTGCTTATGACGTCCTTTATTTACCGGGGTGGGAGCGGGGCGAGGCAAGCGGGGGTCCCCGGCGGTCCCTCCCCCCCCGGCCGGGCGGCGAGGGCGCTCGTTAGGAGCCGGCCGCCTGTCAACGGCGGGCAGAGCCGCTCCTCGGGGCTCCCTCCCCGCCCGGCGCCGCTGGCAGAGTCCCCTGGAAACTTTGCGGGGAGCCCGGGGAACCGTCCCCCGCCTCGGGGGCGGCCGAGCCGCGCTGCCCAGCGCCGGCAACTCCCGGGGGCTCCCCCGGCCGTCGTCGTCGCCGCCGCCCTCACCGCCACGACGGCCCGGCCCGAGCCCAACCGCCCCCTCCGCCGACGCCGAGAGGAGCCCCTCCCCGCCCGCCCCCGCTGCCGCCCCCCGGGCCCGGCGGAGAGCGGTCGGGCGGGAGGCGAGAGGAGGACAGCTCCGCTCCCCGCCCCGCTCCGTCCCTCAGCCCCCGCTGCCGGCGGGGCGCCGCCGCAGCCACCCCGGCGAGGCAGCACCGCGGGGCGCCGCGCAGCGCCGGCAGCGGCTCAGCTCGCCCCCGGCGCCGGGGGGAGCACAGCCCCGGCGGCTCCGAGCGCGGCAGCGAGGGGCATCGCGAAGGGAATTGAAGCTGCGCTTTACCTTTAGTTCCGCACTGTCCGCCATCTTGCAACTCCGGGCGCAGGCGCAGTGAACCCCGCCGGGACACCGCCCCCCCGCTGCCCCCCCGCCGGCACGCAGCGCGCAGCGTTTGAATCGCGGCGCCATTTTGTCCCTCCTCTGCGCTCCGCCGGGTGGGGGGTCTCCGGTAGGGAGCGGCTCGCAAGATCCCTCCCCAGGGCTGCGGGGAGTCCCGGGCCTTCGGCGGGGGATCTCCGATCCGCCCTGGGGGCAGCGTGTTGCCGCTGCCCTGCCTGGAAAGTTTCCTCCTGACAGTGCGGCCCCCTGGGTTCCGCCTTCCCCGCTGCTCGCCCCGTGAGGGGAACGGGGCGCTGAGGGGAGAGCGGGCAGCGTTCCCGAGGCCGGGCCGCTGAGGGTGTCCGCGCCCCGGCTGTCCTCAGCGGCGCCGGCCAGAGCCCCCGGGGTGCCTGGGGCCCTCTCGAATAGGATCAGCAGAGGGAAGAGGTGGATACGCATTCCTGTAGTAATAAGTTGATTAAAATTGGAATTTGCAACTCTGCTTCCTGCTACTTAATCCGTAGCTTTAAGTGCCTTAGGAGTGAAACAGCACGGGACTAGGCAGGGGTCCCTCAGCGGGGGCTTGGGTAGCCCGCTCCCCCGGCGGGAGCGAGGGCGGTGCGGGCTGGCCGGGCTCCGCCGAGGCTGAGGGTGGGTGCCCGGCTCCGGCCGAACCGCGCTGCTGGGCCGAGGCGGGTGGCACCGCGGCTGCAGGGCCAGCTGGGAGAGCGTCCTGCCATCAGCCGTCCTCCGGCTCCCGATTTGTACGAACCGGAGCACGAAGCGGGAAATTACAGTTTTATTTCCCTGAGCTGCTGCAGAAGAAGTTCAGGGAATCAACGTGAGCTTGCCCGGGTTTCCCTTCTACTCAGGAAGAGCAATACAAGCGATTTTAGGAGGGCCTACAGAATCAGAGCAGAGCTTTTAGATCTAAACTTGCCTGTGTCATATCATTTTTGAGTAAAATGTGGGTTCTTACAACAGCAGATCAGATAATGCAGAGGGGAGAAATACACACCAAAAGTGCTACCTGGCGAGATGACTGCACCAGTTTTGAAGTGGATCAGCTTAAATACTAGCATTTAAGTCACACACCTTAGCTTGATTCAGCTTCCTTTTACCTGTGCATTGCTCTGTAATTACCGATTGCCATGACACTTTCTCCACTTGGCCTTTACCTTAGTGCGTGGGATGGAAAAATATTGTTGAACACGGACGATATTGTACATCCTTCTAAGTGAGAGACACAAAGTTTGCTATTTTTTCATAGCTGCTATAAAATTAATCATTGTACATTCAGAAAGCACTTATATTATCTGCGTTGCAAGACAAAAAAAGCATTAATGTCTCTTCTTTACAGATTAAGGAAAGTATGCTTGAGGCCACACAGGGAATCAGCGGTAAAGAGATTACCACTCATGATTATTACTGAATTATAATTTATGTCTCCCATGTGACCCGAATAGTTAGCCACAATTTAAAATTAGGTAGTTTCCATTGAGGGAAGAATGCGATAGTGGTATTAAATATCTTTCTAGTAAGTAGCTTTTTGATGCCATCCTGTTTATTGGTAAGAATACATATGAAGTCCCCACTCTCTGAACAAAGGAAAACAACGCACATCTCTTTCCAAACATTTCGTTTCAAAGCGTTTCACCCAGAAACATTCAGCTTGACAGAAAACCCAGGCGCATCTTTTGCCTCCTCGCTGGTACCCCTCTTCCTTCTCCAGGTCGTGCGTCCATCCCATTTCCACTGCAGATATGCCAAGTATCCACTGTTCTCATTGATTTCTTTTCCAGTGCTCAGCGTTCAGCACCAGCATATCAAATGAAGCATTCAGAAAATGAGGAGCAATTAGAAAAGGCTGATAAGTAATACTCCGATACTCTGGCTTAATACTGCATGTAATGAAGACTTATCAGAGTGTCTGAAATGCTGGTTTGGGGAGGGGGCAGGGCGCTAGGCAAGATATCTAAAAAAATAAAAGTCAGATGACTACCCAGTACACCCACGTGTACCATAATTAGCTGATCTATTTCAGTGGTCTGAACCAGCCCAGTTTAGAATACTTCATTTTGAATGATTGAATATGTTTAATAATCATGATCTAATATGATCTATGACTTTGTGTCTAGTTTAAAGAATTTGGCAAAAAGATCTATAATTGTATAAAGACAAATCCTTTTTTTTCAATTGCTTTTTTCCCCCCCGAAAGAGGCTTGCTGCACAGCAAACAGTTTTTCCTCTGCTGCTTCACTTCCTACCAAATTCAGTGGGATGTGGACATGTGCTTAAGTGCTTTGCTAAATCATGGCATAACACTATCAAACCTGACACATGGCCATAAACCACAGTGTCCTCTTTCAAAACTTGCTTTAAATAAAACAGGCTGAGAATGTCTTCAGATACATTAAAATAAGGCAGCAAACTAAGAGGATACAGAATATTCAATTCAAAATGTTTCGCCCTAAATAAGTATTTTTACAGACAAAGCTAGTACAGGCCCTTTATCTTTCAGTTTGGACTTCTGATAGTCACTTCTTTTTTAATGTGATATATACTTTAGTATGAAGAAGGAACCTAATGTGACAAGCAATCTGTGCTTCTATTTTTAGACAATTATTTACATGTAATGAAATTTTGTTCCTCTCTGCTCCTGAGACTTAGATGATGGTTTCTTTGCCAAGAAAAGACTTTGTCAACACACAATAATTTTCAAAGGTGCTCGCAGTTGCTCCGGCTCTGCTGCAGCTCCGTCAGCGATGGCAACACTCAGATCTGTCACGATTCTGTCCTCATTTCAAAAGGACATCAAGTAGTGCAACTGGGATGCAATCGGAGCAGGTAAGAACACCCACAAAATAGTCTTCCAGTTGTCAGTCACCTCTGTTTCTGAGCTAAAAACAGAGTATTTTTTTTTATAACCTTTGCGGGAGAGGGGAAGAGAAAAATAAAGATCAGGGGTTTCCTCAACCATTCAAAGTTTTGATATTTTCAATTCCCAATTTTCAAAAGCTCATTTCCCCCTTTTTGCTGTATCGCAGTAAAATAAATGATTTCCAGAATCTACCTTCCACCTCCATTTCTATTTTCCTATTCTGTAACTTCCCCAAAAATGCATCATGTCACATAACTCACTTGCTTAAAACCATGTTCAGACACAATAACATTTTTAAAACAGATACGCATTTTTTTTCTACTAACATGTTGTTTTCATTAGTCCAAGTCTCCAAGACTTTTCCCTCTTTGTCTAATAGTCCAAACTTACTCTCTACTCAAAAGTAATGGGGGGCAGTTTTGATCCTGAATATAACTTTTAAATTTATTTAAAGATAGATTCTCAATTACTCCATTTCTTGGTAGAAAAACGTGACCAAGCCACTAAAACCATCTTTTATTCCTGAGATTATTGGAAGCATAAAAAAACATTTAGATGTGCCACAGAAATAACCTTTTCTGGGGGGAAAGAAGAAAAGTCGTAGAGGTACATTTTGGTGAATATTACTCAGCTGTATGTGAAGAAAATGGAGTAGCCAGTTTACCAGATAAAATAAGTCCATTTCTTTCTTTATAAGCATATACGTGGCATTGCTCAATAGGCTGTATAGTAAGTTCAGCAATGTTGAGTGACTGAGACTTGGCTGGTATGCACATCTCCCTCTAAATTCACATCCAAGTGCAATATTATATTAAATTATATTATATCATATTATTTTACCATCATCTGTCAAATTTGGCCCAAAACAAGGGCAACTACTTGCTTAGAAAAGGAAGAATCATTACATCTTTGCGGCCTATGTTATTGAAACTTACAGAGGGGGGAGTTAATCCCCTAAAATCCTCAATTAGGGAAAGATGCTGGACCATTTTGCTAATGTCACCTCTTTTATATCCTTAGATTTCCTGGTATAACAATGTTATTGCAATATGGAAAGCGTATGTAAATGAGTTACTATAATCTTTAATTACATATGCAGCGTTACAGCGTGACACATCCCAGCTTCATTTGCGTATTTCCTGTTTTTTCAGTTCTTAAATATCAACTTGCCTTATTGCTGTACACATATGAGCGCGGTTTACAACACCAAGTACTCAAAGCCTACCGTGGCCATGACCCAAACTCTTTCCCCATTGCAGTTTTTGCAAATCTTTAAAAATTTTAATTGCACTCCCTGATATTTGGATGCCCTGTATATTGTATTTCTTGCCTGGAACTACGCATTCCAAGGCAAGCTCGGCTCCCTGTGTACTTTACTGCTCTACAAAGCGTTGCAGCTGCGAGACAATAGTAATAGGCACAACAATTAGCCCATTCTTTAAAACTATTTGCTTAGCCTTTTCCGCTCCAATATCAATGGAAGATACGTGCTTGCTCATAGCGCCCCGCTAGTGTTCTTAAGGCCCGTCCTTCATAATTAAGCTGTTCTATATTTGGACTGTGTCAAATGAAGTATCGGTCGTGTCAAATGGAGACTGCGTTTTAAGGTGAGGATGAAGAGAATGAGGTCTCCCCGCTTGTCTGCCCCGGGGATCAGCCTGCCGCGGCTGCCCGGCCCCACCGTGCACAGGTCGCAGCCATCGTTCGCTTTCTGCCCGAAGGTTTTGCACCTTCATGGAGCACAGGTGCAGGAAAAGTGCCTGGATCGCCTCCGAACCAGCCACGGAGGTTTCATGCAAAATGCACTCGTACAGCCTCGTTTGATTTTATACGTAATGACAGCAGTCTCAACAGCGGTCAGTTTAACTTACCAAAAATTAACTTCTGTAGCTTTTACCCCAGGAAAACTGCACTGTTGAGTGGATCTAGTGCTGTATGTACCTTTGTTCACTTGTCTCTGGGCTTTTACTTGAATTGTTATCTTTTTTTTTTTTTTTTTTTTTTTAAATTAAAGCTAGAATAGGTTTTTTCTCTGAGAAGAAAATGGTCATTCCTGAGATATTCATCTACACTTGCAAAAGCATTTCCTTTGGCTGAGTTGAATCCAGATTTTGTCAAGAAAATTCCATTTTGCTGAATCATGATTGGGATTTTTTGTCATTAGCACCCATTTTCGTAATGTGTGGATGCGGCACAAGAAGAAAGAGTAACAAGCAACTGCAGCAGGCCATCGCCGATCCATAGTGAGCTGCGAAGCGTGTGGTGCCATATCAAAGCCAAGTAATACCTAGAGTGTCAGATGCTTCAGAAGCTTGAAATTGGACAAGAACTATTCAAATACGAGGCCAGAAAACTACAGAAAACTACATCTATTTCCAAAATATCTTCAGAGAGGCGAGGCACTTTTAATTAAGCTGTACAGACTTACGGCATCAACAAAACTGGGTTTTAACTGTGACAAACTCTTTCATTCCAATTAAAAGTGATTTTATGTAAGACTGCAAGGTCCCAGTGCTTAAGAAGTTACTTTCTACAGATACTAAATAATTCCTAATAAACAAAGTTCTGTGGCAAAAAAAAATCAAGGTGCTAAATTTTCCAGAACTTTGATTGAGAGTAAATCCTTGTTATGATGTTACGTGTTACTCCCCCCCTTGCTCCACTCACGCAGTACGTGTAAAACACTGACATTTTCCTACAGTCCTAATCTGTAACAATTTTGCGTGGGGCATCAGTCACATACAGTGATCTAGAAAAAGACGGAGACCTGTTACAATTTGAGTCTCTTTCCTCCTCCCTGTCCTATAATGTCCATTACAGACCACACATGGAAGTAACAGAGACAGTATAGGAGCAGATTGTGCTCGTCTTCTCCAGTTCTTTAGCTCTCGTCTTGCCTAAAGTGGTTCAGAGTAGAGGTGGATAAAATGCTGAATAAAATGCCAGCAGCTGGGCTATGCCCGCTGGCACGGAGACGGTATCTGGTATGAAGTACTCACATCTTTATTTTTTACCTAATCGCTGTTGCTAAAGAATCACTTTAGTCATGGGAACACCGTAAATAAAGCTGAGTTCCAGTAGCAAGTAGAGTTCATTTCGGATGGCTCATATGAAAACAACAGAGCTAATTATACTGTAGTAATTACCTGAAAATTATATGTGTGTTGTTTTTCCACCAGTCGATACTGCTATTTTTGAACTTTGCATTGTTCTCATGGATTGCTGGAGTCATGCTGTCTCTAAATGGCCTTCTCGTCTCATCATTAACTCAGCCTCTGGTTTGGGGAGAGTGTTTTAGGAGACGTTTCAGCTGCAGCATGTGCTATTTAGCTCAGATCTTTCGTGCTCCCTTGCACTCTCCACCACTCTCTCACCTGTGCTGCATTTGAGAAATTGGTTCCATTTTAATAGTCTTTTGAGTATGGATTATAAGATGCTGACTCTACAATAGGACTCTATACCAGCATCCAATGAAGATTTGCTCTTGCACACTAGAAGATACCGAAAATTCACCCTAGCCCACTCAGTACCATTAATAACTGGGATAATTCTGATTTTGAAGTGTTTTATTTCCTCACCTGTCCTGGGTGTGGCATGTTATCATCTATTTTTTGTTTTAAGAGCATCCAATAAAGGCGCCTGACGAAGGCAGGCAAGTGCCGCGCAGGTGAGTGTCACGCCCCACTCCCAAGCAGGGAATGCTGTCTAGCAGCAAGAGCGGCAGAATGGCAGTCAGGAATTTTTGGATCGTTCCCAAATAGTGTCCTGCCATGTTACCCGATTTTGACCAAGTCATGGGGTAAAATGCACTCAGAATGACTCCCTTGTGAAATGGGGCTGATAATAATAGGTACCTTCCTGGACCGTTGAGAGGAAATTAAGTAACATTTGGAAGATACTTTGAGATTCTTGGATGAAAGATGATGGAGCTGGAATGCTGGAAACATTAAAATAAGTTGGAATAATCTTAATTTTTATTGCATACAGTGCTTTCATATTCAAAGCTCTTTACTAACATCAGTGAGTTAACAAAGAAAATATTAATAAAGATCGTATTTACCCATAAAATTATTCTCCCAAAGCATATATAAATAGATCTGTCTCCAGTTAAAAAATATTATTAAAAGAAAACCTAAGCACCAACTCCGGTATCATGCAGTAAATCCCTAGTGGTGCTGTCCATAGCAAACCCCGCTTTGAACTATGAATTATTCGTTTATACTTTTAATGAGGATAATTGGACCTTAAGCCTAATCCAGCAGCACTGAAGTCACTGGGAGTGTGTCACCGACTACCAGGGCCAAAAAATCAAGGCGGCAAAGGAAGAAGGAAGAGCAGGGGTTAGAAAATACCTCTGCGTTCCCAGAGAGGCTGCGCCAGGCTGCTGCGAGCAGGAGCCAGCATTTGTCTCTGCGGGGGGATATTGTGTTTAAGGACGGTTTGTTGTGTCTTTGGAATAAGCTACGGAGAACTGAGAAACGCGCTGTACCACCGGGAGAGATATGCAGCAGCCCTAGATATTTCTTGGTCAATGTATAGAATTCAGGGCATCCCAGACTAAACTATCCAAACGCTGCTTGCAAGGAATTGCACACTTCTTTTTTCTCTTTTTTTTTGAAGTATATTCTTACTGGCACAGACATGACTATCACATTATCGCTGGGAAGCACAGCCCAGCAATTTACTGAAAACCGGTAAATGAGACAGTCCTTCCAAGTGCATTATCTGCATTGATTTCAAACCAGTGCTTAAAGAACAGCAAGGGACCTTTCCCTTTGTGTTTCATTTTCCAGTCACCTTGCCCGTCGCAATCTCCTCAGCTGTAAAGATAAATAAAACCAGAGAAAAAGCATTCTGTTGTTATCCCCCCCCTACTCCCCGTTTATTTTGAATTAAACACGTTTCCATAGGTCTCCTTCACTACAGCAAATGCAGAGGGTTGCTGGCACTCGCTACGATGATGGACTCGGATACATTCCAGAACATAATGGGCTATAATAGATTTTTTAAAAATCTATGGTGCACTTCATAGACTCTGGAGGTCATTTTAGGCAGCCCATCAACGTTCAATATAAATACTTCTGTTCGGCGTGTTCTCTGCACACCGATCAGAAATACGCGCTTGCCAGATGTGCGTGCCACAAAACCAAAGCCGTTCCCTATTTTCTCCAGACTTACTGTGAAAAAAACACATTATCTGTGAAGTGTTTTGTAGCCCAGTCTTGTCAAGCCTGTGGCTGTTTCTTCGGAGTTGGCTGAAGGCTTCACAAAGTTATTCACAGATTAAACTGTCCCAGTTAATCTGCTGTACAACGACGTTCAGGCAAAGCTTCAAATATGTTTGGTTTTGGATAGAAATCAAATGTTACCTTTGGGAAATATGCTTATTATTAGCATTAGACATAGTTTTTGGTTAACTTCCAACAACTTTGTTGAATTATAGGGGGCTTGTTATTCGTTTTTCTTTGTGTCCTGTGTTTATGTCTCGTGGTTGGACAGACACTATTTTTTAGCATTTACCGTTTCTAGTGCTCCCAGTGCTGTCAGAGATATTTGCAAACATTAATTATTCTGCGTAATGCCTGACACACGGCGAGGATCCAGTTAAGAGCATATCACCTCTCTGATGTGGTCTCACTAGGGTGGCACGTTTAGGCACAGGTAGCATTTTGTAGGCTAGAAAAAAACCACATGAGCAGGAGACAGTATTTCTGTGAACAAATATGCCGTAGCTGCAGAAAGCATTTTAATGACGGGCGAGACTGACATCCAGACAAACAGCCAAGGTCTTTTTCTCACCATGTGATCTTTTCATAATCCTCCATTTCTCTCCTAGATCAACAGGTTCCTCTTTATTTGTCATTGTCAGCTCTGAGCACAAAGAGCCTTTTGTCTGTAGCTCTGACCCAAACACACAAGACTTTTTTTCGTCCGTTCTTGGCCATATGCTTTCAAATGGACTAATGGGTTTCCAAGCTATAAAGCAGAACCTTGACCCCAGAAGGGGAGATGGTTGTGTGACAACATCTCTCTGTTTTGACATCATAATTTATCCCCGCTGCAGCTCCACTGGCAGCACGAGCTAGCGAGGAGACAGCACAACCCAGCAAAAATACTTGAACCTGATCCGCTCTAAAGCTCGTGCTATGGATACCGACGCTGGAATCGCAGCGGCGGCAGCTTCTGACGCCGAGGCTCAGAGCAGGGGAGACCCGAGCCGGTCAATAGCTGCCTCTTTATGTCCTCTTCTACTTCATTATCACCGGTGTGATGAAGCTATCATGCCTCCTTTGTAAGGCAGCACATGTTGCCGCCGAAATCACGCTAGCCGTCAAGCCCGGAGGATTCCTGCCAGAGCCCTGCCAGAGTTTCCTTGTGCTCTGTTATTTAAAGTCCCGTTATGGATGCATTCCTGCATCCGTGGATGTCACTCCGAAAATGCATTGCCGAGGGATAAGGTGACAGACGATAAGAAAAAGTTATATCTGCCCTGTTTTCTCAATTTGCTGGACTACATCACCGCGTTGCACTCAGCCTCCCTAATTAAGAAGGGTGCAAAAAGCTCCTGGTGGCTTGCGTGAACCTTGCTAGTAATATTCTGCGGTTGAACACAGTATGAAAAGAGTTCATACCCTTTCACTGGCACTTGTTCCAGATTATCACAGAAACCCTTTTGTTTTCCAGTGGAAATAGCTCCAGAGCTAAATTCCTACCTGTCTCTTTCAGGGTGTGTCTTTGCCACATCACATAATATGGTTTTGCTCAAGGTAAACCTATGCTGGAGCTTCAAGGGTGGCTTCTTAAGAGAGATGGTGGGGTGCTGAAGAGAAGGGGAACCTGCCTTCTAATTTTTTTTTTCTCATTTCACTTCTTTCACCAAAGATCTGTATTTGGTAAATATGTCTTCCAGAGACCGAGGTGGGTGTGTGACCCATTTCATTCGGGAGCCGCTTTCCCATGTATTTAACAGAGCTTGTGGGATTTCGAAAGCAGAGCGTCACCATTTGCTGGTGCTCCAGATGAGAGAGGAGAAGGAAGAGAGCTTCTTATCTCCCCACTCAGCCCTTATCTGAGCCTGCCGGCTGGGTCACGCTGGGGCGGCAGTGAGGGGGAGGACGGGCGACGTCTACGGGGAAGCAAGAACAAAGCTTACATGCACGTAAGAGCAGGGGGAAACCTGCACCCAAAAGCCCCTCTTATGTTATAAACTGCTCCAGACCCAGCATTGAGGGGGGAAAGAGAGCAGCGCTACGTGGCCTCGAGCTGCCGTCGCCTGCGCGGAGTCAACACCAACAAATCCTGCGAGTGCCGGAGCCCACCGAGGCGTTTTTAAACAACATATCAGCACACACACAAACCGACCGAAGTCGGTAGCGTTCCTCGCTGGAGTACGGCCTGGGAGGGTCAAGCCCAAGACAAACAGCATTATACCATACGCTGTCTGGCAGGCTGGGAAACAACAAAGACCAGCCTGTGCTCGGCCCTCCGGAGCCGGGCGGGATGGAGCACGCAGCATCACCACGCGCTCGCGTCCCTCGAGCTTTGCACAAGCGGAGCAAGCTCTCCTGGGCTGCAGTTTTCCCTTACCGACACCACCGACCATCCTTAACGTACAGCATCGGCTCCCCCCAAATTTGGGTTTCGACGTTGCGCTGTGCATTGCTTTGGGGCAGCGTGAGCCAAGGTTACCCAAGACAGAGCCACCATCTCCGAGCTACAAAAACAAGTCTTCCATGATTTGTAATATGTTGAAAAAAAAAAAACATTCAGCCAGAAATGTGATGACAGAATTTCTTTCAGAACCTCTGTTACAAGAAAATGAACACTAAAGCTTTTAATTTACCTAAGATTTCTCTCTGAAGAGAAAGACGTACAATTTGTTCGGGACTAGTTGACAGATGGGGAAATTAAGTCCTCTGTTATTGTTCCATTTGCTGGATGCGAAAATACTTAACACTTACAGAGGACTTGGAGGATGGGAAGAGCTACAGAAATATCAGCTCTCCGGACAAAAATTAGAGACAGAAATGTCAGGGTCTGATCCTGGCAGATGCTACGTGCTTTCAGCTAGTCCAGAAATCAGTCTTTTCCCTTAACATTCCTTGGCGATTTTCCTGTGGTAAAGTGAAGGAATAAATGGATGAATTTAGTATTAGACCTAAAAAGTGGAGTTGCACAAGATCCTTTCAGTTTGACGTCTCCACCCAGCAAACTCTTTCAAAACAGTTCTCTCTTTCAGTTGTAATTTCCTTTTTTTAAAATTGGAAGCCTTTAACTGAAAGGTCTTTCTTTTCTCTGCTAATAAAAATAGGCTATTAATACTATTTTTCCCTTTTTCATTGAAGATGTCCTGCAGTTTTCTTCCATCTGGGAACCAAAATTCTTTAAAATGATACCAAGAAATAATTGGCACCTCTTAGCCAAATCGCTCAGAAACGACCGAGCGGTCGGTCCTGCGCTCACATCTGGGCTCTCTCGAACAATGAATAATGAATTAATGGGACATTACGGAGCTGACTTTGGGCCAAACTCCGTTCTGGGAAGCCCGGTTATTACAGAGCTGTCGTACCAGGGATGGTCCCGTACGCCAACCGGGGCCAGGCTTGAGCCGATGTAGACATCGACTGTGTAAAAGGCTAACAGCCAGAAAGGGGGTTAAAAGGAAAAAAAAGGAAAACAAACCACCCCCAGCAATATCCAATTTCTTCTTCCACGCACAGCAGCAGCACGGCGTTGCCTCATGGTTGAAAGCTCTGGGTCTGGTTTTAGGCGCTCCGAGCTGCAGACTGCCCCTGTTCTGGACACCGTGTACCACAACAAAGAGGAGTAAATGGTCGGTGTTTAATTGGAGCCTGTTCCTCTTTATCAGCCCAGTGGAGTTACAGAGCGTTCGCTCGCGTGCAGATTCTGCTCTGATTACAGGCCGTGAGCAGCAAAGCCTGTTATCAGCAGCGCAGCTTCACAAAAGAATGGGAAAAATCACAGAATCCCAGAATCCCAGGATGGTGGGGGTTGGCAGGGCCCTCTGGAGCCCACCCAGCCCAGCCCCTGCCAGAGCAGGGTCACCCAGCGCAGGCTGCACAGGGCCGCGTCCAGGCGGGTTGGAATCTCTCCAGAGAAGGAGACTCCACACCCTCCCTGGGCAGCCTGTGCCAGGGCTCGGGCACCTCACAGCGAAGACGTTTTTCCTCCTGTTCAGGCGGAACTTCCCGTGTTCCAGTTTGTGCCCGTTGCCCCTTGTCCTGTCGCTGGGCACCACTGAGAAGAGTCTGGCCCCGTCCTCTTGACACCCGCCCTTGAGCTATTGATGAGCGTTGGTGAGGTCCCCTCTCAGCCTCCTCTTCCTCGGGCTGAACAGCCCCAGCTCCCCCAGCCTTTCCCCACAGGAGAGATGCTCCAGGCCCTCAGCATCTCTGTACCCTCCGCTGGGCTCTCTCCAGTAGTTCCTCATCTCTCTTGAACTGGGGAGCCCAGAACTGGACCCAGGACTCCAGATGGGGCCTCACTGGTGCAGAGCAGAGGGGGAGGAGAACGTCCCTCGACCTGCTGGCCACACTCTTCCTCATGCCCCCCAGGGTGCCATTGGCCTTCCTGGCCCAAGGGCACGTTGCTGGCTCGTGGGGAATTTGTTGTCTACCGGGACACCCAGCCACATTCCTGACGCCTGAGACCTCTCCCGTGGAGCACTGCAAAACCATCTCTCGTGTGCCAATACCCTGGGAAACTCTCGGACGGTGGAAAGCTGGAGGGGACGGCCGGGCACCCGCCTCGTTATTCCCTTCCAGAAGCCCTCGTGCGTTTGCAGTTCCTCTCAGGCATCCCTTGAGGTGTGGCTGAAGTGACGGTCCTAGAAAGGCAATTGCATGCCCTGTTGTTAATCAGGATGCTGGTTACCATCATGCCCTTGAAACATGGCTCAGGACCACATCTCACTTGCCTGGCAAACCAGAAAAGTCTCGCTGAAGGCCGCAAGAGTCACACGAGCAGGGCTCGACCCTCCGTCTCCTCTCGCGCCCTTTGCTGCGCTGCCCTGGAGTTAACGGCTGCTTGCAGATTGCTTTAGGAGAAACCCTTGTTTGCACTTTTAGCCTTTTTACTGTTCTTTCAAATATTTCTTTGCCCGTGGACATTTTGGAGGGAAAAAAAAATCCCAATTTAAATCAAGTCCATTATTTTCACTAAACTGAACTCCAGAAAGATTTCAGAACGTGGTTGTGATTTGCCACATCTGTTATTTTTATGCATTGTTTTCATGCCAAGAGTTTCATAAAAGGTGTTATATAACCGCATCGTATCACATAATTCAACATGTTTCCACAATTAGGAGCCCACGTGAGCACTTAAGCAACGATCTTGCCTGGATTTGTTATGTTTCTGCACATCTTTTAGCCCAGCCAGCCTGAGATACAGAGATGAACGGTGGCTGTAGTTTCTCATTTCTCCTGCAGACTCTGCTGTCATTTGCTGGTGGCCAGGTTCATCTGTGATCCGTGCTGCGTGGATCGCTGCTGCATTTGCATTTAAGAAAATAAACATATATTGCTTGAATCCTGTGCACTGTGTAACAGAACGAGCAGGGATTTACCCCGTGGTTACATGGAACTGGGCCGTCTCTCTTTAGGGCGCTAATAGGTTCATTGTTTTCCCAATATTGCGAGATGAGCATTTGTCACATGAAAAGAGAAATGAGTTTGCACTGAAAGCTACTGGTGGACAGTTGGATCTCAGAGTGGAAAAACAATGGTAGAAAACAATTGAAATGATTAAACAGAAAACTGCTTTTGCTGTTTGCTTGACGAGCAGCTCTCTGCTAACACAGCGCTGAACTCCATATGACTGCACAAACCCAGCCCTCGGTCCTCGGAACCCTCCTGGGACAGCCCCATATTTCTGACGTCTCCCACCTGCGAATGCAGAAATACGCCGTATAACTGGGGGGGCTGGAAAGTGGGACCACGCGTGCACAGCCAGCACCCATCACGCCTCAACGACGTCCTAACACCCCCCGCTGCCGGCGAGGAAGGCGGGTGAGTGACAAATGAGGAGGGATCCTCGGGGAACCACAGCATCTTCTGCAAAGACCGCTCGTGGGCTAGTTTTGGAGGATCTCAAAGGGGTTTGCAGCCATGGGGTGCCGTCCGGGCAAGGTGGGTACAGCACGGAGCCCACTGCCGCTCTGGATGCCCCCTCAGCAAGGTGGCTTCAGCTCCATTGCCCATTTTCTCCACCACCTTCTCCTGTTAAAAAAAAAGAATAATTAATGGTTGGCCATGAAATAAATCCAGAAATATCTGCAAGTCTGTGAAGAGAGATGGCATTTCTGGAAGAATCCCCCAAAGGAGACTCTTCCACCTGTGAGCAGGGACCAGGAGTCTGGGTCAGACGGAGCTTTGCCGTGGAAGGGATGGGTTTATTAGGACATACTCCACAGTTTTGCCATGGGTGAACCACTGAGAACTTTGGAAATTTCCAGCCTGGCACTGCTTTAAATCAAAAGCTCCATCTTGTTCTCCTGGGTCAGATATTCTGCAGGCAGTTTCTAATTTGGACCACAGCTCTGGAAAACTTGATTAGAGCTGTGAAAACGGAATTTTTATTAGGGAGAACTGAGCTCTTGCCAAGGTTTATTTTTCAAGGGAGTAGGACCTAATCCTAGAAGTAGTTCCAGGGCTGTGCTATTCTGGATGCCCTTGCGATGCTTTATGGCAATTATGCAGCCAAACCTGGACTGACTGGTAATGTTTGCTTTGGACAAGTTGCTACAGACGGCAAGAAACTGCAAATGTACTTCTCAACCTGGGGCAGGCATCCCTGAAAATGCATTTTCTCTAAGCTGCTCTTTTTTTCCTCCCCCCCCCCCCCCCCCCTTCATTTTTAGACGATTAATATGTTCCCAAATCCATACTACCTAAAAACAACTAAGCATTTAAAGGCACGCAGAGAATAGAGAGCAACATATCTATGTTCAGACAGAAGCCTGTTAGATGTAATCACCGGACAGACAAATCTCCTTGCCAGCTTTCAAAGCTCAAATTTCTGCAAAATCAAATATAAACCCCCTCTTTAGGTGGATGCTTTTCAGGGAATAGCACATCAGCTTCCTCGAGGGAACCCACAAAGCTTATGGCGTGGAGTGACCGTCTGGAGGGAGCTTTACATCTATACAGCGAGCAGTAACCAGGCTGAACCAAGCCATAAATCCAGGAATGCATGGGAAAAGAGCAAATTAAAATGTGCTATACTTGGCAGGTTCCTTTGCGAGCGCAGTACTTGTGAAAGGTGACATTAACGGCCCTAGCAGCTGAAGGCTGCTCTTTCTTCCCCAGCTGGGGTAGCACAAGCAGGAGCAGCAAAGGCTTCCCAAAAAGGTGCTCCCATCCTCTCCGGAAAGGGCTTCGCCTTGGGTGCAAGAGCTTCTGCAGCACTGCCCACCCGTGTCCTTCCGGGATGGGTTTGGGATGAGGAACCCACCACCGAGACACGCTGGGGATGGGGGCAAACGGGCCTCGGGGACTCCAAGACCCTCCGCAGGGCACCTTGACTGGCAACGAGCGGAGCGGGACCAGCAGTCCTGCAGCTCTGCAGGCAAGCGCCGTGCAACGCGTCGTGCCCGCTGCTCCTTTCCCAGGCTACCGATTAATTTAACGGCAGCACAAGAGAAGTGGCTCTGGGCAGTCAGACTGCTGGGGCGAGGTTCCTGGGGACCCGTCATCCCATCGCTGCCTCCAACACACGACGGTCTGGAAAACGTCCCTTCTCCAGCACAGGCACCGGTCCCCCCCGCCCGCCCCCTCCCCAGTTAATCCGCCCGCACTGTGGCAACAGCAGCTTAATTCCTCCACAGAAAAATAGTGAGAATTAATTTGTTAATGTCAAATTATACCTTTGGATGTGCATGTTCAGCTCTTACGGACTTCAATGAAAGCCTGGCCTTCACGCAGGCAGACGTGGGCCTTTCGCGTTTGTAGCGTGCTTTGAAGCTGGGCTGGTGTTAGGAGGTGTGAAATACTCGGGAGAGGCGAGCTCGCCCCACTCGCCGGCTCCGCCGCGGTCAGGCAGCGAAGCGAAGCGAAAACAACAGGCGCGATGCGGGAAGTCAGATCCCACAACTTCATTAAGAGTCAGAAAGGAGATCAAAGAAAAGAATTTTCAGCTTAAAAAAAAAAAGGGGGGGGGGGAATATGTTTTAAGTTTCCAAGAAAACCACAGAGTTCACTTTGTTACATGAAAATATATAAGTGATTTTGTAAGCAAGGCAGAGCCACCCTGCCGTACGCCATTCTCATCCGCACAGTGCAGAAAGCCTTGTTTGCACCCAAACCTCCATCAATTTAATTAAACCCATAAACCTCCTTCCATGTGGCCAGTCCAGCCTGTTTGCATACAGCTCCTCGCTGTCCTGTCCACACTTGTCCCTAACATACTGAAATTAAACCCAAAGGACACCAGCCATCCACCTCATTGCACAAATTAAACCGATTTACACAAAACACTTAAGGTGAAGGCAGGAGGAACCTCCAGCCAGGCAAGGACAAGACACACACCTTGTCCCCAGCCCCTTGCAGCCAGCCAGATCCTGAAGCAGCCGGGATTTTTCCCCTAAGAAAGAGCTTTCTGAGTTTGCTGAGGTGAGGCCGCGGCAGCCAACAGCTCATGGCCCATTTTGGGCACAACTGCACATTTCAGGTCTGCTTCGGCCACCCAGACAAACAGACGTCCGTGGTGCCAGGTGGGCAGCACCCAAGGGACCAGCCAGTGTCGCTGTGGGGCTGCTCCGGGTCATCTCCGAAGGGTCACGGCCATGCTGATGGCTGGGAAAAGGCGAATCTGACACCCAGCTTCGGTCTGGGCGAGGAGGGGGATCCAGAGCGGTGCAGAACAGTTGGCCTCACCAGCATCACCCCGGGAAGGTGATGGAGCAAATCCTGCTGGAAAGCGGTTCCAAGAGGCTAAAATGACGGCGACTGGGAACAGCCAGCGCAGGTTCCCCAGGCACAAATCGTTCCCGGATGCCCTCTGTGATGAAAGGGCTGGCTCTGTGGGCGAGGGGAAAGCCAGGGGGTTATTTACCTTGACTTCAGCAAGGCCTTTGGCATGGCTTCCCATAGCATCTTCATAGCCAGATCGGTGAGAGACGAACTGGAGAAGCAGACTGGTAGGAAAATTGGCCAGACTGCTGGGTTCAAATGCTGGTTTTGGGGTACAAAGTCCGTCTGGCAGCCGGTGGGCAGTGCCTAAAGATCAATATCGTCCTTATTAGCCACCTGGGTGATGGGGCAGAGCGTTGGCAGATGACACCAAAGTGGGAGGAGCAGTCAATGCTGGGGAGGACAGGACTGCGACTCAGAGAGACTGGGGCAGGCCGGAGAAAGGACACGGACCTTGTGAAGGCAAATGCCGTGTCCTGCCCCCGGGCTGGGACAAGCCCACGCACCAGCCAGCGGTGGGGTGACCGGCTGGAGAGCAGCTTCGCAGGAAGGGACCTGGGGGTCCTGATGGGCCAAGATGTTTGGGGGCTGGAGCACACGATGTGCGGGGAGATGTGGAGGGAGCTGCATGTGTCCGGCCTGGAGAGGAGAAGGCAAAGGGGAGGTCTCGCTGCTGTCTGCAAATCCCAAGTGGGAGGGCACAGAGAAGGTGGAGCCAGGCTCTTCTCAGTGAGAGGCAACAGGAAACATGAGAAATGCTGAGTAGAAGACAAGGAAAGTCTTTTTTTATTTCATCATGAGGGAGGTCACGTGCTGGAAGTGGAGGGAGATCATAGAGCTCCTTCAGATATTCAAGTCTCAGCTGAACACAGCCCTGGGCAACCTGAAGTAGGTAGCCCTGTGTTCAGCAGAGGTTGGACTAGAGCCCTCCATAGGTCCCTTCCAACCTGGACATGACCTCCTGGTTTCCAGACCTGCCCTGGGCTTGGACGGTTGTTGGAAAAGGGAACACGTTTTCCCTGTATCTCTGCACAGGACTCACCAGCCTGCAGTCCGAGATAATACTTGCTATAGAGATAAAACAGCGTTGAAAGAGCACGCTCAAAGTCAGCTGGCTCTGACAAACACACCTTCCATAAAGCACGCCGTGCTTGCCCAAGACTAGACAACCCATTTTCAAAAAGATTGATCAGGCGATAATTTTTCCTCCCTGTCACAGCAGCAAATAGTCCCTTGAAATCAAAGAGCCATATAAAAAAGTTAACACTTTTTAGATGCTTGCTGGCAAGTTCTTTGTACTTAATGATTAGACTTTCCAAGCAAATGTGTCTTTTGATGATACAGTTGGTGGAACCTAAATAATCCTCAAGGAGGCAAATTAAGGACCATTTTCTTCACTTTTAAGTCAAGTTTTAGTCTTCCTAGTGTTCACCTGAGCACAGCACTATTCCTGTGACACCACTCCATAAATCTGGTGAGAGCCTTATGCATTTACTAAAGAGTCTGTCCTCGCTTGGGGACAGAGCAGCTTAGATGACGTGTAACGGTAGCACCGGTCTAGTCCCCAGCATCAGGTCGGTGACCTGTTCAGCCTGGGTTTCTCCTGACACCAGGATTTCATGGGAAAGCTGCTTTGCCCCCTCCCCTGGGTCGTGGGGGCCAGCGAACCTGCAAGGGACACACGAGCGTCTCGGGACTGCCCCCCATCCATGGCACCATGCCACCCGAGCACCCCAGCCCTGCACGGGCAGGACTGACATCCACCCATTGCTCATTTTCTTCCCCTCGAGTCCTCCAGCAGGATATCGCACAAGCCCGTTTTCACTCGCTGACGGCCACCGTCCCACATCACAGCAGCAGCACCCATTGCCCGAAAGCCCACGCAACAGTAAGCGCCTCTTTCCCCCTTTGCTGCTGCTTCAGGAGGGACTCGACAGCTTCACCGCTGCAGGTCCGTCTCGCGCAGAGGCGATGGCCCCCCTCTGCCCGGCTGAGCCGCTCTGGGCTGTGTCCCCCCCCCGGGCTCAGACTTGCTTTCCCGCGGGATCATTTTGGTAGTTTCCATGGAAGTTGCACAGAACCTCAATTCCAAACCAGACAACCTCCGGCGAGGAGCGCTGCGCAGAGCGGCGCTGGGAACGCCATCTCCTGGCGTCCTCTGAATCCGGCCACGCTGCCGCTGGAGAGACAACCCGCATCCGAGCTGACCCCGCTCCGCACGGGGTCAGCGGCGGAGGTTTGGGGCCTGTGACACCTCATCGAGCAGGTCCCCGCCGTGCTCGGCGCCCGGTGCGTGCCGTAGCGGTGCAGTCCCACGCGCTCCCATGCAGCCACACCGCAGCGCAAATACCCTGCCTAAACCTGGCAGCTGATCGGTCGGGGGCTTTGCATCGCTGCTGCACACCCGCTGGAGAACATCCCCCAGCGCCACCAGAGAGCATCCCCCAGCCCCGCCGGAGAGCATCCCCCAGCGCCGAGCCCACCCGCGCTCCAGGGCGATCCCCTTCCTGCAAGAAAAGCACCCGCAATTCAACCCCGACCTCGGTGCGATGGCTCGAAGCGCTTCTCAAAAGGAGAGGCCGGGCTCCAGCCGGTCGCTGCGATTTTAACGCGGGGGGTTAAAATCCCGGTGAGAGGGGACCTGCTCTGCAAAGGGGACGTTCAGCTCAGCGGCAGCAAACCCAGAGCAGACACGGCTCCGTCACTGGGAGCCATCACGTCTGCTTGCCTCCAAAGACACAGCCTTGCGTACAAGAGGAAAATAGCATATGGGGAGAAGCCTTGGCAAGGCTGGAGGTCTGGTGATCAGCTCCTTGGAGCTGCTCTGCCACTGGCCTGAAAGAACAACTCCATCAGCTGCAGCAAGCAGACCTTCTGCTTCCCCCAATTCCAAATTCATCACAGGCTCAAATACAGACACTCCAGGCTTTTTCCTGCTTTAATTATTTAAAAATCCTAACTCTGGCTGTTTATTTTCAGGGGCTATTACTGCATTCAACTATTTTAAGATTGGGGGGGGAGAAGAAGAAGAAAAAATTTGAAGCCTTTCCCTCATTCTGCTGGTGAAGTTTAATTCACTCTAATTATTTCATATTACTTAGACTATAATAGTTTCATAATTTCTAGTATATTAAGCACTTAATACGTTGTGTCATTTGAAGTCGCATATTAAATTCAGCAAAGTACATTTTAATGAGAGCTAAGTAGTGTGAAAATATTAATACAACATAATAGTTCATTTTTGCACCCGTGTTGGTAGGCACCGCCGCCACGCACGGTGCGCCCGGGCAGGTGAGCGCAGCGGCGGCCGGACGAGCCGGGGAGAGCACGGCTCCAGCAGCCCGGCACGAGGAAAGCGGGAGCTGGGAACGCACCGCGCACCAGGGCCCGGCTGCGGGTCCTGATGAGGGGCTGGGGCGAGGAGCGAGAGCCCCTCCGAGCACGGCAGGGCCAGCAGCAGGGCACGCTTCCCCCCAGCAGCCGGGACGGGCACCCAGGCCAGGCTCCTCCGTGGTTCCTCCACAGGGTCACCCTGTGCCACCTCCAGCCCACAAGGTGCCAGCGACGACCCAGCCAGAGAGCAACATGCAAGGAAAGGGGCCCAGCTACTCCCCTACAAGCTCCAAAGAGGCCCGACTACTTCATTCCCTCCAGCCACCCACCTCTCAGCTTGCAGAGCTTGACTCGACCTTGTTATTCACCTCTTTGCTCTCATCTCCCTGCTCTACGCATCCCCTCCACATCCCGACAAAACGATTCCCCTTCCCACAGGTTCACCTGCATGAAAGGTGCCATCAGCAACCCCAGCCCCGCTGCTCCACGTATCGCAGACACCTTCTGCAGCTCACACGGCGCAGAAGGGTGTCTGTCCCCAAACAAGCCACAGGAGCTTTGCCTGATGCTCTGAGAAACGAGGAAAGCCCAAGAGAGTCAGCCGAGCTTCCACCTCAAGGATTTTGTAGCCATCAGCCCCGTGAATCACTGGCCAGCCGTGTCCACCTGCCCCATGATCTTCCTCACCCACAGGTGATGGGGGATGCTGCTCCTCCTCCAGCGCAGCTGATCCCAGGTCAGGTCCCCATCCCTGCCGAAGGATAACGCCTAATAAAACCCGCGGGGTTTGATCGGAGGCTCACGGCGGGGTTAGGCTGGGGGGCACGGCCGGAGGCCCCCGGCCTGACCCGGGCTTGGAGCAGGGCTGCCCGCGGGCGAGAGGAGCGGCTGGGCAGACGCGGGCCCTGCCGTGCCGGCGGGATGCGGCCGTGCAAGGGGACGCGGCGGCCGGAGCTCCCGGCCCCCTCCCTGGGCAGAGCCGCCCCCGCGGGGTGCCGCCGGATCGGGCCCGGCAGCCGGGGGCGGGGGGGGGGCCGGAGCACGGCGCATCGCTGCCCGCGGGTGGGGGGGGGCTGCACCCCCGGCTGCGCCCACGCGGTGGCGGCCCAGGCCGCGGAACCGCCGCTGCTCCGCCTAACGAGAGTCCCAGAAACGAATTACGGCAGCTCCGCGCTGCGGAACTCCCGGGGACGGGTCACACCGCAGCAACCCCGCGGGCAGCGCCGGGGTGGGCAAGGCGCAGCCCCCCGAGTGCATCCCCCCCCTCCCCGCACCGGTCCCCGGGATGCTCCCGGTCCCCGCAGCCCCGGTGCATCCCTCCTCCGCGGTGCCGGTCCCCGCAGCCCCGGGGTGCTGCAGGACCACGGTGCAAGGCGCATCCCCCCCCGTAGCTCCCGGTGCGCCGTAGGACCGGCCGTGCTGTGGGCGTCTTCCCCCGGTCCCTCCCGCCCCCGGAGCGCCCCAGGGCCCCGGGGCAAGGTGCAACCCCCCCACACCCCGGTCCCGGCCCCGGTGCCGGTGCCGCCGAGATGCCGTCCTAGGTTAATCCTGGGCTGAAACCAGGTATTTAGGGCTAATAGGTGTGCGAGCACCTCCACGCCCGCTCCCGGAGCTCATTAATGTAATACTTTCATGTGTGAAACGAGCATATAAATGGGCATTAATGAGCTCCCGGCGGCGGCGCGGAGGAGGAGGAGGGATGGGGACCTTCGCAGGGGAGCGGGCAGCCCCCCCCCACCCCCCCCCAGGCTGCGGCACCCGGTGTCGGCCCGCCCCGGGGGCACCCCCGCCCCCCGGGACAGCCCCACGCACCAGGCGGCTTCTTAAAGTCGGTTTTTATTAAAGAACCAAAATCACGTACAGAGGGGTCTCTCCCCAGAGCGGGCGAGCGTTGTTCTGCCTCCGGAGTCGCGGACCGCCCGTTAAAGTGCCGTTACATCCATGAATTTACAAGGGGGTGGGGAGGGAGGAGGGGGCCGGGGGGGGGGGAATAAATATACATCATAAATAAATAAAAATCCAACAAATACTGTACCAAGAGAATCACAGTACATTTATATCCATTGCACATAGCCACTTTTGTTTCCAGTCTGGACAAGGGATGAAGAAGCGGACACACAGGGAAGGAGGGGGAGAGGCGGAGCGGGGGGCCCCGGGGGGCGCGGGGCACGGGGGGGCCCGGCTCCCCCTCCGGCCGGCCCGGGGCCGCTCCCCGCCGTATTGCCAGTCCGAGGAAAGCCGGGCTCCGAGTCCTCTATGTACAAGTGTCTCCTCGTGGAAATGGCTTGTGTGGGCTCTGCCCGCATGGCTTCGGGGGGAGGGGGGTCCGGGGGGGCTCACTGGGGCAGCAGCGGCGGCTTGAAGGAGCAGTTCCCCGTGCAGTGCCGCGGGGTCAGCATTTTGCAGGAGAAGTGATGCAGCGCGTCGTGGGCCTCTGCAAAGCGACGGGGCCGTCACCCCCGGCTTCCCCGGACCCCCCCCACGCCGAGGGGGGGGGGGTGCCGGACCCCTTTAGACGTCGGTGTCCCCCCCCAATCCTGCCCCGGTACCTTTCAACTTCTGCTGGATGGCGTAGCGCGCTTTCCTCTCCTGGTCCAGCTCGTTGCACAGCGTATCTGGGGTGGGGGGAGAGCATCACAAGGCGCCGGGGGGGGGCCAGGGCGCGGCCGCCCCCTCGGGGGTGCGTTGGGCCCAAGGGCATCGCGGGTGGGGTGGGGGGACACGGGGGGGCGCGGGGCGGGACGCGCGCCAAGTCGGACGCGGCTTCCCGGGTCATTTTACGCCTCGGTTTTTAATTTAGCCCGGGTGGAAATTGCTGCGAGAGGGAAGGTTCGTTCGCTCCCGGGTAAGGATGCGGGGCGGGTCGAAATCCCCGGGCTACGCGGCGTGCACGAAAGGAGAGCGATTAAAAAAAAAAAAAAGAAGAAAAAGAAAAAAGGGGGGGGGAGGAGAGAGACAAAAAGGAGAGAAAAAATAAGAGTATTAACGGCCGGCCGGGCCTTACCTCGGACGATCTGCAGCTGCTGCACCATCTCCTCCCGGTACGCCAGCTCCCGCTTCATCTGGTCCTGGAAGTTATCTGCGGGGCAGGGGGGTCAGCACCGCTCCCGGCGCGGGGCCGCTCCCGGCCGGGGCGGGGGGTCGCCGGTACCTTTCAGGCTCTGGAAGTCCCTCTCCAGCTTTTTCCTCAGCTCCATTTGCTCCAGGACCAGTTTTTGCAACTCGTCTGTTTAAAAATACATGGCGGGGTTGAGGGGAGCCCGCACTTTTCCATATGGAGGCGGCTCAGCGCGGCGCTAATCGCATTACGTTACATTAATCACAGGAGTTAATCACTCCAGCAGAAAACACAAATACCCCGAGCCGCGGGGAGAGGCCGGGGGGTCCCCATACCCCCCCCCCCCCACCGCCCCGGCGGGGCGCCGACCCCCGCAGCCCCCCGCCCCGCCGCGGGCCGCGCTCCCGCCTCACCTCGGGCCAAATTTTCGATGTCCTTCTCCACCAGCTGCGTCCCGGCCACCTCCATGCCGAGGCCGTCCTCTCCTGCGGGCGGGCAGAGCGCCGTCAGCCCCGCCGCGGGGGCTCCGCGGGCCGCGCATCGCCCCGCGGAGGGGCCGCGGCGGAGCGCGCACCGGCGCTTACCTCTGTCGGTATTTACAGGGCTGGGATGCGAGACATTCCTTTGGTCCTGATAGGATTTTCTGGTCTCTAAATCCTCTGCCGCGCAGTGATTGTCTTCTTTATCTTGCTCTTAAAGTTAATAAACCGATTTTCAACCATAAGCAATGAAAGTATGGTCCTGATATATCCTTAATTACATAATTAGGGACAAAGCCCTCGTTAAAACCTTCTTAGCGGACATCCTAATCGCTTTGCTATTGGAAAGTAGCTTGCTGGCAGGAGCTTTGCCCCGCCGCACCGGCCGCGTCCCACGGCGGCAGCCCCGGGCCCGGGGGGGGCCTGGCCCCGTCCCCCGTACGGAAACCGTTTGCACTCTTTTTTCTCCCGAAAGCCCCCAAACGAAAGCGGCGGCCCGGGAGCCCCCCCGGCGCTGAGCAGCCGCCGCGGGCCGCGCCCTCGGTGCGCACCGGCCTCCCGGCCCCCGGCCCCCCCGGCCCCATTTACCCTTGGCCTCGGCGGGGCACAGGAACGCGGCCGGGGCTCCCAGGGAGGCGGCGGTCTTCAGCGGCTGCAGGTGCTCCCCCCTGTCCGGCGCGTACACCTACGAAAGAGCGAGTCAGGGCGGCGGCGGGGGCCCCGGGGCCGGCCCCGCGGGGACCCCCGAGGGCAGAGCCCCCCCCCACCCCGACCCCGCACCTCGTAGGCGCCCCTGCTGCTGCTCCGCTCGGGGCTGCCGTCGGGCGGCTGGCCGCCCTCCTCCGCCGCCGGCTCGCCCGCCTTCTCCTCGGGCCCGTCGGCGCCGGCGGGCGGCGGCGGCTCCTCGGTACCGGCCAGCAGCCGGGGCGGCGGCGGCTCCCGTCCCTCGGGCGGGGCGGCGGCGTCCTCCTCCTCGTCCTCCGGGAAGCGGTTGGACTCCACGTCCACCTCGGGCTCCTCGGCCGTGTCCCCCCCGGGGGAGAGCGAGCGGTAGCTGGAGCTGCCCTCGCTGAGGAAGTCCGGGGAGAGGTAGCCGGGGCCGCGGGGGGCCGCGCCGCCGTACGCCTCCCGGGTGCCGTAGAGCTTGGCGATGCTCTCGGCGTCCTTCACCACGGGGCGGAAGGCGGAGAGGTAGCTGCCCTTCCTGGGCAGGGGCAGCGGGGGGAGCAGCGCCTCGTCCCCGGAGCGCTCCTCCTCGCCCGCCGCCCGCGACAGCGCGCTGGGGCAGCGCTCGCCCTCCGCCCCGGCGCCCTCCTGGGGGGTAGCGCTGCTCCTCCCGCTGCCCGACGGCTCCGAGCCCTCCAGCTCGCCGTGCCGGCCCGACAAGCCCGGCGGTTCGGCCGCCGCCGCCGCTGCCGCCGCCGCCGCCGCCACCACCACGGCGGTGGCCGCCGCCTTGGCCTGGCTCTGCGCCGGGTAGGGCGGCACGGGCAGGCTGCCGGCGGCCGGCCAGAACACGGGGAAGGACGGGTAGACGCCGGTGTCCTTGGCGGCCCCGGGCTGGTGGGGCGGCTGGGCCGGTTGGTGCGGGTGGGGGTGCGGGGGTCCCCAGAACATGCCGGGGGGCAGCGCGCCGCCCTTGCCCGCCTCGCCGCCCCCCGCGCCGCCCAGCGCGTCCTCCTGCTTTTTGGGGCAGAGTCCGAAAGCGGCGGCGGGGAAGCCGTAGGGGTGGGGGAAGAGCGGCGGCGGCAGCTTCTGCAGCATCCCGAAGCCCTTGCTGGGCACCGGGATCACCGGGTAGCTGCGCACCGCGCCCGCCCCGCCGTGCGCGCCCGCCGCCCCGCCGTGCGCCGCCGGCAGCCCCAGCGCCCCGCGCTCGCCCGCCGGCTCCTGCCCGCTGCAGCGCAGGCTCTTGTGCGCCGGGGCCAGCTCGGGGCCGGCGGGCGGCGGCGGGTGCAGCGCGGCCTTGGCGGCCGGGGAACCGGCGCCGGGCCCGCCGGCGGCCGCCCCTTGCAGGGAGAAGGTCCGCTTGCGGGTGCCGCCGTTGAACATGGCCTTGACATCCTCCCAGGCGTGCGACAGCTCCTCCGTGGCCGTCTTGTCGCTGAGCTTGAGGTGGCGGCGCCAGGAGTTGAAGTTGGCGGCGTCGGGCTGGGTGTACTTGGAGTCCGGGGTGCGGTGGGAGTGGAAGATGAACTTGTTGGGGGAGAAGTACATGCTGCAGTAGCTGCACTTGATGCACTTGGCGCGGGAGCTGTTGTAGCGGGCCGGGATGAAGCTGCCCCGGGAGCCCCAGGCGCACTCGTGCACCACGTCGAAGGCGAAGTTCTCGGGCAGCTTGGGCGGCTTGTGCTCGCCCAGGAAGGACTTGCAGAGCCGCTCCGCCTCCCGCTTGGTGATCATGCCGCAGCGGCGGGAGGAGATGGGCATGGCCCCGGCCCGCCGCAGGATCTCCAGCTGCACCGGCGTGCACTGCACGCAGGTGATGCCCAGGGCCACCCGCCGGTTGTGGATCTCATTGTAGCTGTAGTTCTTGAGCAGCGTGTTGGAGATCTGCGCCAGGCAGAGCCGCTCCTGCCCGTCGATGACCAGGGACACGATGGGCACGCCGTACAGAGAGGTCTCACCCACTTGGTTGGGCTTGAGGGTATTGGAGCCCTGGTACGGCTGCAGCTCTTGCTTTGAATTTGGGGAGGAGCTTGCATCTCTCCCATTTCCCATCTGACTGGCGATCGCCTCCATTCCCCCCCAAAACGCCCCTGCAAAACAAAATCGGGGAAAAGCGCGGGTTAGGAGCGCTCCCGGGGCCCCGCCGCCGCCGCCCGCCGCCGCCGCGCCCGGCCCGCCGCTCCCGGCGCCCGGCTCCGCGGCCCGGCCGCTCCCCGCTCGGCGCTGCCGGCCCCGGCCCGGAGCCCCCCCGGGCGCTGCCGCAGGACGCTCCCCGCCGCGGGCAGGCCGGCCGGAGAGGTCTGGCGGAGCCGCAGCGCATCCCCCGCGCCGCGGCCGCCGGTACCGAGCCCCGCCGCATCCGCCGCCGGGCGCAGAGCCGCGGCCGGGCGGCCCCGGGAGCCCGGCGGCAGCGGCCGCCCGGGGCAAGGGCGTCCCGGGGGGCGTGGGGGGGCACCCCCCTCGCCCCCGGTCCCCGGGAGGTGCCGCGTCCCTTCCCTTTGTGCCGGCTCGCCGAGCCGTGCCGGGCCGCCCGTTGCGGCGAGCCCCGGGCGGGCTCCAACGAAACGCGCCGGAGGACGCGACCGGCGCGTCCCGCAGCGGCGGGGCCGGGGGGGGCCGAGCCCCGGGCCGGGCCGGACGGGCCGAAACTTGCCGCTCGGTGCCCGCCGGCGGGCGGAGCGGGGCGGCGGGCGCGGCTGGCCGGGAGCCCCTTTGTCGTGTCTCCGGCAGGCGCTTAGGAGCGGGCGGATTAGGGGCCGGGGCGGGCAGGACCCGCAGCACGTAGCAGCAGAAGGGCAGCAGCGAGCCAGGCAAATTGGCTTAGCGGGGAGGGCTCCGGGCGGTAAGCCGCTTCCGTGGTAATTACACGAAATAACGGGGACCGCCTCCCGAAATCGCGCCCCGATTTCCCCCCCCCATCCCCTCCGTCCGCCGCCCGCTCCCACTTACCGCTCCGCGGAGCCCGGCTGGACGTGCAGGCTCTCCTCGGGGCTAGGGGCCGCAGCCCGGCGCCGGGGCCGCCATCAGCCGGGGGGGCCCCGTCCCCACCGAGCCCTTTACCGCGGGCAGCCGCCGGGGCGCGGGGCGGGCGGGCAGCGGCGCGCCCTTCACCGTCGCCTCGGGGCCGCCGCCCGCCCCGCCGCCGCCGCCGCGTCCGCCCGGGCGAGATGCAACAAGAGCGAGTGACCAGCCGCGCCACCGAGGGAGGATCCGGATCCGTACTTGGAGACGCTGCACATTGATCCGGTGACAGCTAAAATAACGGGAAGACACACCCACTTAGCACCAGCATATTTACATTAACTGCCTCCGGGACCCCGCGGCCGTCAATCACCGATGCGCTCCAGTCAATCACGGCGCGGCTTTAAGGCACGGCGGAACGGGGAGGGAGGGGGGGGGGGGCGTGGGGGGCCGCCACCGAGCGGGGACCCGCCCGGGCTGCCCGAGGTAAGAGCGGGGATCAGCCCCGGGCCGCACCTGCGCGGGGCTCCGCGCCGCTCCGCGCCCCCCCCCCCCCACCTCCCGCGGTGTGGGCATCCCCGGGGGGAGCGATGCTCGTTGAAAGTTTGCGTGGGGAGCGGGCGGCAACGAAAAGAGGAGCCCGGGGGGGGGCGGCGGAGAGGCCCCATCGAAATCGGGGATGCGCTGCTACCGCGCGTCCCCCCCCCGCCGGGACGCGCGCTCCGCCGCGGGGCGCGGGTGCGGGAGCGGCGCCGGGGGTGGGGGGGGACATCGGGGCGGCAACGAAATCGCCGGGAGGCGAGGGCGGGGGGGGGCGCGCCCGTGTTTTTTCGTTCCCCACGGGGGCCCACTCCACGCTGGCAGGACCAGCGACCACCGGACCAGGGGTGTCCCGTCCCCCCCCCCGCTCCGGTGGCCGCCGGTCCTGCCGCCGTGGCGGGGGCCCGTAGCCGCGTCCCTGCCCTGGTTGGGTTCCCGCATGCAGCGCTCGTCACGGCCACGTTAATTAAACTGTAATTAATCATCGCGTCCGGCCGCGATCGGCGCAATTACACTGATCAAACAGAAGTTAATAACGGCGCGGATCGCCCCCAGCTATCACTTTTGTCCCCCCCCCCTTCCCCGCCATCACCAGCGGCGCCGGGAGGATGCGGCGGAGCCGGCGCGGAGCGAAACGCAGGTGCGGAGTCACCCATCTCCTCCGCGCTCCCCGGGCCGCCGCGGTCGAACCGGCCCCGGTCCACGCTCCCACGCGGGAAAGCGGCCGCGGCTCCCCCCGGGACGTCCCGTCGCGGGGGGGACGCGGACCGGGTGCTGCCGGCCGGGCCTTGCGGCGCGGCCTTTCCGCAATGATCGCAACCCGAGCCGGTAATTATCCCTCGCCTTTTAATTATTTATCCCCCCCCCATCCTCCAGCCGGGCGGCGGCAGGAGCGCGGTGAGACGCGCCCGCGCCGGGGCCGGGCCCCGCTGCCCCTCTCCCCGCCGGGTCTCGGGTGATCCCCGGGCGTTAAATACCCGCAGTGGCTGCGGAACCGTCTGCGAGGCCACGCCGGGCTGCGAGGCACCGGGAGCGGGCGGCGGCGCGGACCGAGCCGGTCCCCCCCTTCCCGGGGCCGCTCCTGCGGCGGCACGTCGGGGGGCGGGGGGGGTGGGGGGGCTCCGGGAGGATGCGGCTCTGCCCCGGCCCCCTCCGCCGTGCCCTTCCCGGGGCCGTGCGGCTGCCCCGGTGCCCGCGGAGCTCCTCCGGCGCCCGGAGCGGCGGAGCCGGCCGGCGGCTCGCCCCGACGGCGGCGCGGCAGCGCGGAGCCCCGGGGCGGGGACCCGCTCCGGCCCCGCCGCCCCGGCCCCGCCGCTCCGGCCGCTCTCCCCGCCGGCGCCCCGCTCCTCGCAGCCGCCGTATCTTTTAACAGTTGAATTGACTGCAGTTTTTGTCAGTTAATTAGGTTTAATTTACATAATTAGTACAGTATAAAGAGTATTGGGGATAATCAGGAGGTACGTCTCGCTTACTGTGTAAACACGGATTCGGAATTAAAAATCAGATGTAATTAAGGCGTGTGCGCGCGGCTTTTAATTGTAATGAATTTCTAATTAACGCTCAACGATCGCCGCACGCGAGAGCCGGGACGTTTGCGGGCTCCGCCGCCGCCCCGGGCGCCCCCCCGGGGGCTGCCGAGCGGGCCGGGGTGCGCGGCCGCGGGAGGGGCGCGGAGGGGCGCGGAGGGGCCGCGGGCGGCGGGCAGGGCGGGGCGGGGCGGCCCGACGGGTCCCCCCCCCCCCCCCCGCCCCGGGCCGGTGCCGCTGGCAGGCGAGGCCGGCGGATAATTTAGGTTAAAACTTAGGGAGCCGTGTCACGGGTGTATAAATAAATAATCACGCGGGGCCGGGCGCGAAAGGCCCCTCTCTCCTGGAGGGCTGTGCCGAGATTGCCACATAAATCACGGCGGTCTAATTCAGTGGAAGTTTAATAAACGCCTCCTATTGGAAATGAATGTTCCCCATTTAACAGTTGTATCAGCACCATATAAAACCATGACCCCAATAAATTTAATTTTAGAGGCCGATCAATCCGGGCTTCTCTCGATCGATCCGCAGCGGCTCTGCGCCTTTACAGCCTCTTCCGCGGCCCTTCCCGGGGAGGCGGGGGGCAGGAGCGTTTCGATTAGGCTCTTTATTAGGAAAAGATTGCTCCGAGAGGCCTGAAAATTAAACGGTGACATTTTAATTACTGGACATTGACAAAGGGAGCGGGCGGCGGCTCTCTGCAGGCCGGGCACACTCCGCCTGACCCGGCTGCTGAGCACCCGCGGAGGGCGGGCAGGGGCGGGCAGGGACGGGCAGCGACCCGGGGGGGGGGGGGAGGATCGGCCCCCCCGGGGCTCCTGCCGTGGGAGCCCGCGGGGCCTTCTCGGTGCACCCGGAGGCCCCTTCCAAGTGCCCTGGCTGTGCATGCCTGCCCCCCACCCCGACACACCCCCTCTGCGCGCCCCCCCACCCCGACACAGCCCCTCTGTGCACCCCAGCTCTCCCACCGTGCACCCACCGTCTATGCACCCCAGCTCTCCTACTGTGCAACCCCTGTCTGTGCAACCCCTGTCTATGCACCCCAGCTCTCCCACCGTGCACCTCCCCCACCTATGCACCCCAACTCTCCCATCACGTCCCCCCCCTTCTGTGCACTCCACCAATCCCACTCTGCCCCCCTCGGTGCACCCTCGGTCCCCCCATCGCTCGCCCTGGCCCTCCCCAACGTGCACCCCTTGATGTGCCCCAGGTTCCCCACTGTCCAACCCCCCCCGACTGCTGTCACCTCGTCCCCTGTCCCCGCACCCCGTAGCCCCCCCCGTGGCAGTGCTGCCCCTCGCCCTCCCCGCGCCATCCCTACCGGCTCTGAATCTGCCTCATTTCCCTGGGCCAGAGCGGCTGCGGAGGAACGCAACGCCCGCGATCGATAGACACGACTTTATCGATCAGGTTAAACCAGCGCCTGCCCGGAGATGGAGCGGGACGAGCCGAGGGCAGCAACCACCTCTGCCTTCGCCCTGCCAGGCCGTGCCGTGCCGGGGACAGCCGGGCACCGCGGCCCTCCGGGACGGAGCTGCACTCGCCTGCGCGCAGGGCCCGGCCGGCAGCTTTGTCTCGGCTGCAGAGAAGTTTTCCTCCTCCTGCCTGTAAAAGCCCCAGACATCCATTTGCCATTAAACATCTCCCGGGCTGACCGGCTACTTATAAACCTTGAACTTTCACTGCAGGACTCGGCGGCGAGAGCAGCCGCAGCGGGGTACCGGCGAAGCAGCAGCCGCTCCGGCAGCCACTAAGGCTCAATCTATAAATCCTGTCCTTAGTGCACACTTGTAGTTTATGGCCGTACCCTTTAGTGAAGGTAAAGCAGCCCCGGGTCAGCGCAGCTCCTCGGCAGCCGCACCGCAGCACTCCCGCCACAGCTTCCCGCAGGGAACGGCACAGGCCTCTGAGCTTTGCTGTTCTTAAAGCACAACCTTCTTTTTATTCCATGTGCCCAAAATACTTCAATATAGTTAGAGATTTTTCAGGGTTTTTTCCCCACTAGGCTTTCACAGAGCAGGCCGGGCAGCCCGGCGGTGCGGTACCGGCGAGCTGGGGGAGCAGGATGAGGCCAGCAAGTTCGGGGACAGTCCCCCCATCCCTCCAGATTTGTGCCCCACGGTGCCTGTGAGCCCCCCCCAGCCTGAGGGGTCCCCCCAGGGAAGGCTGAAGATGGGTTACCCTAAAATAACTGCTGTAGCTCGGGACCTCACCATCACGCAATGGCCCCCGGCTCCCCCTCCCCGCCGGGGAGCCCCTCTGCGCCCCGGGGCCTGGCTCCCACTGCAGGGACGCGGTGCCCACCGAGCTGTAGCATCTGGGGCTCGGGTGGTTCCTGCTGGGGTCTCCGCAGGGCAGGGGGCAGCCCCGGGACAGCAGTGGGGCAGGGAGAGGGCTGCGCGGGGCAGGATTGACCCACAAATAACCTCAGGCGGCTGATGGGGGTCTCCTGAGCACCCTCTGGAGAAGCTGAGAGGCCAGAGCTGGTTCTCCTGCAGCTCCCAAAGAGCTGGGGTGACCTGTGATGTGTTTGGCTCGGCCCCGCCGGCACGCCGAGGCCTGCGTGGGCCGGCTCCTGGCAGCTGAGCGAGGACGGGTCTCCCGGGGGTGTTGTCGGGGCTCTGACGTGTTTATCGCTGCCGGTTGCACATCTTAATGGGAGCGGGAGGAAGAGCCTCCGCGCAAAGATGCTTTGTCCCCAAGAGGCCGAGCAGCCTCGGAGCCCTTCGCAGGGAGCAGCGCGGGGGCCGCCTGCTTCAAACCCGTGCGGAGGCGAAGGATTTGCTGCTCCCATTCGCTGCCCGAAGAGGCCGAGGGTGTTTCTGTGCGCCCTGGACCTCTGCGCTGCGGGCAGCAGCGGAGCAGCCACCGACGGCTTCTCTCTCTGCAATGAGGAGCCCCCCCCAGAGCAGAGCCCTGGCTTGGGGTGTCTTGGCTGTTTCAGCCCCCTGACCTGCCTCCTCCCTCCTCTTCCTCGCCAGCCAAGGCTGCAGGCTCCCTGGGGGGGGTCCCAGGTGCAGCTCCCGTGGGGCCGGACGCCGATGGCCCCCTGGGCTGTCCTGCCCGGAGGCAGCGCGGGGCAGAGGGAGCCCAGTCGGAGCCAGAAAGCCGACAGAGCCGTGTGTCTGCGCCGCGGCATCGCCTGCTCCCCACCCGCAGCCGGAGTCCCTCTGTCACCAAACAGTGGTCTCTGCCGTGGGCTCCCAGAGCCTTTGCTCTCCGTCAGCCGATTTTGCTCCCTGCAGGATTAGGGATTCTTTTTTTCCAGCTAAGACCCAAATTCCCAGGTTTTGCTTCAGACGTTGCCCACATGCTCCCGGCATCCCAGAGGCGGAGGAGGGTCCCTGCGGTCCGTCCCTTTTCCGCTGATGCCTCCAGGTAAACTTTCCCTGCAGGACCACAAAGCTCTGAGAGGCAGGAAAACGCATACGCCACTCCCAGATTCAATCCTCCGGTTTGCTTATGCTCTCGGATGTCAAAGGGATTGAATGAAGCTCCGAGGAGCTGTTTCTAGCGATTGCTCCGTTATGAGTGTTGGCGCGGCGCTGGCCGCTGCCGGCCCTGCTCGACAGACGTTCAGCCCAGGGAGAGGGACGGGTCGGGGACCACTCGCAGCCCCCAAAGCTGCAGCCCGCTGCAATTCCCCGTTTCTGGCTTCTTTGCCAGATGTACGCGTGTGTACAGACATGCACACGCAGGCACACGCAGCTTTTCAGGCTGTTACTCGGAAAACAAAGACTGACGCTTTGCCGTTGGAAAGCTGACAGCAGGATGTATTCGGCCACGGGATATAAGAAACAGAATATTTTCTCATTCTGTGCTGCGTTTAAGGGCAAACTACCCCGGGCTCATCTCGCAGGATGAGCTTCGCCTGGCAAGGATCACAGGCAGGGAAAAGCGGAAAACATGAGAAGTTTTGGCACAGATGGGACATACTCGTCTTTTCCCAGAGCCTGTGAGCTCCCGCGTACACACTCCCACAGGAGACGGGGTCTGTCGGTACCACCATGCCTGAGGTTACAGGGAGGGGAGACAGAGAGGTGAGACTGGTGTGGGGCTGCTGGCGGAGCCCCTAAACGAGCTGGTGGGATGAGGAGTGGGACTGGGGGAGGTGGGGGGGTCACTCAGTGCACCTATAGCATCCACTGCTGAACTAACGCATTTGTTCTGCATCCCCCCATGCCGTCTTCTGAGCAGGACTCAGCTGGAGGGTATAATATTGCTGCATTTTCTGCCAGGTTTTTAGCCAAGAAATGCCCCGACTCAGACTCCAAGAAGTTGCAGCAGGAAGGAGGAGAGAGGGACGACGTCCCCAGGCAGCCCCGGCTCCAGCGCAGCTCCTGCCTGCGTGGAGAGCAGCACCGCTGAGCCCCTGCGCAGCACCCAGCGCTTCGAGCCCTGCCTGGCAGCCGGGAAAACCTCCCAGCCCGTTTGTTTCCCACCCCCAGAGCGGGTTTCGGGGCCAGGATGATGTTCCACGCGAGGCCAGAGCAGATCCCGGGGCTGGGCTCGCAGCAGCACGTGTCACGCGTCTTGGCGATCTCAAAGTCACCTCTGCGCCCCCACAGCCCCCGCGTCGAGGCCCCATTTCCTCGGCCCAAATGCAGCAGCGCTGCAGCCCCCGCTTTGTCGTGCCGCTCGCAGGGCTGCACCCCAGGGGACCCCTTCAGCCGGGTTTGGGGGGACCCTGCACTGCGCCGGGGTGCTCCACGCCAGGCTCCCGCTGCCCCGCACGGCGCAGACACGGGGTCGACACGCGCTTGCTGCGGGGAGAGGAGCCGGGGCTGGGTGCAGCCCTGCGGGGGAGCCGCTCGCTGCGGGTGGGGGTACCCAGCAGAGCTAAGCCTGCCAGGACCCTGGCCCGGTTTTATTGCCTCCCCCCCCTCCCCTTACTTTTGCCCCTCGGTGCTGGTGGGTGGTGGCGAGAATCGGGCTGAATTGCTTGAATTGGGCTCTGTGGGCACCAGGGGTTTGCACACGCGCGTGCAAAGCAGGGCTGGGATGTGGGTTGGAAGGGGAGAGCGAGGTGGTGTGTCGGGGGGGTGCAGTAGCCCCCATGCAGCAACGCAGACTGGGCTGCAGGGTCCAGACCTCCCACGGGGACCCACCGTCCGTATCCAAGGCAGGAGGTGGCAGTTCGGGGAGGCCCGACCTCGCGGCTGCTCCGCACTCGGGGCGGCAGCAAGGCTGGCCGTGCCAAAGAGGAGCCGGGTTTTCCCCAACCTGCCGCTCCGCTCGCTCATCCAGCCCTAATCCCCCCCAAACCGGCGTTATCCCGCCGCTGAGAGCGGAGCGGGGCAGACGCGGTGCCGCCGAGCAGACCCCCGGCCGCTCGTCCTCCTCCCGTCCCCCACCTGCACCGAATTCAAGGACTTGGGGAAGGAAAGATGACAGAGGCCCCAAACCTCCCCCATGATTGCTGGATTGATTAAGTGTACTGATGAAGACAGCAAGGTTAATACGCATCCCGGTGAATTATAACACTGTCAGCCCCTTAGCCGGGAGATTTTTCACGTTTCCATCGCTGGCATCCCGCACAGATTTTCAGGGTGACGTCTTCCCCTCCCGACCTCCCTGCCAGGGAAAGCGAGAGGAAAAGCCTTGGTTTTACTGACTTTTTAGCTAAATCTGAGGGAGAGACTTTTTATCCAGGGAAAGCTAATGCAAACTGTTACAGATAAATAAATGGAAGAGCTGCCTCTACTCTGGTCGGCGCACAGGGAAGAAATTTGTCTCACTTTAGAAAAAGGACCTGAAGGTATGGGGGCCGTTGACTCATTCATCGCACTGTTATCTGCCAGCGAGGTTGTGACATCAGAGCAATTAAGACAAACTTTAGTCTATAAGTTCATGCCTGCAACCTCTATACTTCAAAAGAAGACAAACGATCCCTCCAAGGAAGGAAACCAAGTCTTTTCCAGGCTGCTTCCAAAGTAACATTCAGGAGTTGCAGTGGTTCAGGAGGAATTTTTCACCGCGTGGGTTTTTTTAAGCTGCTGGTATATAATAAACTACCTGAGCTTTTTTTTTTTGTTGTTTTTTAGCAAAAGTTTATTTCTAATGCAAAAACAAGCAAACAAAAGCCCCAACCTCCTCCCTTGCCCAAGTCACATCAGTGTTTATTAACCTACAACTCGGCTTACATACCAACCCTGCCTTTCAACGGGCCTTCTCTTTTCTGTGCTTTTTAAATAAGCGTCTTAGCACAAGGACTGATTAAATGCGTGCCAGTCTGTCGTGGAAACGTACACAGAAACTGCAGGAGTAACGAATACGCAGCAGAGACATTGCAATCGTCCTTCTTTACAGTAACAGCAAACCTGGGAGCCTTTGCTTGACCCAGCTGCACCCATCATGCAGCGACTCCGACGTGAGAATATAAGTGGTCAAGGTAGAGCTGAGAAAGGCAAGACGCTTCCAAGCAAGCCACGAGCTGCCGTGGTAAGAAGTAACAACCCCGCAGCCTGCTCTCTGGCCAGGAGGGCGAGCGGCACAGCGCGCTCGGGCCCCGCTGCGCCGGCTCTCTGCCCCCCACACGCCGTGGGACGCCGGGCAAGCCTCAGCTGCCTCGCACGGCGCGGCCGGAACCTCGCGCCCTCGGTGCCGCGGCTGTCTGCAGCCTCCCCGTGCCCGCGGCCGCGCTCCCTCCACAGCCCGCGGCCGAGAGCCCGGCTCGGCCGTGCCCAGCTCCGGGGCTGCCGGCTCTGGCACCTCTACTCCCCGCACAGGGGAGCGCCGGCCTCGCCTCGCCTCCTTCCACATCAGCAAAACCCTTCTGCGCTTGCGGAGCGGGCCGCGGCGTTTGCAGGGCGCTCTCTGCGCACACCAGCGCGGTGTCTTTTTGCGTGGCTCTCCCAGCAAACCCGAGCCACGGCAGCAAGCGCCCGGGAGCAGAGAGGCACCGCCGGGCATTCGATAGTGCCGTCCTGATCTACCTGCCCCGCTTTTTACTCTGGAAGGGCAATTCCTCGCCTCCTCGCAGGATGGGCAAGTCCAGATACCTCTGTTTGTTTGTTTGTTTGCTTTCGTTTTACGTTTAAAACCAGCATTTTGTGGATGTCTGCGCTCAAAGACAACCAACAACTCCTTACGAAATCCTCTGAACACTCTGCCTGTCATTTGTACAATAGCAAAAGACTAACAGTTAAAAAATACTCTGGAGCCAGGAAATATACAATACATTCAATAACAAAAAATATAGATATAAAATACTTGCTTTAAGGCTGCGTACAGTTTAACTGAAGATAATCTGAGGACATTAAATTGCTCGGCAACAAAAGAAATGTGGGAAGAAAATTCCTTAATGTGGTGGCGAGGGAAAGGCAGTAACAAATATCCTGAAAGATTTTGTTGACGCTTCTAGAAAATATTTTTAGTAAAATATGATCCAGAGAGACTGAGAGTCCGAAGCGCGGGGCTGGTGCCGCTCGTCCCGGGGGAGCTGCTGTCTTGTGCGTTGCTGCGAGCCAGGGGAGCTCACTGCGGCCCCTGGGTCGCTCGCCGCTCCTCGAGCATCCTGCACACCCACATGGACACGACTTCTGCGTTCCCGTCGTTGTACTGCACGATGAACGGGTGGCCCTGGAAAGTGGGACAGGCAGAGTTAGCCAAGATAAACAGAATCCTTCCCATGAAAACCCAGAAAGGTTTGGGTTTTTTTTTTTTTTTTTTGAAAAAATACATTGGAACATCCTGTGGTTACAGTCATAAAAATGCAATAAACCAGGGACTCAGACCAGGGAGCTTTCTCTTGGATCTGTTATTATCCACGTACATCGTTCGTACGGCGAAGGGGGGGCTGGGGGAACCCAGACTCTGCTGGGGCCTTAGCCTGCCACTCCTTGAAAATACCGATTTTTTTTTAACGTTCGTTAGCTCACCGTGTTTTGAACCAGCTGGGTTCAAGGCCGGCCTGCCAGGCTGCTCAACTCCCAAATGATGTACAAAGATACTCTGACAAAACCACTACCTGCCCGTGCAGTTGTAAAGGTCTGTGAGCTCTTCATTTTAAAGTTTCCCTCTTCAACAGCCCCCTCGTGCACCAATTTCACATGGATTAACCTAATGCTCGTCTTTGTGCAAAGGAAAGCCCAAGAGCAGCCCGTGCCCACGATCTGAACCACTTCGTCTGTGGGCAGAGACCGGGCCGTGCCACGTGGCATATGAAAACACGCGGCTCTACCAGTGCCACATTCACCTATATTTGTGTCCTTGACTTTTCTTACGCCTTCCCCTGCGTACAGGCATCCCTTAAATGGACGGTCCGACAAATCACCTAGAAAAATACCAATATCCCTGCAAGTGTTCAATCCCTTTTGGTACTTGGTCACCGAGCTCTGTGCCTGCAGGTGCAGCAGGACCAGGCGCCAGGCTCTGCGGCACTCCCAGCATCCATACGGAGAGGCGTTCGTTCATGCACACACGTGCTAGGACACGTCGTCTGGAGGGATCAGTTGATATAGAAGTGAAAATATCACCTGAAAGACCTGAAACAGGTCTTCATGAGAAGCTACTGTGGGAATTAAGTATGACGGAAAGAGAGGTAACTATAAAATATTCTTGGCCACGAATTACACGGCTACTGCAGACGCTGGGAGACTGTGTCTTAGACCCCTCGGAAAACCAGAACAGCATCTCAGGATGAAACAAAAATGTGGTCTGCCATTTCAGCAGCCAGCTTAGGCAGCTCATGCCTCAATCTGGCCACATTCCTAGAGATGGGAACATGCCATCTTCAGATGAATCTCAAATGAAGTATAAAAATCCACAGGAAACCGAGTACCGCAATTACATAAATGACTGAAAGAAAGCAATCGCCAGGAGAAACCATCACAGATGATGAAAACCTCTACTCCAAATCACTCAAAAGCAGCTCAGTTTTTGCAACACTAAACTTCATAGCTCTTGCAAACAATGCCTGAAAGTAATCAGAGTAGATCTGCCGGGGAGCCTTCGGGGAGGGTGACGTACATGCGGGAATTACCGGCGCGCGCAGCCCGACGCCAGCCGCTGCCGTGAACGACGGCAATCGGCACGCGGAGAGCGAGTGGGGGTCTGACGCGGGGGTCTGACGCGGGGCCCGGGAAGCCTGGCGGTCGCCAGGGTTAGGATGGCACCGAGCGGAGCGATGAAGCAGCACCGGGCTAAATAGGGGACAATAAATCCTCGCAGCATCAGCTCCAAGCAATAAAACACGCCGCGGGGCCAGGGCCAGCAAATGCAGGAGCCACAGAAATAAAATATGCCATTATCTACAAGAATTATGGAGGAAGCGTGAGATGCTGTTGCTTCCACTCTTTGGGATGGCTGGAATCTCAGCTAGAACTTTTCAGGGAGAAGTCTGAGATGTGGAGAGCTCTTCTTCAGACCTCAGCGGGACCAGCTCAGTCGCTTTCCCAGTTACCCTCGCAGGGGAAAGACGGGAGGAAGACTCTGGAGCGGAGTGACTTAGTTGAGCAAGAGGTCCACCGCCAGGAGAACAGGACAGACAGACTGTGCCATGAAGAGCTACAAATGTCTCAAGGGTTTTCTTTTGCCACACTGGCTTCAGGTGCCCTGAAAGCTGCTTAAAACGGCCCCGGGCCTGAGCTTCTTCGCAGCACGGGCCCCAGCCGGCTGCAGCCCCAGGGCTTGGCAGAAGGGCAGCTTTCCCTCTCTGGAACAGGCTTTTGGGAAGGGCGACGCAAAGAAGGGGCAACACAAGAGCCATCGCGACCCCAGCCTGCACACACGGAGCAGAGCCCAGCCCAAATCTTTCCTCCGTCTCAGCAGCTCCCTGGCACCCAACACCTCAGCTTGAAACGGGTCCCGGTCCAGCGGCAGGAAAGACGCGGCTGCTCTGCTGCCTGGATTTGCGGAGGTGCCGATGAGGTCTGCTGCTTCGTGTTGTAAGCTCAGAGAAGAAAACCGCCACAGAGCAATCTCCACGCCAGTAAGGTCCCCGCACGGGCAGCTGCAGGTCCCTGCAGCCCACAGAGCTGGCATGTCACTTGGTCTTGATCTCCTCTCTCATTGCAGCCTCTGGACTGGAGAACCACTCTCCTGGTGGGGAAAACTGCCAATGTGGCTCCTTCACCGTGAAGATGGAGGAACATCATGGCAAGAGCAAGGCAGAGCTAATAAACGCGTAAAAGTGAACTCATCAATACCTGTTGGGAGCCGGTTCTCATTTCCATTCATCTCGAAGGACTAATTCCCACAATTAAAACTAGTGAGAGTTGAGGCAGTACAGCCCCCAGACCTGAGATGAGAGGTGTATTAAGAGGAAAGGATACGGTTAAAAAAAGGTGAGGGAGAGACCCCGAAAAGTGGGAAAAAAGGAGAAGCAAGTTTGCCTGTAAGCTAATAAAGAGCTGGGAGGTGGCAGGAGACACAGCTACACCAGTCAGGACGTTTAGTTGCTTAATCTCTCAGCTATGAAACAGATCTTACTTTGGAACGACTTAAATGAAACGTTTGCCCATGCATTCATCCGAGTGGAAGAGACTGCACAGGTTTCTGCTGTGAACCACACTACAAGCATGGCCAGACGCTGGTGGAGAGAAAATAGTTTAATTTAAACAACTCCACCCCAGTCACCTCCCAACAAACCTCCCTGCTGATCATCAGTGAACGTGAGTAACTTCAACAGCTGCTGGCGGAACGGCGAGAGCAAAGCCCGCGATGTAGAAAGGTCTGTTACGACCTGCTAGTGCAAGAACTACACCACGGGCAGAGCACGGTGCTGGCGACTGGCTGTGCAAGATGCTCTAGGACCAGTCGTACCCCACGCGTGTTTCTTCTCAGCGTTCATCCATCGCCCTGCAACGTCTACCGCAGCAACGGTCAGGATTTCAGCCTGCGCAGGGAGAAGCTCCACTCCTGGGTTTCCTCTCCAGCATCAGCCTGACCTGTTCATGCCGGTGGCCTCCACTCCTTCGTGGGTTTCTTTATTTACCGGGTGCACACAACACGCAGCCTCTGGGAAGGCCTTACAGTCGCGCTGCAGGCTCTAACCCCGTGGCTGCCCTGCTTTCCTCCCCCAAGGAAAGCTTCAGCCTGCTCCGTCTGTAACTCAGATTTGAAATAGGGGAAGAAAACCCAACCCTACACACCAAAAGTCTACAGAGTCTAAAAGCAACCACAGTGACAAGGGTGAAGCTACAAGAGAAGGGGCGCGGTTGCAGTCTGAAGGAAGTTCGGGGGTTTTTCTATGTAAAACTCCTTTCGTGGGCAAGCCCCCATACGCGTGGATGCGCACGTCCCACAGAAAACAGCCACCCAGATGCCAAAGTCTGCAGGTACAAGATCGCCCGACTCCCGCAAACTGGAGGCCGCAGCACGGCTCTCGTGTGATTATAGGTTCCCAAAGCAAAGTCAGTTCAAAGAACTTGCTCTCCCCTCCTCAGATTTGTCAGTGCTTCCCACCAGGCTCGAGCTGCAAGCCCTTAATTTTATCTCCAGGCCTTTGAAATTGTGGGCAGCTGCTACCTGCCATTGCAATCGACCTTTCTGAGTTTGCTCTTTGTAACTGCTACAGAAATAGATGTTTTCCCCAATATTCAATTTTTTTGAAGTAAATTGCTTCCTTTCAGCCATTCTTAGCTGTAGACAGCAACTTTAAATTTGTCAGAGAGCTCTGAATTTCCCATCCAGGCAGATGCGTGTGTGCTCACACTCGGTCGTTGCTTGGAAAACGGTCCGCCAAGGAAGAAGAACATATCCAGGGGTACCAGAGTCCCTTCGAGAGCTCCGAGGACAGCAGCAGACAGTTCAATGCTACCAAGAGAAGATGGACGATCTTCAAATCATGCACTTAAGTACACAGATGCTTGCGGCACTGAGCATAAGGACAATGTCTTTTGCCTTCCAACACCTGGCTACTAGAAATCTTTAGCTGTGGTCTTGAACGTCTAACATCAGGAGCAACACTAAAGAAAGACCGCACCCTCTTTTTTTAATCTCCTACTCCAGACATCCCACGTATGTTTGAGTTTCACCGTTTTACTAAACAAATTCAACCTGAAATACTCCTGGTTTTACTTGATTCCTACCTATGAAAACAATTCAGGAGAGGCCACGATCGGGAGCCCAGACGCAGGGTCCTGGAGTTTATTCCCAAGCTGCCACATACGTTCCAGCGTGACCTTCACAAAGCTGCTTCATCTCCCTCAGCCTCACGGATAAAAAGGGAATCCATGATTCTGTTCTCTCACGTGAGTGCTGTGAGAATCAGTGCACGCGTGTTTTGCCCAGCACTTCAGTATTTTTGGGTGCAAAAGGTGCAAGAGTAAGGTAGATGCTTACTGTAAGCAAGACAGCCTAGAAGTAGCTGTTTCGCCTCTTAAACAAAGCAACAGTCAAGGACAGTAGTGAGAACTAGGGAAAAATAATCAGGAGCCTACAGACAAGGAAGAGCAGATGCATTGGGGCAATTAAAAACCAGCTATTAAAGCCAGTCCGCTTCTCCCATGAATCTCCTTTACGATGGAGAGGCTCCCCGCAGAGGAAGACTTCTCACACCCAGTATATCCTCACATTTAAGCTGCTCACAAGATGCAAAGGGAAACTACAGACCATGCGAGGCTGAAAATGTCAGCTAGCCATGCTGTTCACCCCGTTCGCTTTGTGTCGTGAGGTGATTCCACTGAAGCCTGGGGTTTTACACACTCTCTTCTCTCCCTAGGAATAAGTTTAACTTGAAACTACTGGTTAGATTTTCCTGGGTTTTAGGCTATATTGCTCTAGGGAGGATTTTTCTCAGGCTGAAGAGATGTTTTTACCAGAAGCTGTTTTTCAGAATCTAGTGGTTGTTTTCTTGTTTGGTTTGGTTGGTTGGTTGGTTTGGTCGTTAATAGGGAATGGGAAACCAGAGGTTTCCACCAAAGCTAAGATTACCATGCCAGCGGGACCTGTCTTTGCAAATCTTGGTGGACAGCCCATGGCAGGTTCGGGTCAGGCACCGAGAGCAAGCAGGTCACAAGCGGCACAAGGACGTACAATGTCCCTGGACGGCCTGCACTGAAGGCTACGCCAAAACCGCTTTCCTGCTTCTCATACCTGACCTCGCTAGACCGCACCGTGCTCAGCAGCATCTCGCTGCGGTCACGCCTGCGGCTGCAATACAAACACACATCAAAGAGCAACACAGAACTGCGGACAACGCACGAGTCCATCAAACTCACCCTTGGGCTGCTTACGGCAACACCTGACGTGAAAATGCAGTACAACCTGTGTGAGAGGGCCCGCCGGGTGGCTTAGCGCCTGGACACGCATCAGGGAGAACGTTTAAGGTTTCCCCCAAAGTCTCCAGCCACCGCGGCTGCACCAGCAGCAGCCTCCTCTGCTCCTAGCAACTTCTTCACAGTGTCACCCTGCCGGGTTCTCCGCTTTTTCCCGCTATTCAGCATCTAGTCCCCCGTTCCCCCCTTTTCAGGCATCCAGAGTACGGCAACCATTAACTCCCGCAGTCCAAACCACGCACACCTCAGAAATCAGTGCCTTAAACGGGAGACATCCTTGGAGGGGGGAGTGGAGAGAAGGGGCAGGGAGATGAGACAGGGAGGGAAGGAAGGAACAAGGGAAAAAAAATTCCAGGTAAAAATCAAAACTGCAAAAGGAGAAACGCAGCTGCACCCTCCAGGTCTAGTGCACGCCCAGGCTGCAGGATGGGGCTGGGATAAACCGTCACCTCAAGAAAGAAAAAAATGAAAGTCTCAGCAGCTTGGACACTATTAATAAATTCTGATCACTCAGTGTGTCTCAGCCACAAATAAAAGTCCCAGGCCTGACTTCAACAGTGAGCAGTATGTTCCAAAACAAACACCAGCAACCTGCTGTACTTAAATATTCCCATACAGATTTATTCTGCTTTGCAGGGTAACACTGAAAAAAGGTAAAAGTGTGGAAGCTTGAAATGCATTTTCTGTTGCAGCGGCCGGTTTCTCACTGCCCCGGTGAGACGACACGTGCTGCTTGGTGTGGCGTGCGTACCTTTTTTGCAGCATCCATCCATCCGTTCCTTGATGCGGGGAAGTTAGCTGGCTTCCAGCACAGATCAGTCCTGCGCTCACCCCCCCCGGCAGCGGCAGAGTCGGGGTGCTGAGCTGTACCGGCTCTCCCGCCCCGACAGCACGCTAACGTCAGCAGGGAGCACAGCTCTTTTACCCTGCCGCTTACGTCCACTGCGAATTGGCAAGTAAGAGATTGATATTAAACCTTCCTTAGTGAAATCGCTGTCGTGGAGACTGTTCATGCCCTACCAGAGATGGTTCAGCCAACATTTGAGTCTCGGTAACGTGCAAGAGCTCACCACAACGCTGACAGGCGTCATGACGGAGGGAATGACATGACATGACATGACACCAAGGAAAGAGACGCTCATGAGAGGAGCCCGAAGGTACCACAGGACGTCCCCGCGACAGAGCTGATCCCATCCCCACGCATTTCGTGTTTGCTCTGCCTTCTACGCACGTTCATTACAACGCAGTAACCACCTCCTTGCCAATTCTTAAATACTCAGCCTTAAAAACAGGCGGCGATCAGTACGTCCAGCAGACCCAGGCAGCAGAAAAGAGGCTGCAAAGCCACCACCAAACTGCTTCCCTGCCTCACCCCGGCCGGGGGCTTGGCTCGGTAGGATGCACGGCTGCCCAGCGATTTCTGCAGCCGAGGCGAAGCGGCCGCCAGCGAGCGCACAGCAGCTCGGAGCCGAAAAGGTCAGGCAGGACGGGGCCAGGGATAGCCCCAGAGTGAGTGTCAGCCAGCCTAATTTTGTGTGTCAACTCCGAAAATTAGATAAACAATGACAAACCAGGCTTTTTAAATGAACTTGTCTCATCTCGTTCTCTTGATAAAGGGTACATTTCTCAAGTTGCAGTGTCCCACCAGACAGGTTAACTCTTTCAAAGGGGAGCGCTTCGCAGAGGGTGATGTAAATGATTTAAATATCTGACATGAAATTAAAAGGGCACTGCCCCCCTGAACACACAGCCCTGGTAATTCAAACTCATTGCTCACAAACCATCAATCATTTAGCCCAGTCAATTAAATTGCCATTATTCAAGGGTAAAAGTTCCGTAATTTTACCTACCCTTAAAATTCAGCCATTTGCTTTCATGGCCTTCTCCTCTAGCCTGAGGAGTCTTCATTTCTGATATTAACCCACCCAGAGCTTATTGCAACAGACTTTACACCGCATCCTTGGCAGGACTGCAGACCCACGGGCCTTTTCCAGCACCAGGTGCCCACATGCAGCTCTGCCCCGCATCTGCTCGCTGGCATCGCTGGTAGGAGCGAGGGTCAAGTGTCCAGGGGAGCTGAAAGTCCCCCCGGGACACAGCCCTAATACAAGGCCTGCGCATCACCCACAGCCCCAAATCGGGGCTGCCTGAATCCTTTCAGCTCTTCGGTCTAATGCTTACGTAGCAGGTTACACTGCGGCTCATACACAAGTCCAAGCAAGACGAAACCTTCACTGTGCTCCAAGCGACTACCCCATGAATAGGCTCCTCTGCCACTGACTGGATAGCACCAAGGAGGTTTAGGCCAACGCTGAGGCTCCTAAACACTGCCAAAGGACAGGCGGACAATAACTAGCATCCCTTAAGCAGTGCTTCTGTGATTTCAGAGGACTTTCCAGGCACAAACCAAGTGAGTGTTTATTGTGAGACTGGTTTGAAGGGTCCATGAAATAGGCAGCTACTGACCTTAGCCAGGATGGTGATAGAGTACGTTCCCAACATGAAATACCGGTCAGTCACTGATTTCCCCGTAAATCTGCAAAAATTACAAGGTGGGGTTTCCCAGGGCAGAAGACATGAGGGGGACGGGGAGGACACGGGGAGGAACCTTAATCCCAAATGGTGCTCAATGATATTGCTCTTTTTTTTTGACAGTGCATCCAGATCTAACCCACATCATCATTTCCCTACATTTTTTCAGTGGGGCAGTGAGAGGTTAATTGGGGAGGGCAGCACGCCCTGCTCCCAGCTCTCCTGGAGAAGGTGCCGGGGCAGTGCTGGCTCACTGCATTGCCCTGGGGGGAAGTGCCTACAGACCAGCGTGGAGAGCCCCATCGCTGCAGGAGGACATGAAGGTGAAGGGGAGGAACCTGGGAACACCGTCCTGCATCTAAGGGGTGGCTGTGGCCTGAGCAGCAGATTGCACGGGGAGACGAGCAGCGCCGTGGCCTTCCTCCCCGTGCCGCAGCCAGGCTGGAGGGGCTGTGCTTACTGCCGGGACTGCAGCCAGGTGCCCCGACGGCACTGCCTCGGCACCTCCTACTGCTTTGGTGGCTGCAACAGCGGCAGTGAGCTCCCGGGGTGCTGCCCTCCCTCCCTCTTTTCTCCTTCATGGCAAGAATTGCCGAGCCCTGACTTTCAATCCTGCATGGCCAAGGCCAGCGCCGGCCGCGCCGTCGAGGCACCACGTGCCGTACTGCTCAGGAGGTCTGGTGGAGCACTGCCGCTGCTCCAGCGCCGCGGGCAGGGGAACCGGCAGAGCCAGCACAGGCTGCGGCCGCTGCCGCACACGCTGGGGGCTGCCTGTCGACATGCTGAAAGCCCGTCTTCCCTGCAGCCGGGAGCGAGCCGCACAGACAGACGTTGACGTAAACCCTATGAATACAGAGGAGGAAGGAGGGACACCATTAGAGGGACCAAGGTCTTACGTTAACGACTACACGACACCCAAACGTAACCACAACACCTAGCAAATTAGAAATGACAATAAAAGACTTCACGCTTACGCAAGGTACATTAGGAAATAAGCAGCGTTGCTGTTGGTTGCAACGGTGCCATCCTTTCAATGTTCTCTTTTACAGGAGTCCTCCCGGACTGTGCCGTCAAAGGACTGTGCTCCATTTATTACAAAGAAGCACAGACAAATTATGCATTTCGTTTAAAAATTTGAATTCAGCATAACGAAAACCATAATAAAAAGATCCCAACTGTTGCAGACAGAGACTATCAAGACGATGGCAGTGCCCTTAGACAGCATTTCAAATACAGTTTATTAGCGTGTGATATGAAAGGGGTATTTTTATTGCATGATATAATGCAATGGGACCTTGGGCGCTCTGCAGAAGGACCTTGCACTCAGAAGTGTAATGAACCCATAGTCCAAAAAACATTATACTGTACATTAACCTATCATTAATGGCACATTAGGGCTAGGGGCATTGCACGCTTGCTGGTCAGGGCTCCATCAGGACAGTATGGAGGAAACCACAGTCTTCACAGGCTTAATACAAATAGAGAAAATAAATATTACTGATGGCTACAGGCTGCTTTAAGGGAAGCTCACTCTCCGCTTAACATGCAATTTTGAGGCCATTTTTTAAAGGGGGGGAGGCAGAAGACAATGCAGCAGTTTATTAGGCAATATTAGAAATGGCACGTCACTGCTTCGCAGCATCGAATGTCTCCACGGTGCATCAGATGCATCAACACAGAGCTTTTCCTGCACAAAACATGGCACCTCTGAGCACTGGGGCACCTTTTAAGAATAAAATGAAAACTGGAAACCTGCTCCCCTTCCCTGCCATTCCCTAATCCCTGACGACACTGGTAAGGCTTCCCTGGCAGTGGGAACTGATACCTAGGAAGAGCATCCTCCGACCCAGCTCTGCACACCCCATCGCTGCCCGCAGGACGCGTGGGGCCCGTCTGTTTGCATCCGCACCCATTTCCACCCCACACCCCCACGTCCGAGAGCTGCTCGGCAGAACTCCAGCCTGTGTCTGCAGCAACTCAGTGTAAAACGTGACCAAATCAGGACCCTTCTTACGCTCCTGCATCAGCTGGGACGTGCCATGCCTCCCTCCGCTGGAGGTGCTCTCTGTCCGAAGGCAAGCTTGATCAGATGGCTACAGCGCAAACGTTAAATCAGAAAAGCCTGGCTGGCAACTCATCCCTAGCTGGCTGAAGCAGCACAAGCCCTGCAATTCTGGAAAATAAGAACTTGGTTGTAAAATAGCGCACCACAGTTATCATCCCAGCTAGTTTTCCGATTGCTACCGGTGCATCTACGCTATTTACAGCTCTTGTAATTAACTGAGGGCACGTACTCGAGGGCAAACTCTTGCCCATTCACATGTTTAATGGGAACCCAAGTCAGATCTCTAAAAGGACAAATACAAACCCCAGCTCCGGAGCCGGACTATCTTCCCAGGATGCCTGGAGACACAAAGTGCTCGAGTAACCCAAACCACCCCGGACTGACCCCGTGTCCCCCTCTAGTGACCTCAGCACGTGTAAGATTTCATCACTCTACCGCTGCCTCCAGTAGTGGAGGATTTTACATCTAGAGCTCCTGCCTCCAAGGACAAGCCTAACTAAATGCTGTTCTAATTATCTGTGCTACCTATCCACAAGGCCGATTTCTGCTCCCACAGCCAGGAATAGCAGCGAGGAATCCTCAGGCCAATACTCTATTGCCGACTCCCCAAACATTGTTAATTCACAGGCACAGAAGGTGTCAGAGTCCTCCTCGGGGGCTGCTCCAGGCAGCAGGCTTCCCTCCATCGCTCGCTTCCACGGCTTGGGTGGGGTGAAAGTTCTGAAGGCTTCAGACACTCGCATTGATCCGTGGAGACACAGAATACGTACGCGGGTGAAAAGAGCTTGCAAGACACTATTTAAGTGTGCTCTGGCTGTTGCATCTCTTGTTTTACTTTTGCCATTTTAGGATGTGTTTCGACGGCGGGAGGTAAGCCTTTAAGGAAAAGGGGGAGCGCCCGAAGTGCTTGAAGCAGAGACTGGGCGGCTGGGCGTGCGTGTCTAGAGAGCACGCACCCAGCGTCCCAAAGCGCCAGCAAGGTCAGCCCTTGCTTCCACAGACACTCTGCTCCAGAAATGAAGCCTCCTTGTCTCTTCCACGCAGCACCTGCAGTGACGGGACTGCAAACGTCAAATCACAGCAAGTTTAGCCATAAAGTACCAGCTTTTCCCATGTACACCAGCTGTGTTTGATCTGGGACCAAGTGTTTACTGGCCCAGTTCTCTCTCCCAGTTCCGATCCTCAGAATAGCGATTATTCAGGGCAAGGACTGCCTCTCGCTGCGCTTGGTAAGGAATTCAGCATCCCTGAGAGCCTGGCTGCTACGGTGAAATCTCCCATAGCAGGGGCCAAAGACACAGGGCTTCGATAGGTCTGCAGGAGCCCGCAAAGCTGCGGTGGCACAGGCGGGCCCAGGGCACGGGGACGCCCAGGGCACGGGGACGCCCAGGGTCGGAGGACAAAAGCCCCCGGGAGGTAACGGTTTCACGGCCTTTCCCACCCTCGCGAGGACGTCACCTGTAGCTTCTGCCAGCTCAGCGAGCAGAAAGCACCGCTTTGTCTTGAGAACGGTGCGGGTAGCAAAGAGGGCCAGAAAGCCGCATCGATCGGTGGCGTTTTCTGGGCGGGGGACAAGAACGCATCCATAAGCCAAATCAAGTATCATTCGTCTCCCTCAGGTTTCCGCTCCCCTTCCTCGTTCCTCATTCCGCGCAGGTCCCAGCGCAGCCCCAGCCTGCCGAACAGTTCCACGCAGAGTGGCGGGAAGCGGGGAGTTTTGTTTGTTGCCTGGCCTCCCTAACATACGCTGTAATTAAAATGTTGATTACTAAACAGTTTAAATATATGACAGACAATGCAGTTAAAGCCTACAGTTAGGTCAATATGTGATTTAGATTTGCCATTTAAAAACTCTCATTTAAATTTTGCATACATTAATCACTACCATACTTCAATGTTCTGATATCCACCTGACTACACTATTAAAATAAAACTTGCTGCCCCAGGGAAATCCTACTTATTCTTAATTGTTTCGAGGCTTTGATGGGCTTTTAATCTAAGATTAATTTATGCAATTTTAAATAACTCTTCTTATGATTAATAAGCTTGAAAATTAAAAGGAGTCTAAAGCAATTATAATGAGCATTTGGTCATAACCTCATTAGGAGAAGGAGTGAAGGATACAGCTCTGGAATTCTTACAAGACTACAATTTAAGGTTACTTTCACAGGAGTCAAACATAGTTCTTGAAATTGCAAAGGCAGATTAGCCTGGGTCAGTGCTAGAACTATGGCTATCTAGATTAGCACGCTAATGGTTTTATCCCTCTCATGATATTCAAGATGGTGAAAAGATGATACAAAATGCATCAAAGAAAGATAAATGAATACCACTACTAAGCGGTGAAGTCCTGGAGCTATATTTCTTGCTTATCCTTTTTTTTTTGAAAAGGATTCCTTTTCTGGTTTTGTTTTTGGTTGGTGTTTTTTTGGTTTGTTGTGTTTTGTTTTGGTTTTTTTTTCCCGTATTATTTATCTGTTTGTAGATTAACTTTTACCAATGCACCTTTACTTCTTATATGATAAAGTTAATTGCAAGTGATTTTCGGCCAGTTTAGTGGTTTTGTTGAGGTACTAAAATTCTGCTGCAATTCACAGAATTTGTCTTTAAATAACGGCAGTCCCCAAGCAAAATGGATGGACCAAGAGGAAGAACAGCTTAACTTAAACCTGAAAACATTAACCTGAAGAGGAACCATCCACACATCACACCTGAATTTCCATTTTTAAACAGCAACACAAATCCTTCCATTGCGATTAGAATCCTTTTTTCAACCTTCTTCCAAAGCTTTGGACATTGGCCATAGCCCAACGACGTGCTGGTGGCCCTAAAACCAGACCTCGGAGGCTCCTTGCGCACTTGACTGATGTGTCCAGGCTGGCAACTCATCACCAGGCTCAGGGTCAGGAGGGAATTTGGTTTTTGGGTCAGATTAGCAGGAACTAGCGCAGCTCCTCTGACTTCCATAGCGCGGACTTGACTTGAGACAACTCCATCCCCTCCTCAGGCAGGACCCCAGGGTGTGCGTGGGTGCATACATGGGTGGGTCTGATTTTCGCTGTTCTCTTTCTGGGGCATATACTAGTCTTAAATTTACTACGGAGTTTTGGTTTTGGCTGCGGCACACAGAGGTCTATTTGCCCATCTGCAGATCATTCTTTCCACAGCAGTTTTGCTTTTGATATTTGCCGTTAAACCGATCGCTGTACTTGGCACGCCTCTTGGTGCTCAGCTAACCAAACAAGCTAACTCCCAGCAAAGGTATTTTTTGTGTGATGACTCTTAAAAAAAACTAAGGCAACCGAAATATAATTGGAGCGTGCTTTCGCAAGTGCCGCCGAGGTTAAGAAAAGCTGTAGAAGAGGAATAGAGAGAGTGGCCCAAGGCTGATAGAGTATGTCAACATTAGCAAGCTGTCGACAACAGCAGCAGATCCGCAGAGTGAAACGGTTGGTGCAATGTTTCAGGGATGGAAGAGGTTTTACTTTTGACCAGCTCCGGTCTGGTCTGCGGACACAGCGCCCATTAGTAGCTGGAGCTCATTAGGTGTGTGCCTGGAGCACATCTTCTGGTTTAGTTTCATTTGAAATCAATTCAATTCGTGAGCTTCAAGTCTTGTCTGTGATGAGAATGAGAGAGTGGTAGCTCAGAAAGAGCAGGAGATTCACACCAAAAAGGCACACCTGACCTGAACTCTAATGTTAATGTAGATGCACCTGCAGAAGCGTCTTCAGCTTATGCCTCACCATGAGCACAGAACGGTCTCAGCGACGCCAAACCGAGCTAGCCAGACATTGAAAGCTCATAGAGTAGTTCCTTCAAATGGAGACTAAGCGCTCCCTTGGACTGGGAAAGAAGGGTGGAAAAAATGGTTGTTTTCTCCGAGTTTTGAGAAACTGGTTTCTACTGACAGGGGGTGAAAAAAAAAAAAAGAAAATCACTAAGCCGGAGTAAACTGCAACAATCTCCTAAATGTTTTTCACCCAAACCTTGGAGTAAAAAATGCTGTGTGCATGCACACGTGTGCACACATATACGCTCTGATAACAACGAACAAACAAAAAAAAACCCAGAAAATGATCTGGCTGGAAGCAAAAAGGGAGAATGAAACAGCCCGCGTTTCACTAGCATTTCCGTGATGAAGTTTCTGCAAATGAACAAGTTGTCTTTAAAAGTACCCCGTACGATCACATCGCACTACATGCCTACACACCGTCTGCATCTACTGCAAAGGAACATCCCCATGTTTGCCAGGTTTAGTAAAGAGACTAAGTAAAGCAAGTATTAAACGATCACACTGTCAAATCACCCCGTCTCAGGAGCAGAAAAAGCACAGGTACGAAACGACGTCCGAATAAACGCGCGGAGCCCTGCTGAAAACACAGAGAAGAACGCAAAATGCATCACCACTAGTTGGCTTGGGAACAAAAAGAGAAATTCCTTTCAATCTCTCACAAGGTCACTGAACAAACGGCCGAGGCCACGAGAACCATTTCCATTCTCAGACTTGTATTTTCATGCCACCGTTCCCTACCGGGAGCCTTTCCCGGGTGGAAACCCCGGCTCTCTCCAGCCGTGCCGGCAGAGCCGTCCTGATTTACACCAGCCGAGCGTTTACCCCAGCATCTCCCATTAAATCCAAAGAGGCAGATGCACATTTATGGGACAATGAACTTTTCCACGGCTGCGGCTCGTCGTGCTTTGCTATTACGGCCTTAATAAACCTGCGCGTTCCCGTGCCGCGGCAGCTGCCTCGGGTGGGAGCGCGAGCAGCCGGCTCCGGAGGAGAGGCCGCAGCTAAAAAAAAAAAAATAAAAAATAAAAATCATGTTTAATTTAAAAATTAGAAACTGGAGCAGGCTGTGAGCACAGAGGTTGATTGAAACAAAATTTAAATTCCTGTCAAGCCCATTTAAACACAGGGGCCCTTCATAGACAATTAGCTGCTCCCTGTGAATGCTGAATAAACTCGGGCCTGGTCACTGTTAGAAGAGAGCAGGCCTACTGTGAGGAGCTGGAAAAAAATTAACTAAAATCAGGCTGTATGAAATATTTAGCCTCCCAGTTTATCACAGGGGTTTGGAAGTGTAAACAAGACAAAAATCGATTCCTCGGTGCCCTCCAATCAATCCCCCAAAATGGTTAGGGCATCTGTTTCTGCTAAATTTTGTTTACTCTGGCAGATTTGCCTTAATTGCAGTTGTTTATCTCCTATTGTCCCCGGGGCCCTAATCTCCCGATTACTAATACTTAACACTCATTTCACATCTAAAGCTACTTCTAATCCTCAACAGGTTTCCGGGGCTCTTAAAATTATTGAAACGGAGGAGACGGGAGACGCAACCTCTTTGTGAAAGGCGCATTTTCCTATCTGCTACCAGCTGGGTCCAATCGTCACCAGGGATGGCGGCAACAAAGGTGCTAAAAGGCTCTTTCACAGGCACGGCTGCTCCGCCGGGATTCAGCGGATAAAAAAGAGCTTTGATGGGGGGGAAAAAAAACGCAAACCCTGAACAAGAGGGCTCTAACAGTCCAGCCAAATAAAGTTACTGTCATAATCAAATGCTGTCAATCACAATGAAAATCCAATTAAAAATCTTTCAGTGCGGCCCTCTTAAGTAGAAAAATGTCCCCTATTTATATGCGTTTTTGTCAACCGCACAAATTAGAAAGTAGTATTAATTGATTTTTTACTACTTTAGGCCCTGATCCTCCAGCTGAATTTCTGCGGATGCAAGAAGCAGCCGGCACAAATCTGATTAAGGGATTTGAGGCATAATGCACACAGGTCACTATGAAGCCGTATCTGTATCTCCTGCTTTATACTCCGCTTATTCATAGGCAATTACTACTCTTATTTAATACTGCAGGAGCGTCTTGAGGTGCTAATCAGAATACAGACCCACAAGTAGCTGTACTACACCAATGCCAGCAATTTTAATCCATTCAGTGCGTTTGAATCAATTTAAAATTCCAGGTTCATTATACAAAGAAATGTTGTACACAGATTTCAACAGTTGCCTGTTAGAGAAAATTCCTTGATGAATCTGGAACAAACAGGAAGGACAATACTCTGGGAATTAAAGATATGGCTATTATTTTGGAACGGCTAACAGATTTTTTAATTATTATTAACAAATATGTAGGGAAGACAGCTGACATAAAAATATCAAAAAGACAAATGCACAACTTCTCAATGTATCATAATTGGAAGATTTGCAATTCTGGTACCAAAATGAGCAAGATGTAAATATTTGTCTCTGTGTCTGGAGAACTACAGGACAACCAGAAGTGCCAAATGAAACATTTGCTCAAATTAAACCGCAAAGCCCAGGAGACTCAAGTAACCAAAAATATTAACTGTATCCCTCTAAGCTGTTGCCAATTTGTTTTTGTCCAATTTCCTTAGATTTTCAATACTTCTTCCAGCCAACTCAAGTTCTTTCTTTTCACATTTCACTGGGAAGTGCTGGTATATTGTGCAGCTTTAGGGCATGTTAGAAAAAGTCAGATGTTCACATTTTCTGCAAAAAGTCAGCGGTCGTACGAGCAAGGGGACTGCAAAAGACGGCGAATGAATATACCACCTTCAAACTCTGCTGCTCCCAAGTTAACCTTGCCGCAATCTCAGTCTTCTGGAGTCGCTGGATTTAGTGACACGGATAGAATGTATTTCTCCATTTTGATAGCTGATTTCTCAAGTGACAAAGAAGAGCAAATCATACCCCTACGGACAGAGATGGCTTTTTTTTTTCTTTTTTTTTGAAAGAGAGAGGGAAAGATCCATAACCCTCCTTTCCACATCTCAGCTGAGCGGGGAATAGGTTGAGCAACGCAGCCACCTGAAAGCATTTTTTTCTGCAACTCCTGAGCTACCCTGAGCGAGGAAGATGACGAAGAGACAGTAACGAGAGCATCCTGAGCCCTGGCGTGACATCCGAGCATCAGTGAAGTCAATAGAAATTCTGACATTGCCTCCAGTGTATCTGGGATTTGATCCAGAACTCCTTGTCCACTGTATGTCTGAATTGACAGATTGAAGATACAGTTTAATATTTATCATATTTACAACAGCTACAACACTTGGCTCTGTACCTTTTTCCTTGGGAAATCAGGAGAGAGCCCTTTCCTTCACATCTGGCACGCGTTTTGGTGTCTGTCAGAATTTCTCCTTGTCACGGGGTGAGTAACTGGGATCGTTGTGACAGAGGAGAGTCTAAATGTTTGCAAACAAAGCTATCCATCACAGGCCCAAGCACGGACAATTTTACGCTGGACAAATCATTGCTGATAGGAGATCCTGCACTGGCTTAGGAAAAAAAAACCCAACGCTTGCCAGCAGCCAAAGAGGGGAAATTCGTGGCTCGCTGTGATCCAGCAACGACGCATAAACACCTAGATAGGGGCAGACAGAAAACATTTATCCGTACAGCTGTATCCACAAGATTTACGGGATGTGTTTGTGAAAAGCAAAGTGCAGACGGCCCTCTGGTCTTTCCCAAAAGTTAACACCATCGAAAAACCCAACCTGTACAGCCACCTCGGCGACTCGGGCAGCGATGCCACCACTGTGATGCAAAAGCCAAATTAGCTGCTGGGGGAAATCCCTTTTCTTGACAAACCGAAGTGGCGGTATTTTGCTGGCTTTATTCTGAAGGGTTTTACGAAAATCCAGGTAGGATTATGATGATCCTCCATTTGTTTGTTTAAACCAGAAAAGTATTTCCTAAGAGCTACAAACAATGGTTTAACGCAAGGAGCTGTAAAGAAGTTTGGCTCTGCCTGGTAAGAAGTGCTACTGTCCAGACCCTCTAGAATATAGTTACTGAAATACAGGTACTGAAAAGTGTGGCTAATGAGATCAGGGTGCCTGGTCTAAACACCGTTCCCAAAATGGAGAGAGGGAGTGCTGAATGTATAGGAATGGGAAATTTCAAAATTGCACTAGGCATTAAAATAAAAAAAAACCCCAAGAACACGTTTTCCAGCAGGTCAGTGGTTTTGACGCAGATGATGTACAATTTATCATACAATCTTCCAAATGAATAAAACACTGACATAAAAAGCACCAGGAATTTAGATTTAAAAAAAAGGGAAAAAGCTAGTAGTTGTGTTTAAAATTTGGAGACTTGAACAAAAATTATTGGATCTGTGCAAAAGTAATATGAAGTGCAGAAGGCGACGGTACCCTTGGGCAGAAGCGCTGCCTCTCCCTGCCCAGTACCTTCCTTGGGAAACCCAAGCAGCATCTCAAGGACTGTACTTTTATGGATCCACGGGAAAGCATAATGGAATAACCGCTACATGCTTGACTTTTGGTATTTCAAATACAATTTCTTTAAGTAAATCGCTTTCGTTTAAATAGCCGTATGTAGCGTGGTAGAGTTCAATGCTGCACTGACAAAAAACTCAACGAGAGACTTCAGCAATTCTGCTGGCTTTTTGAAAAGCGCATACAATCTGCAAAATGAAAGGCCAAGCTTCCAGCTAAAGAAGAGATTTTAAACAATTACCAAAGCAGGATAGTGATATCATAAAGGCAATTTCTGCGCTAGCTTGTTTTCTGAAACTCTCTTTGCCTCTGAACAGCTAGAACAGATAATAACTATTAGTAAATCAAACTCCTGCAATATCCAGCTGTGTCTCACACATTTACATACAGATAGAATGGGTATATGTTTTTAATATGTATGCGATACGTACTTTTACCACAGCTGAAGTGCATGCTACAAAGGAGGAGGAGAATGGGAATGGAATCAGCATGAGATAATAAAGTGGCCTAGATAAAGTATTAGCCAGCGATTGATCTCAAACAGGGGATGTTGCTTCTCTCTGACCTGATTACTTACTATGCATAGATTCCATTAAATAGAGCTTAGAATGGAAAGCTTCTGAAAAATACCGTAAATACAGTCAGATCTACAGCTTCCTGAGCCAAACCCGCCCGCGGGTGCCTACCCACACACTCGGCACGAGCAGGAGTCTGCACCTTCCTGCACCGCCGCACCACCCTCCTTAAATATACGTGTACGGCTGCACGTCCCCGGGAGCCGGGCTCGCGACGCCAGAAAAGCCCAGGGCTTAAATGGAAACAGGAAGTTCGCGAGGAAAATAATAATCATCATCATCTTCATATGGGAGAATTGTTGAGATTTTCCTTTTCTAGTTGGAAGGGGAGAGAAGAGAGGCGGAGGAATATGCTACGATGTCGTGCAGACTTCCCTGGTGCTGAAACAGGCGTACGTTCAATTTAATTGCCTGTACGCCTTTCTCTTCTTACGAGGGAACAAACCGGAGACAAAAGAGCAGACACTGTGAGCACGGGGCTCAGAATAACCACCGGTGAATTATTGTAAAGGTTGTTCCTTTCCCTGGGTGGACAATTTTCCCATTGCTTGGTGAAATTACTTTTTCTTCACTCCTGTGGAACAAGTCTGTTAATTTGAAGTACTTGGAAACAATTAAATCGCTGATGATGCATACACAGAGAAACCGATGTTCCGTCTCGTTTTGGGGATGGGCGTATGGAAGACAGGGCGTAGCCACCGAGTGTAAATACAGGAACCTGATTTATGCCAGCTGTAATGGAAATCTGGCGTTCGCTTGCACAAGAGTGTCTGTGGTACTAGAAAGCCTGACTTTATACAGGAATTTCATACAGCCTTGGCTTTGGCCCTATTTTCTGACAAAATGCGCATAGTGACTTTGATAAAAAAGGGCTTCCTAACGTGACAGGCAGGGTAAATCCATCCCTGATGTAACCCCGCCACTTCACCGGAGTTGCCAATCTGGCACTCCAGGTATTGTTAGTCGGCTCTTAAAATGCATTTAACAATTCACCGATTATCAGGAGAGTAGAAAAAGATTGATGTTCTGCTCCCTTCATTTTGCTTTCAGTCTTTAATTATACTAAATTGGTTACAAAATAGTGACTTCCAGTACGGTTAATGTCCATAGGGGAGAAAGCCTGCACTCCGCTGTTTTGTCTGAAGCTAACGACGATGACGAGTTACACCTTTCAGCCTTGCTAGCACGTTTCTTCTAAACAAAAAAACCCCCAAACCCAATGAACAAGGTGAAATCCTGCTCTTATTTAAATCAATGGTAAGCTGACCTTGACAAGCCCAGGATTTCACTGCCAGTATCTGCATCGCTCTGCCCACCCCGATAGTTAACACGGAGATACCCAAATTACCGCAGAGGTTTCAGAAACGGACGGCGTGGGATTAGAAAGGATATTGCGGTCAGCAATTCTACAATTCAGAGGATATTTAACAGCTTTTGTTCCGTTTTCGCACAAAGTATGGTAATTCATATACACGTATGTGTGTGTAGGTACCGATACGCTGTGGGTATATAGACATATGTTGTGTGTGTGTGTATATATGCTAATGTCTACGTGCATATGAGTTTTATAAATAAAGTGCTCCTTGACAAGCCTGGGTAAGTGCAAGAACGTACAGGGCTTGACCGGCGAGCAACTACTGCGCTGACAGCGTGACAGCACAGCGCCGGGCGCGCCGAGCCCCTCGGGCCGGAGGAGGGAATTCAGGGCAGGTCGCGGGCGGCAGCCACGCTGCCGGCGAGGACGGGGTCCCTCCTTTATCTCAGCGGCACTCTACGCCATGCTTTACTTCTTGTTGTTGCGAGTTCATTTATAATTGAATAGGAAGTAGCACGAGGGGAAAAACGCATTAAACAAAAGAATTTGTTTAAAAAGTAGGAAGGCTTTTTTTTTTTTTTTTTTTTTTTGTTCCTGAGCTGCTATAATTTTAAAATTATTTTACAAAACACCTCCTTAAAATCGGACTAGCACACTCCAGGGCATGTAGTTGTAAAGATAAATCTGTGCACTTCCCTGGTACTGCAGGCACTCACCCTTTGGCCTCGGTTTTATGACTCTACACCCTGGAGTGGTGTTATTGCTTACAAACATACATATATACTTATGGGGGTATGTGTGATCTGCAGATGTTTTATTTATAAGTGGCAGGCCTATTGCATCACTGAAACATGCATTTACAAACAGATATAGGTTTTATGAAACCCTATTCCGTTGTTTTAATAGCTAAGCTATCCAGCCATGGCATAATAGTGCACAAGGTAAATGTGTCTACATCTCTAGAACCTGTTCCAAGTTTTCTCAGATGTGACTAACTGCAAGAATTTTCCAACCATCAAAAGTTAATAAAAAAGACAAAATAAGGCAGTGTACGCCTTTCATTCGAGACACACACCACCACAAAGTGGAGGGGCTCGGATAAACTTTAAGGCCTCGTTTTACCAAGGTATTTAAGCAGGTGCCTAACTTCAAATGTAGATCTATTGAAGTTAATATCCTTAAAATTAGATTCACAGTTAAATACTTTACTAACCAAGATCTAAATTGAGACTAGTCTGGATCGTGAGATATCTGCCCCAGGGCATCTTCAGAGATTAGCCTTTAACTAGGGAATAGCTGCAATAGAAACACTTGTTTATTCTACTTGCAGTTCGCAGCATGTAAGCAAGAAATGAGAGGATGCAAACGTGCCCTTATCTTGTTAAAATCTGCTAAAATTATTCCTAGATACTTAACGCAAAGAAAAGAAATTATGACGATTTTACATAAACCTCCAAGTTGCAGGAAACATGGCATATAAACACAAGTAATGAAACATTTAAAAATCAAAGATATTTGATGCGAGTCAGAGGGGACTACAACTCTTATCTACAATACAAGTTACTGTAAATATTTGTAATAATTGCCCGATATAGTATTTTTCTAGCTGCTTCAAAGCAGTCAAACCACTCTGCACTAACTGCGCAGCCCCGCGGGACCAGCTTGAGAGCAGGAACCCCGTTACTGCCTTACTGACAGAACGACAATTGCAAGGACAAGACGCGGTCTCTGGGCGCAGGCTCCAACACGGAGAGCCCTGCTACGGACACACCAAAGCTACGTATTAACCTTCCGCAGCCAATCTAATCGCATTTTACATGAATATAAGTGAAAACAGTAGCTCCTGCATTTCATTAACAAGACGGTATTTTGACCATATTCCCCGTTTTCAATCTTCAGGTTTTGAAAGGTTAAGGCTGGCAAATGGCGACGACGAGTGACCTACATTAAGCTGTAATCCCTGGACACACAAACTGAAAAAACTGTGTATTAAGCATCAAAATGGTTTTGATTGAAACTTGATTCTGGCTGTGAAAGTTCTGTATTAACTCCCCGAATCACGAGTGACGCTTTGGCCACGATGAAGGCAACAGCAAAATACCCATTAACCCCAGCGGAACCGGAATCCCACCTTCGGTTTGTGTGCTCTCTGTAAATCCGTAATTGCTGCACAAGCCAGGATGAGTTTAGATTTAAATTTGCACATACTGAAAAATGCAGAAAAAAATGGATACGCTTCTGTATATATGAATAAAAAGTATGCACAGACAAATACATAGTGAGGGGCTCGGAAGTTTCACTTACCATTAAATCTTCGGGTGCTGGCCTTTCCTTTGGTTGCTTTTTCATGCTGTGTGTCATAAAACAAAATGTTCATATATAAACAACAGCTCATTTATTCTACTTGCTTAAGTATTGAAGATACTGTCTTTCAACACCGACAGAGTGAAGAATTTCAATGTATTTCTTAACTTTATCAGACAGGGTTCCGAACAGTGGGCAAAATATTAATGGATTTCTTCCTTCCCTCCCATCCCTCCCTTACGGGGTGTAGTAGTTTATGCTGTTTGTAACTATGAAAGTGTGTAACTATGGAGAACCAGGCAGCTCAGAAGGCACAGTAAGTCGATTCGCATCTTGCTAGGGATTATTACATAGCTCGACACCAAGTATTACACAAACAGGTGGGAAATTTAACTCTAACCAGCTTCAGGAGAACGCACAATACCCTGGGGTTTCTACCTTAATTTTTTCACATTTATTTCCATTACACTGCAGGGTGATAGTTCATTACACAGCATTAACCTGTTTATAAGATCATGTTTCTCATCCAAATAGTCCTAGTTTTCGGTGCAACAGGTGCAATTAGCTATTGAAGGCTGCGCTTAGCTGCGTGAAGGAACACAATAACGTGGCACAGAGGTGACCATCAGGAGCTGCCTACTGACTAATTGGATTACATCCCGACAGCCCGTGTTTATGGCGTAATTGGCATAAAGTCATAAAGTCGGAGACGCCGTTCACTTGACAGCTCTAATACTTATCAGGAATTGATTGCTTAAATAGTATATCGTTCCTTCTTATTTGCTTTTTTTAAACGGTCATGCCTCCCACGGAAAGGTACAGCCAATATAACACTGTATTTAAAATACCAGATGATCTGTGCTGTACGTCGGAGGTATTAACGATACGATTTACCTTCCCTACACCTAACTACAAGCACCTCAAATAACGCAGGCGTTAGCAAGCAACGCAAGCCGTCTGACGAGTAGGTTGGTAGCAGTTCTAATCTGACAGTCCCAAGTAGCTGCGTCCCCAGGGAAAACAAGGCTATTAGCCACCATCAGTTATGCTTCAGTTTGACATCTGCGGAAATTTTAACACAGGTTACCCCTCCCTCTGCCTCAATGAGAATTTGTTTGAAAACAGTCTGTCATCAATTTTTCGCGGGGCTCGCAAGCGCAGACCTCCACGCGCATCAGTCAGCTGCGCCGCAGCATCCTGCCTTGCTCCCGGTAAGCCGAAACCATTGAAAACGGAGGCCTACGTTACACAAACTTTAATTATTTAGTTACTTTAATTAACGGGTAATCAGACTGCTTTTTGTGCCTGTGTTATCTGTTACGTACCACGTCAGGCCCGAGAGGCGCTTTCTCCTGTGTTAAAATCCAGTTTTACGTGGCCGGCTCTTGCGGCGGCGGCCCCGGCACGCAGCGCGGCCCCGGCAAGCGCTGGGAAGCCCGACTACAGACCTGCGCGGGGCCGCGGGCGCCCAGCGCCCCGCTCGCGCCGGGGCCGCGTCCCCGAAGCAGGATTCCCTCCCGGCACACGCTGCGATGGCTCCGTCTGATTTAGCACAGCTGAGCATCCAGCCCTGGAACCGCGTGTTCGCAGGAGGGAGGCTTCTCCGTCAAGCACATTGTATTTTTACAGAATTCAAGCTTCTTTCTTCTGCCGTACATAAATGCTGCTCTATTTTCTTTTTTTTGGGGGGGGGGCGGTGTGCGACAGTTAAAAAAAAGATTTTTCCCTTCACTTTGTTTCTTTAGGATAGCTTACCCTCAAGATTTGTATTCTCCAGTCGCTCAAGAACCGTGTTCTTTATTTTACAAATTCCTCCTCTCCCCAATTCTCCTTTAATTTAAAAGGTTTTCAATGAACTATTCAGTTTTAAGGAAGGAAAATATACCCAGCGGTGTGTTTTAAAATACGACTCTCAGTAAAAATTACTTACTGAAAAGCCAATGAATTAATCAAGGCTTGCTTGCCTTTCTAAACATTGAGGCGATTTAATAAGTAATATTTTTTAAAGCCCTGAATAATGACATTATACACATGGGTCTTTGTGGCGTCTTTACCCCCAGATGGATTCGGAGGAGTCCCGGCGCCCGAGCCTGCACCCACGTCCAGGGCAGGTTTATTAAATCAGGAAAACCCCTTGTAAGTACTTTTACGACCCTTTGTGTAAATAACGTTTACATAATTTAAACAGTTTGCTTAGCTTTGCTGCCCCATCTGCCCAAGGCCCCCAAGTCCCTCTTCTCTCCGAAAGGATGCAAGGAAAGCCATAAGGTCTCGCGGAGCCGCGGAGTTAATGGCATGTATCATTTACATTGAGGGCATGGCATGTTTGCAAACCGAGCTTACCATTGAGTGATGAAGTGTACAAATGGCTCAGAGAACTCCCCGGCTGGAAGGACGGGCGATTCCTGGGATTGGATTGAAACAAGAAGCGGAGTCAGAAGGAGAGAAGATCATTTTTTTTTTTTCTTTTTTTTTTTTTAAGGAGAGTAATATAACAGCGACGACGACAACAACAAAAAAAGGAAGCGACAAAGCCCCCTTTTCACACAGCGAATTTGAGGGAGAAAGGTACAAATGCTTCTGAGAATGTGTTATAAAACACTGAATTTCAACTAATGAGTATTACACAATGGGTAAAAACATGTGGAAAGACACTGAGGGGAGGTGAAAAAAGGACAATGATAGCCACAGGGTAAAAAGGAAGGTAGGGAAAGTGTAAATGAGAAATTAATGATTATTTAAGTAACACACAAATGGTCTTGTAATTAACAAAGAGCTGTGAAATTATTCTTGTGTTGACCTTTGTTTCTTTCACTGCATTTGCTATTTATTTACACTCATGTTTATTTACACTTATTCATTTTAGAGGCTGTCCTCATATGCTGTCTGTTCTAGATTTAAAAGGCAAAAGAATTTTTAAGAGGACAAAACGCAGGATTTACCGGTCTAGTGGTAGAAAACAACCACCCAGTATTTATGGAAGAAAAAAATAAAAATTAAGAGCACAAAACCAAAAAAATTACAAACAGGGAACAAACAACATCACCATTTGCAAAGAAGGGCTTTATGAATTTAGGAGTTTTTCCAAGAATGACAGAGAGCTCCACTGTGTTTATAGTGTAACAGCTCAGGATGTAATGAAATTACACTGCAGAGTACTTTAACAGTGTCATCTCATTAGACCTACAGTTGGAACAAGAGAGCCACATAAAACAGGCAGCTGCAAATGACTCCATTCTCATCTATTCTCATTTGCTATTAAAAATACCTTTCGGCGGCTTTTTTCCTCCCTGACATCCCTACACAAAGTACCCTGCAAAGTATGATACATGCACCTATTTAAATTAACAAAGGAATGACTTATTTTAATCTCACTGTGCTTTGGAGTGCTTTGGCCATTTGGATGAGCAATATATCATTACATACAACCTTCCAGCGCTGCAGGCAAGAAACTCAGAGCGTGCAGCATTTGGTGGGAGCCAAACAATTTCTCTAGCACACAACTGTGTCAAATGCATGCATGTATTCATTATTGAGAATGCGAGGAAATAGCTTTGATGTAGTGGAAAAAAGAAGATGATAAAAGCACCTCTGCAATGTGTGTGCCATTATCAATGGTGGCAGATAGACACAACTGCAGAGCCTCCTATGTGATTAGTAAATATACATATAATTGCTGCGGCCAATTATCAGAAAAATGAGATCGGTAATTACAAGACAGAAAATTAACTAGAACTCTTATTAAGGCTTTGTTTCCAATTCAAACAATTGGAAACTGCTGGAAAATACAATTAAATCAAAAGTAACTGAAGAGTAAAAGGAGAAGCCAAAATTGCTTTACAATTTTCAAAGACTTCTATTAAATACAAGGGGCGTTTGATAGAACATGCCCAAATTCTCTTTGAACTTGGACCGGGTGAGGGAGAGGTTATTGTTTCTAAACTTATAAATGACATCAATATAGGAAGGTTGCCCCTGGAGAGCGGAAGGAACACAAGGAAATAAGCAGCGCAATTAAACTTTCTCCACTTCAAAGAACGGCGCACGAAAATTATTCAGATTAATACAGAAAACGCAGAGCACATCGCCAGGCTTGCCCGTACAGCAGGTTTTGCCTCTCCCCATCGCCTTCTCTTGTCCAGCAGAGCCTTCCTGGGCTCACACCTGAGGTGGGAAATGCCGCGTTCCCCAGGCGGGACAACCTCAAAGCAGGAAAGGTAGGAACCCCTCCGGGCGCGTGTTACAGATCGTTTCGAAAACCTCAGGGCGCAGCTATGGGAGCCCGTTCCCCAGGGAAGCGGCTCTGCCCAGCCGTCCACCCCTGCTGTTTATTTTACGTAAAATGTAAGTGAGGAGCTTCTTAGAGTGGCCCCTCTACCGGGGCTGCCCGCTCGGATCGGGCCACGCTGGGGAGCAGGGCAGGCGTATGGCACTTCACACTAATTTGGGAGGTGATAATTTCTGCAATCACAAAGAGATGACGGACCCGTAATAGAGTGAAACTTCATTACGAGAGGGGAGGAGAAGCTGATGAACTGCTCTGAAGCCACCAGCATTTCGCTTTGGCTCTCCCAAGCCAAGCCAGCGTCGGGGTTCACGCAGGCAAGGGAAGAAGTTGCTCCAACGTCAATATTAACGCCTTGACCACGCAGCTCCTGAACCGCAGCACAGCCAGGGGACAAGGTGCTCCTGCATAAGCAGGCAAGAAAATCTCACCTGGATGAAAGTAAGCGCTAAATGCTATGTTTTGGGCACATTTTTCTCTACAATGCAGCTATTTCATCCCCATCCAGGCCTACTCTCTTCTGCTATAGACCCGTCAGTCATGGCCATGCCTTGGTTGGTTTGCTCTCAGGAGCTCAGGAAGAGATTGTGTGTGGGTGGAGATGAACACCAGCTGGGTCTCCGTACGAAAACTAGACGCTTTCGTACAGTCTTCCCACGGATTTTAGACTGGGCGCCCCACAAACTCATGGCCTATTCGCATGACAAATGGCGAGCCTTTTGGGAGAGTGCATCAACCTCAAGCAAACACTGGCTGGGAAATGTGTTTGAGGGCAAACAGATAAAAACTTTAATCTCACTCCTGTACATAGGAGTACAGGTTTACAGCGCAGGTAAGACAGGGGAGAAGGAGGCAGGTTTTGGTTTTAGCTGAACCAGGAAAGTACGGACCCTCAGCTGCTTCCATGACAAACTGCCTCAAAATGCTGCATTTTACCTTAGTTAGAAAGAGAAAACGTCCATTCAGTTACGGTATCTACCCAGGGAAACCAACGACTGAAATATTTCCATTTCTGCTATTGTTCTATGCAAGACCACTTGAGTAGTAGAAAGGTGAGAGTATTTTGTACTTAGCGTTACTTCTAAGGAGAGAAAGCATTGCTATTGCTACCTCCGTCCAACGAGCAATCACAACGTTGTTGTATCAGGTATAAACCACAGATTTCCCAAACCGCACAAAATAAATACATCCTCTATTGTATCCTGAAGTTCCCTGGACTTTGGCTGAGACCCAACGGGATGGGAATATGAGGAAATGAAGCAAAGCTACACGTGTCTCTGCCAGTCTACACCGTCTGTGTGATGCAATACGGCCACATTTGATGTAACCGCAGGGACCGGTCCAGCCGCACTCTGATGACCTGCCTTATTTTACCACCTGCACACTGAAATCATACGACAGAGGCAAAAAAAGTAGAAAAACAAGATTTTAAATGAGTGAGAAACAGGTAAACCTCATTTTAAACTAGGAAATGGTTCTTTTATTTTCATTAAATACCGTATCTTTTAACCAATATCATGAAGACCTACATATTGGGGATGCTGCTAAAATGGCAGTAAAGGCACAAACGGCTGTAAGGGTCGATGTACCATCGGCCTCTTACGTCCCCATGCCGGCAGCTTATTCCCAAGACCGGCTGTTGCCCTAAGCATCCAAGCACCAATTCCGTAACCGGGATCTGCTGCAGGAGAAGACAAGATCAGCCTCTGATTTCTCAAAACCAGCCGAACTGCGCACACACAGCGAGAACGGGGAAGGGCAAGAGGAAGAAAGTTTGAGTGATGCCTTTGCCTTGTGAATAATGAACAGTTCAAGAAGGTCAACCCATTACAACTGAAACCGTTTAATTATTAATTATGCACAATCTATGAGCAAAAGGACAAGTTCAGAATGTTTAATGTGTGGTAACTCCGACTGGACCCTCTCTTGGCATTTTGTTATTAGCACTTGTCAGCAAGGTGCTCAGGCATAAAGAAAAAAGCACAGCAGCAGAAAATCTGAGCTAGCAGGAGGAGGGAGGGCTTTAAACTTCAAACACTGCTCCTAATATTTAATTTATAGAGTGCCAAGGCTCTGGTATAAACCTTATTGACTTCCATGGAGTTCGGGGAAGCCACATTATCTAAATGAAGACCTGAGAACGAGAAGACTGAGACAACCCCTCCAAAAGGACTCTCTTTTGAAGGGAGTGATAACATCACTACCCGTAGCTTTTTTTTTTTCACAGGTCTGAACAAAGGAAGAGTGAACCACCTAATAGTGTGTCCAGAAGTCAACCAACCCTTGGCAACCTATGCGATAAGAGCTTGAATTGCAGGTCCGAGCACTACCCTCACCTACTTCTCAAACCTTTCATTCAAAATGTCTCCTGATCTGTCTGCTCTCACTAAGCAGAGCAGTAGCAGAGATGCTACTGAGGCTCAGGACATAAATAATGTCCAGCAAACCCACAAATAAATAGGGATAAGGCACCTTTCCCCTCTTTTCTGTCCAGCTTGGAGGACTACCTGGACAAACTCAAGAAGCAAATTCAACAGATAGAGCTCTGAGCTGCTTATTTTCTTTGGAAACACTCTTATATCAATGAAATTTGGGAGTTGTTCTTGACTGGCAATGTACACCAAAAGCATCCCATGCTTTACACACCTTCAGAGGTCTTACCCCAACAGACAATGTCTTGCGAGCAAAATAATTTCTCAAAGCAGCTGGAAGTCTGAGATTTATCACATCCTTTCTGAAGAAAGAGAAAGCCCACAACCTCCCTATAACAGCAAAATCGGCAAATGCAGCTTTCTACCTAAAACCTTCAAGGCGGCGATGGCAAAGCAAACCACAAAGCTCTGTGTTAAGACCAAACCCGTGTCCCTCCTACGCCCTCCTTCGGGGCCAGCCCGAGGGGCAGCCACGGCGTGGAAGGACGGCAGCCTGCCATCCGCACGTCCCCAGACGAAAGCCAGCCGCGCAGGCTCCGAGACGGGCTCGGCTACGCTTTGTGGGCAACGGAGGCCGGGATTCCCGGTGGATCCTCACGCTTGGTGCAAAGAGGTTTTACCCCCTCTTCCCATCCGCTGGCTCCCTCTCCGCGAAGGGTTAAATTTTCCCATTCCCCACAGCTCCTGCTATTTTGCAACACGCTCTCCTCGGTGCGAGCTTGTGCAGAAGGAAATGCCATGGTCCTATGGCTCTATGGCCACAAGAGGGAAGTTAGCAGAACCGAGCAAACCAAACGTCAGTGCCTCTCTCCTCTGGGTTTCCCCAGCACACCCCGTCTTCGAAATTATCATCTCCTCTGGGCAGATACTCCTATTCTGCAACTTGTCCGTTGATGCTGAAATGGCAGTATTTAATAAATCGTGCGTGTGCTTTACAAAGCATTTCTGGCTTATCGCTTCAGCCTAAAAAATCTCTAGGACTGAAGAATTCTTATGCGCTCCAGCTTCTCTTTTACTAAAGCTTTCAAAGAACGCACCTATTTTTATATAGTAGCCGCATTTTACTTTGTGGCCAAATAATGATTTTTTTCAGACAAATTTAAGTTTTAGATGCACCAGAAATGCTGCCAGATGCAATTACATGTAATAGATGCACTGCAGTTACCGAGCTGTTCCGACGAGACCAGGAAACTACAATATTGTACACGTTCAGATTTACTCCTGCAAGGATAACTTTCTTTTACAGCATTCCTAAAAAAAAAAACCCAACTAAAAACCCCCACCATTGCTGACTTTCTGGCCAATCTACTTCAAAAGCCTTGCACAAACCTAATGGCAGGTGATTTCCTACAAGTAACAAGTTTGCAGAAGACAGCGATGGCTAGAGGTGGCTCAGACTTGAAAGCATTTCTGGATTGTCCCCGCTATACTCCCACCCCCCGCAGGAAGGTGAAAGATGATTACATCTCTGCGCCAGGTCGCTTCTTGCTCTTTTCTTAGTAGCAGATGCCAAATGTGACAAATTATACGTGGGGGCATTTTGGTGTGAAGTTTCATCTGCTGGGATTGGAGTGTCAGCAGTAAACTCATTTATTTCCAGATCTCGAGCTGGACGGGAACCAAGGTCGAAAGGCCGGTGTTTTATCCACCAAAACACTCAGCCTACCTTTAACACCTCAAATCACGTGAGGACCGGCTATTCTCTCAGCAGCGCTACCTGCTCCCCAAGTTCTGGAAAATACCACGTATGTGTAACCTACATCCATACCGACCGCACGGAGATCCTTCTGGTCGAGTAAGTCAGCAGATACTTGGGGCTATTCCGTTGTCGCTTTTGCAGCGTTTGTTACCATGGGATGTTTTTCCGAGCCCAGAAGAGGGAAGGAAAGAAGCGGAAGAGTGTAATTAACATCAGGAATAATCTAGAGCGTACGACGTGACATTTTCTACCTCTCGCCAAGCTCTGCACTTGTTAGTGTGGCTCTCTAAAGGGCCTTGCAGATAAGCGTACAGGTAGCTGGAAAAACAGGTTAATCCTTTAACCGTAACTGTAATTGCTTTCTCTCTAAAACAAACATAAGAATTTTTTCCTCTCATTGCCGGTCTCTTGTCGATCATAAGCTAGCAGAGCACAGCAGTGTTTTGGGTAGCTACACACACACACGCACATTTCAAATAGCTAAGGCACAGCAGCATGAAACGTAGCCTCTACCTGTTCACACCGAAGGGACTCAATTGAAAAACTAAAACCATTTATTGTTCCCTTTTTCCTCTGTACACTCCCAATGCATTTTTATTGCTTTTTCATAAAACACTGCTGCAAATAATCAAGCATGACCATTGACATCCACAAGATTGAGTTTTAGGAACCATTAAATGAGCTTGCCCTCTTGGGAAGGTTCTTGCTCAGGTTGGTCTAAAGGTAATTATTCAGCAATTCCTACCTGTGGTTTTACCTTGTTCCCGCATAAGTCTCTGAATCTCATACACTAGTAAGGTCACAGCTTCTGTCTCAATAAAACTACACCCTAAACCAACTTACCCACAGGACGAATTACGGCGGGTTTGTGCACACGTGCGCACATGTGTGCACAGCCTAACGCCCGCTTTTCTTGCACGGAAATTTTCAAAACTCGGGAAATTTTCAGGGTTAAATATAGCTGTTCATGCATTTAAATCAATACCTGAGAATCTAAAGAGCAATTCCTAAAGAAAAAAGAAAGTCTTGTTTCATTCTGAGCCTTTGGAGTTTTCTTCCTTGGTTTATAGAAATGGCAAAATGTAGCACGGATGCATAAGGTTAAGAAATTCAGCACCTGAGAGGCAACGGTCTTCCTTGGGTTATTTGATCAAGCTGAACATCCCGCGAATTTTTAAGCTATGCCATAGCAATAAATAGAGGGGTGTGTTTAACCAGGTAAAAAAAGAAGGGAATAGAAACAACTATAGAGGATACACGTATTAAGTGCAAGTTGTTTTTTCCATGGGAAAATCTGAAAATTTATTGACACTGAAATGCTTCATAGCTCAGCATTAACACTACACGAGCGTTAACGGATGCTGCTAAATGTTTCTAGAGTACGAATTTAAAAAGAGAGAAGAAAAAAAAAAGAGGTCTCTGATTTGTGGAGTTTGTAAAGTCCTTGAGCTAGATTAAACTGCAGTCTTGTGAGACCGAGTATCTCTGTGGGGGCACTTAACAGAAATGCTCAAGAAACTCATGGAAAGCTTCTCACTACTTACTCATGAAGCTAGCAGAGTAAGGATTCATGAGTACAACTAATTAATTTTTCTTTTAAATTTCTGCCTAACTCGTCAAAAAAAGGCAGGTTTTCCAATGCCGCCTCCTATTTGTAAAAATGGGATTTGCTCTTGAAAGTCTTCACTCCTCAAGCTTCTAATGTAATTGGAATAATGCAATAATTTAACTAAAACTGATGGACAAAAAACGAGTTCTTTGTCTCCCTAATTAAAAAAAAAAGCCAGAACCTAAGTCGCTATTACACTGAGACAAGCTATGGAAACTTTGAAACCAAAATTATTTGATTTCAGGTTATGAAGAAGAACGGGTTGGAAACCAGAGCTGAGGCTTAACTACAGAGCTTGTGACCACAACTGCTCCAGCACAGCGAAACCCGGTTTACAGCAACCACCCAAGGGGCTGCAATAATTACTTTCCTAGAAGGGATACTCTAACTAAATAAAGGTCAAGCGAAATAGCCCTGGAGAGCTTAAGGAAAATTTAACGGAGTTGCTTAAGTCAGGAGGACTGCCTATGGATGCATCCCACAGTGCCAGTTTTGTCTATCCAACCATCTCCGGATGCAGAGCGGATACCTCTAACGCCAAAAACCACGGGATCGAGAGAATGGGAGGCTGACACGCCGCGAAACGGAGAGCTGTCGGCCTTTTGGGATCCTCCCACCCAAGCCGCAATCACCTAGGTGTTTTACTAAACGCTGACCTGACCAGCAACCAGGAAAAATGACATTTTAGAAGGTTTTAGAAATAGTGCGTCTGGAATACAGCCGAGGAAGTAACTAAACAGTAATTTCCTGCGTAATACATTTTGACATCAAGATAGCAGGGAAGTAAGTAACTACAGGTTGGAAGAACCTTGTGAACAATGCCACTTCTCAACCGACTGCAAGGAACGCAAAAATATGCTATGATCAGAGCTCCGATTCGCCTGCAAACCTCACCCCACGTTTTGCTGCAGTCGCGGAACCCAGTACCCCACTGCTTACCAAACTCAGAATTTGGAACACCCTCATTCACCTTCTAAACTGAGAACTTTCTAATCCATTAAAAGGAAAATGCACAATTATAATCAAGGCTACGGTGCTCACCATCTCTGCTTGGGAGTGGAATGTGACGTACTGAGTGACTCTTGCAGACACCAGCAAAGAGAACACTTACTGGACCAGGCAGGTTGTTGGGGAGGTTGCTGGAGAGCTGAAGGCTGAGCAGGGAACAGTTAAGATTTTTTTTGTCAGCTAAAACAAAAACCCCAAACATGGGAGGCATTCTGAGCCCCTGAGCAGCAAGGAAGGTCAAAAAGCATACTGATTTTACTTGCAATCTTTAGGTTTCAGAGTCAACCCACTGAGTGAAACGGGGTGGCCTCCATTTCTCCAACGCATCATTTCTGGGGTCTGCAACGTGGACGATATTACTCTGGGGCTCTGCTGCTTGTACTTCTAAATTATCATCTGGAACAGACTCCGATGACAACAGCTTTTTTTTTTTTTTTTTAAATGCACCTAGCGCTTTTGAAGCAGAACCCCGTTGCTGAGTAGATGGCATTGCACATTCTTTGGCTGCACGATCATGAAGCGTAAGGCCACATCTAGGACATCTTCCAAGCCAGGCAATGGCTCCTGCTTCCAGCAGGACTCCATTCTCCTTCGTGTCGGAGTGTTTCTGGAAAGACTGCGCGCACAGCAAGCGATGCGTGTCCTTCCCAACAGGGATTCATCTGCACCGCTCAGTGCTTTCCATACAACATTTCGGTGAGTTGGAGACAAACTAAGTTGAGTGCTAGAATATTAAATTACTCTCAGCTCTCAAATAACAGCAGACTGCCTTTATTGCTGGCTGCGTTGCAGGATGAACTACATTAACAACTAGTCTAGCCTCAGCTTTGGACCAGAAGCAGGAGTCTTATCATGGTGGGAGACGCTGCTACGATTAGGACTGTTGCTTAAATGAGCGTGTCTTATTTGTAGCTGGATCAGAATTCACTATAAGTTACCACATGTTAAAAAACAAAGGTCCTGGCAGGCGTGTATCCTATTCACACAATGCTCCTCGCTAATTTTGCCATTAAAAAAATAATCCCAGAACCAATGCCATTAAAAGCCCAATAACATAATTTAACAAAAAAAAAAAAGTCAGGCATAGTTTACTGTGATTTGAGAAGAAGAACCATGCCTGACATTTTTGTGTTAAATTATCTGCTTCTCAAATCACTTCTTCCTTCTGCAGAATTTCTGCAAGTAAATTTACGTCCTAGAAAAGGAACAAAGAGACTTTTTAAACTGCCGAAGTGACCTGCTATGTCTCATATATTTCACTAAGAGTTTAAAAACAGCTCCAAAAATCTCACTACTGTAGAACATCTGAAAACTCCCATGGACAGTCTGTATTCCATAGTGCACCACCTCACAGAGTGTGGGGAAAGTCCGGGATACCTAGGTAATACGGAAGTAAGCCCTTAACTAGTTCAGTCATCAATAAATCCTACGAATTAATGATTATGAATGAACAGAACATGAACTTCTGGATTCCTGCTGTGTTTTGGTGGAACGTGGAACAGTTCTACAAAACCCAGTGACTGCCAATGTAATAAACAAGGAGTCAAGGTCTCCATTTCATCATCTTAAAAAACTTCTAGGTTCTCCCCTATCAGGCTCTGGAGTTTTTAGCCGGCTCCAGGGGGAAAGACTGGGGTAAGCACGCTGCCGGCAAGGACCCAATTTCAAGAAACGCTCTCTTTCACAGAGCTGTTTAATCACAATTTTAGGAGCCAAAAGTCAAACCATTCTCTATCACACAAAAAGACGTATTTAGGGACTTGAGGAAAAAAGACCCAGAGTTTTCAACTGCAACAACTTCAGCAATTTATTGCTATGGCATGAAGCTGCATGGGGAGCGAAGACCCTTGCGGCAGCTCGATCCCACCCTCGCAGATCTGTTCCTCCCCTATCCCGTGACGCTACGGCTCATCCAGAAGCCGTGCCGTTCTGGGAGCGCTGCTGTGCACTCTCTGCTTGGAAGAAGAGGCGAGCTACAGACCGTCACTCCTCGCTGTTCTGATCGTCATTAAGGTAGGTGGGGAATTCTGCACCAGCATCCGGGCGCTCCTATGGGGACGGGCTGTAGAGCGCCGCTGCGGGAGGGGGGCTCTGCTCCTGCCTCCTGCGAGTTTTAGGACCTCCTTGCAGCCAAGGGGAAAATTTGACCCAAAATAATCAGTCTTACAACACTAAGCATTTCTAATCCTTAATACTCATGGTAGCAACAACAGCTGTACAGCACCAGATAGCAAAGAGACCTTCCCTCTCCAAAGGTCCTTGCGTAGAAGGAAGAGTGCGTGTTAGCCAGATAAGTAGGTCCTTCTGTTATTCCCCAGGAGACACATCTTACAGAAGACAAAGTGAGGAGGAAAAAAAAATAGTCACAAGTTAAACACATTTTGCTTTGAGGTCTTTGTACACAGGACAGGGCTGGGGTGGCAGGAGGATCTGTTAAAGTCAACGCTACCCATGAGCTAGAACAGAAACCCCCTTAATATAAATGTTCTCCAAGACACCGTCATGCCAAGAATTTGCAGTTCCAGGTGTGGCAGCCACTGTCTAAACGCTATATATCTTATTAAATGACCCCCTAACAATACACACGTACCGAGCAAATAACACTACAGAGCCAATCCATTCTCCGCTTCCCCTCGGGCTCTAAACGTTATGGCGTGCAGCTTCCATTTAGACATTGAGTGTGTTGCAAAACAAAGCGAGTGGCACTTAAAGAACTTTCAGCTGAGCTACGCTCCGTAACCTCAAGTCTTAACATGCCCACGAGCACGGTGCACTCTGAACCACCACCTCAGGAGAATGATGGCTCCGTGGCACGCTGCGGAACATAAAATAAGTTAAAACAAGTATATACCAAAACGCTAACCTTAAAGCTAGCTCGGTACTCAGATGTTTACAGACTGCACGAAGTTCCTTGGTTCAAGTCTTTGTGAGAAGACTGGAGCAATTCTAATCTTGAGGAAAAGATGTGAAAGCTGCAAGAAGCTCTACCATAATCTGTAGCTCTTTAGGGCTGTGTTTTAGAATGAGCTTAGCTTTAGGCACTAGTACCAGCCCATTTAAAAGTAACTGGTCTAGCAGTAGCAAAACACAGGTAAAAATATGAGCATCTTTAACTGAACTTCTTCAGGACAGAGACGGCCTTTCGCTGCTGGTATATACAGCACCGGTGCTTTGGAATTTCCATGCCTCAGCCAAAGATGTACGTCACAGGAGTAACGCTGGATGAAAAAGATGAAAGAAGAATTGCCTGAAAACCTCTCAAAGAACCAGACCGCCATAAAGAGCCAGGTAAAAGAGCTAGCACCGCTGGAGGCTGCCCAGGACTGGGAGAACTCCGCTCCTTTACACAAAGGACACTTGTTCATTTTAATTTCACTGCATCCCCCAAAGCCCAAATGTCACTTTTAAAAAGAAGTTCAGCTAAGTCAGTAAGTCATTCTCTAATAAAAGGACAAAAGCGGTCACCGCAGGTAAGAGCGGCGGGTTTAGCAGTTGATACAAGTAGTAGTTACAGATGGAGATACAACCGAGAGAGAGTACTTGGGCATCACACTGGCTGCAAGCGTACATCAAGCTCAACAAACACGTCGCACGGGACGGGTTGGAACTAGCTGAACGGTCTAAATGGACATGTCAACACCCGGCGACTACAACCTGATGAGCCAGCAACGACATTCTGCTAGAGGCCGAGGCAAGTCTTTCAAGTTATGGCTTTTTTTCTTGTTCAAACTTCCCAGTCATCATCATCATCTCATTAAACGTTAAAAACGAAGTAAAACTGACAGTAGTTTGCCCTCGGCTATTGACTTACTGGCAAGAGTTGCCACCCCTGCTTCCACCTCAGTTTGGGAGCTGCAAAGAAGCGGTTCCATCGAGAAACGCAACGTTGGCCACCGAAATTCAGTCTACCGGTCACACCCGCATCTCCCGCATCTCAGCTTTTTATTTTGTCCTTCCGATTAAGTCAAAACGATTAGAGCACATTCAGGTGCTTTCCTGCTCACACTTCGGTTTTCCCCCCTTGCCAAAACCCCCTTTTGCCTATCGAAACCGCATCAAATACGCCCGCTATAATGTGTGCCGCCGCTGGAATGTCTCTGTTCCAACTCATCTGGCAAACGCACAGGATCTGCTCACGCGACGAGGCTGAGGCTCTGGGGCCTAAAGAGCTAAAAGGAGCAGCCTTCGAGGCGCTCGAGTCTTTCAAAG